>LPNX010698202.1:0-47672 GCA_001517045.1 Pseudotsuga menziesii
GTAATTTTTTGGTTTTTCATTTTTTGAAAACTCAATCTTGTTGAAGTTCTAAATTCTAGATCCCTTGTATAATTCCAAATTTAATGAAATATGTGTTTTGAGCATATTGAGGAGGATATTGAGGTGGCCAATTTTGCTAAGCTAAAATGTTCCATTGCTGCTATGGTTTGTAAGGGTGGTAATACATCGAAGGCTATGGTGAAGGATCCTAATATGATAACTGGTGTCTAGGTTTCAAAGGATACCTAGAGTCTTCACCAATGTTCCCACTCTTATATACAGCTTATAAAATAGGAAACGATCGACAGTTCTCGGTGGTATGATCCTTAGCACAAATGTGGCAGACCGAAACACTACTCAATGTGAATTACTATAGGGGTTGATTCGTTCTACATTTTGGATAGAAAATGTTGATTGTTGCATGCTCTTCCTCTTATTTCTACCTTTCCTACAATGCATCTAATTGAGAACCCATCATCTGTAAAATATATGTCTTGAAGTCTTCTAATAGGTTCCTATATCCTTGTAATTCCACCGGAAGTAATCCCTTTTGGATTGTTGACAGAGATTCATCGACAGGGGTTCACTCTCTATCGACACCCTTAACTCAATGATAAGCACCATCCTAGATAGGTTTTACGTTGTCCAACAAAACCTATAGAGTAGATGAGGTCTCAACTGAGATGTTCAAGGGAGAATTAATGGAACCACATTTCCGCAGTAAGAAGGAGGGCTTGTGCATCTACTGTTCAACTATCACACCATTACTTCATGGGTCCAAGCATTGTTTTGTTTATCACAAATTCATATCATCACTCATCAGATCAATAACATATTCATATCATAGCAGGACAATGACGCACGAAAAAATAAACCAACATAACATGATTCAAAACATGAAAGCAACGAATCATTGAGAAAGAAGTATCATAGTGCAGCTCATTTACTTTATATCGCAAGAAAACAGGAAAATAATAAAACAATAGAGACAAAACATAGTTTTTCATCACAACCCCATCATGTCATATTACTTCACATCAGATCATAGGTTCTCAAAACAACATAGATAACAGTATTCCTCTCTTGCCTCCACTCAAAGACGATATCTTCAACATTACAATCCTAGATACATTTATAGGCTCACGCCTTTTACAATATGGTCCACTTAAATCAACTTCCTAACTGATTGGACCAAAATCTATAAAATATGACCAAAATATACAAAATATGACCAAACTTCCATGCTCGCCATCTTTTGTCTTGTGCATCAAATTTGACCTTTTGCATCATCATTAGTGTTGCGCAACTAATTATCCTCAAAATTTCCTACCAACAGGCCCGCAACACAATCTTGTGGATCTCCCTCAAACCACATCAGTTGGAAGTAGCGTACTCCGTTGTCTTGATTTTGAAATCATTGTACTGCAGCTTTATTTCTTCCACCTGCACCTTCATCTTGTCGTTGATGTATGTGCAATCGACAACATTGTGCTGATATTGATGATCCATGATCTTAGTTATGAATTCCTTACGATTGTCCTGCATCACTTGAAATGCATTCACTGCCTTTAGCGCCAATTGTTCACTGATATCCTAGAATTATTCCAGCTGCATTGTTCGACATTGTTGTTGTCCTCTTTCCTTGGTGACTCGTTGTTGCAGAGCCTTCAAGTCCACCGCTTTAGTCACCCACACTACTAGATTCATTGCTCGGAGTGACGTTCTTAGTGCAAGAAACTAACCTTCTGTCCGACAGTTTTGTGTTTACCTGCTCTGAGTGCTCATCCTAGACCACACTTCCCCAAAATTGTGTGGTTGCACCTGTAATTTCCTTAGCTTATTTTTCCCTATCTTCGAGCTACATCGTTTTATATTCGATGACTCTTTTGCACGCATCAACTACCTCTGGCGACGTTCTTGGGTTCAACAATACCTACAAATTCATGATGTATTTCTTGAAGCATGTGATGATTTGGTCTAAGTTATGCACTTTGGATTCCACATCCAAGTCCTCCTCCGTAGCTGGGACTTCTTGATAAGCATTGGAAATTGATTTCTCCAACCTTTCCCTGTCATCCCACAATTGTGCTTCTTTGATGATGAGCCTGTCATGTGCCTTCTTCAAATCCTCAATCTCTATTTTTTTTTCTTCTTCCCACTCTTGCTACTTCAAAACATGATTGCTGATGATTCATTCTTGGTCGACCAGATATTGACTCGCAACCCTCTGGAATTATACCAATGTCTGAGTTGACAGTTCATTGACATCCAAGAAGAGCTCCTCAAACTACTTGAGTGAGGCCTTGACATCCTTACTATTAGTATTGATCACGTGTGGTGGAATCTGTGCAATTCAAAACTACTTCCTCATGTTTATCTCTCCATCCTTCTGCAAAATGTTTGCTTTGGGCACTCTTTTCAAAATTGCATCAACTAAAGAACTCAATCGAGTGTTTACCTCTTCAAATCCTTTAGTAGATTGTTTCTTCAATTGCATTTCCCTTGAAGTTGTCGCCATTATGATAACCACAACAATGCGATTTACTTGTGCATCTACCATTGTGCTATGCCACTGGCCTCACCCTGCTCCTGTTGCTTCTTTGTTTTGGATTCCTCAAACCTCTAATCTGTTTTCAAATCTGTTGGGTTTCTTGTCGATGCTTCATCAGACTCTGTCTCACTTTGTTGGTCGGGCGTAGTATCCATCATAGCATCAGCTGGTGGACTTGTCGCGATGTATGACACTTCATCCTCACTTATTGCTTCTTGCCACTCTGTAGGCCAGTCATCCATGATGGCATCCAACTCTACATCAGTAAGCTTATAGTGTGTGGCCAACAACTATTTATTCAAGTCCCTTCACTCCTGCATGTGAATTGCATGCGGCCCCATTTCAAACTTGATAGTTCATCAATATTTTACCATTACTTCCGATAAGCGCATGATCTTCATGGCTACAGCCTACAGCGCCTCCAAATACAACCAAAAATGTATTGAGCATTCCTTTAAGTGTTCAAATTATTTGGCATACCAGAGGTTTTGATACCGCTCCCCTCTGCATACTTTAGCAACCTCAACATCACTGCCCTACTAGTCGTCGGGCTCCATCTAAGCCACTAGCACGATCAAAATGATCAACCATCTATAAGTGAATGGTCTCTTCCCTTCCTGTACTACTATTTCATCTTATGTTAACTGGTTCAGCATAAACAATGGCGAGTTCATTTGTATTCCCTGGTTGCACTGCTTAGCACACGAGATGACCCCAGAAGTGCACTGATTGGGTCGGTTCTTCCTTACCACCTTCATCGATAGAATATTTGTTGCAATGCACACAACCTAGTCATTAATCGTATCCACCACATATGCTCATTTTTTGTTCTGCATCCCAAAATTATTCTTCAACTTTGCATCCAGTATTTTATCATTATCCTTGCCACGAAAGTATTGTGACAGATCGGGCCACTGCATGGGAAACCCTGTGATATGCATAATAAACTCTCGAGTGACTAGAATCGACTAGTCCATCCGCAGATAGCCCCCATGAAACCATGCCAAAAATTGTTTTGTACATGTGTTGGCTTCCACCAACCTTCCAAAATGAGGCATATTGATGAGGCCTAAAAGCCTCGACCATTCCAATCCCCATGCTTAGTCACGCGAATTGTGCACTACTGGGACGCCGCCTGCCCTTGTCATTGGTACAAATGGATCCACTGTGATCTTGGTCGATTCCAGTAGGTTGTGATCTTCATACTTCATCTTCATGGTGCAGGTCAAGATGTCAACGGTGAATTCCATCTTTTTCGCTATTGTCAACATCCTGACCAGATACCTCTGGTTCTTCATCATCTTGGCACCAGGTCTCCATGGAGGAACATATCCAAGGATTTCTATAGTTGACACCAGAGTCTTATTCATGGAGTCCTCAGCTCCTGATTTCGATGGCCCCATCTGCTCTATAGCTTCTGCCTCTACCCGTGCAGAAGTTCTCATCATCTGCTTCTTTCGCACTGGGGATTTGGGTTGATGAGCCCCCCTTTTCTTCTTCAGGATAGATGACGATACCATTGTCATACTACCTTTTTCCTGCTTAATATTCACCCATAAAAATGGGGAATCTTTCCCATTGGAAATATCTACCACTATTGGTTCACTCGAAATTCCTCACAATTTCCCAACAATTCTCAACACTGCACCTCAACTTCGCAACTCAACCTTCACAACTCTGCAACGACTTCGACAACTCAATCTCCACAATGGTGATTTCAAACTGCAACCTTCCATTTATAGCGTGGATTTGACCATGTGAAATATCTCTTAATCATTATGACCAAATCCTCCATTTACTACCTGAATCCACCATCGATCTTCCCGATCTAACTGTTGGATCCTCCTTTAATGTGCCTCTAGTCCAAGAGCTTCGTTGGATAACTTGTTTAACTACTACATTTGTTGCTGATTTGACTCTATTGCATCCCTACAAATGTTGTAACATGTTTCCATAACTATGAACTTGACACCTCTACTTGCACCTAGTGCACCATCCTTTGAACAACTATCTCATGCAAAAAAGATATTTTTTTTCCTTGTAATGCCTCAAGCATTGCGTAGCATCAAGACCGTCCTGTATCACTTTAGCTGACTACCATTAACCAACCTAGGAAGTATCGCACCATCCAACTGTTGCAACTGTACTATACTTCCCTTAGTGATGAAATTGATAACATAAGGACCCAGCCAATGCATTTGCAACTTACCTCGATGCTTAGTGAAATTACTCTCATATAGAAGAACTAAGTATCCTTGCTGAAAGTGTTTGTTCTTGATGTGTCAATCATGCCAAGCTTTGTTTCGTCCTTCTCAACGCGCTGATGAAATCATGCGACAAAGCAGTCTTCCTCTAGCTGCACCAACTGATCTAGGCATTATTCTAATGCTCCTTCATCATACATCAATGTCGCTGCTACAATCCACAAACTTGGAACAATGTGTTCCATTGGCATAACTACCTCATGTCCATACACCAACCCGAATGGTGTCTTCCCTATCAACCTTTTATAGGTAGTGCGATTATCCCATAAGACTGCCCGAATATTCAAATCCCATTCATCACGGTTTTTGTTAAAAATATTTGTGAGAACATGCTCCAACACCTTATTAAACACTTCAACTGTGCCATTCACTTACAGATGATAAGGAGTACTCTTCTTGTCTTGTATTTGGAATTTCTGTGTCATTGCACTAATGGTGCGATTGATGAAGAGACTCCTCTGATTTCCCATTAATATATTTGGACAACCAAAATGAGTAACAACATTATCAAACAGAAACCTTGCTTTCATCACAACATTGCAATCTACAACTGGTGTGACTTTCTCCCATCTCGTCAAAGAATCCATCGTTTTAATGATGTAGCACGCATCGGTTCTCTTTTTGGGTGGGTTGATTGGTCCCACAAAGTTGACTACCCATTTATGAAATGGTTGTAGCATCACTTGAGGTACTAGCGGCATCTCATCCCTCTGTGATGGCTTCCTAGCCCTTTGACAAACATCGCAAGTCCTCGCATAGTCTGTATCATCTCTGTTGAGAGTTAGCCACCAAATCCCTATGCAGAGTACCTTCCTTGAAGTAGCGTGACCTTCGTAGTGTCCACCTTCAGCTCCCACATATGCTTTCACCAAGACCCTTTCATGTTCATGTGGTAGGACACATCGCTGTAGGATCTTGTTGGGTCCCATTTTATAGAGTTCTCCAGCAATCATCTGGAAATCCATGGTTTGAACAACCAAATGCTTCTTCTGATTTGTAGTGAGCCCTTCTGGTGTTGTTCCCGTTGCCAATAACTGAACTATTTTCTCATAGTATTCATCAATTATTCCAACCCTGAATAGTTGCGCATCAGGTAACCCATCTTCAATGTTCGTCAGTTCGTCAACTTTCTCAATTTGCAACAAATGGTCAGGTCCTGCATTAAAGCTACCTAGCTTCACAATTATCTCAAAATCAGACTCTTGGAAGAGGAGTAGCCAATGACATATCATCCCCCACAACATAGGCTTATTCACCAGGTATTTCAATGCATAATGGTCAATGAACATATTGAAATGACCTCACAGTAGATAGTTTCTAAACTTTTGTATTGCATATACCATTGTCAACCCCTCTCTTTCCATCATGGTATAATTCTTCTCTGCGGATGAAAAATTTTGACTAGAAAAAAAATTGGATGATCAATATCCCCTTCACCCAGTTGTGCCAACACCACCCTTAGCATGGTGGATGATGCATCGAGATGGACATGGAACTACTTCGATCAATTTGGAAAAACCAATATTGGTGTTGTATCCATCTCTGTCTTCAAGGTGTCAAAACTTCCCTGACACTCCTGACTCCATGCGAACTGCGTATCCTTCTTTAGCAACTTCACCATAGGTTATGTGATCATGGAATATCCTTTTATGAACTTGCGATAATATCCTATATGGCCTAACATCTCTCTCAGTTGATTCTCATTTGTAGGTGGTGAAAAGTTCAGAATCAACGCAATCTTAGCTAGATTGACCAACAGTCCTTCCTTACATACAATGTTCCCTAGAAACATCCCGAAGGGTGCTCAAAATATGCACTTCTTTGAATTCAGCATAATATGATGTTGTCGATTTCTCTCCAACATCAGTCGCATATTTGTGAGATGACCCTTTATCAATCCATAAACCGTCCAGTCTACTTCCAAAAACTTCTAGATAAAATACTTGAATGCAACAACAACAATCCTGGAAAATATTGCAGCCACATTCTTTAGTCCAAATGGCATCACCATGTATCGATAACATCCCCAGTCAGTCACAAACATTGTCTTATGCCGATCCTCTTTTGCAATCTTGATTTGATGATAGCCAGAAAATCCATCCATATACAAATAGATCTCTTGACCACTCAGTCCTTCCAACACTTCATCAGTAAACAGTGTCGAGAATGGATCATGAAGTCATGTGTTGTTTAGTTTTATAAGATCAACATAGATATGCACCTCCATTGTCTTCATATCTTACACAACCATAGGACTGAACCATTTTGATTGTTCAATTGGTTCTATGATTCTTGGGTCCAACATCATGTTGATCTCAGCCTTTACTCTTTCCTTGTATCGTGGATTCGAACAATACGAATGATGTCTCAGTTTCACATATGGCTTCACGAAGATCTTCATCTCTCCTAAATATCCTAGTCTCCCCTTCATTTCAGAAAAAAATTTCGAAAACAGTTCATGAAACTCATGCAACAGATCAATGATGTTTGTCAATGTTTCTTCATCCCAGTAGTCTCCAATATTTGTAAACTTCTGTCGCTCCTCTGTTCCAATGTTGACTTTCTGAATCTTCAATGGATGATGGATTTTATCTGTTGGTATCTTAGGCACTACAATTTCCCGACTTTCTTATGTCTCTAGAATGTTGATGTTCCTTGGATCATCACCATCATCAAGACCTCCATTCAGGTTGTAACACTCCATCATCGATTGCATCATTAGTGCTTCATGTGGGTCCATAGGATATGCGACTCGAACTACCTTTAGAAAAATGTTGTGGATATGTTGTAGCACACTATGAATGACTGGGTCAATATCCACAAAACTCAAGGTGTGACTAAAATAGATCGATAACTCCTCCCATGCCATGATTTCTCTATGAATCTCAGCTGATATGTACCACTGCCACGACATTTCATCCAACATGTGGAAAAAACCATGTACCCACTCCTCCTTTGGTCACAAAACCCACATGGTATGACATGCAAATAGATGATTGTTGGGATGATTCATCCCATCATACTTCTCATCTTGGTATTTTTTTGCTTCGCCGAAGCAAATTTCCATCAACCAACAACACTACGACCACCCATTGATCGAATTTTTATGCGTATCCCATCACCATGTTGTAGTAGCCTTTAATGATTCATCCAATCACAAAAACCTCTATGGTTGAAACCCTATCTTCAAAATCAACCAGAAATCTAGGTAAATAAGATAATCCTTCATATACTATCAACTCGAAAATCTAAGTTGTGACTCATTGTAGTGAATGTGTAATAATTCCGCACATTCAAATTGATACCTCATGCATCTGATTCTACCAATTCTCGAAAGCATATTTAGAATCTGAAGACGCAAATCTATAACTTTGTCGTCCCATCTCTCCGTCAATAGTAGGTTGGATATATTCTTCCGAGATGTTGTACACATGGTCCCATCCCCCTACAACTTCTTCCTTAACTGGTTCAACATACCTTCTTCCTTCATTTGGATCCATTAGGGCTATGACTCTGATATCGCGGTTCTCATAGGTCATCATGCGCTTCTTGAAATTAATAAACGCAAAGCTGTCATTAGCCCATCCAATCCCCAACAGTGCATGATATGAGCTTCCACCATAAACAACATCAATAATGTCGAAGTTCGTGTAAGTCTTCATTCCTTCAACTTCCACTGCTAGATGCAGTATGCACCCAATCAGTGTCACTCTAGCTTGGTCAACCCATCATAGCTGCATAGGAGACCAAAATAGATGTGGGATCCCCATCTTCTTCCATGTCTACTTTGTCAGAATGTTGACATCCAATTCTATATCCAGAATGTCTGAATCTACCTCGTAATCCCCAATGTGAATATTCATTCTCATCTCTTGCCCCATTTTCTTCATGTGTAGGGAGTTCACAGCATACTCCCTCTGCCCCTTATCTAGTCGATGTAGCTGAATCACAATCTCAGTGAGTGCATTAGGGTCTTTTTCCAGTGACAGACAACATTCAAGGAAGTTTTGCAATGTACCATGCTTTGATGATTGTCCTACTACCAATGTTGAATAAAAAACAGGTGGAATTTCATAAACAAGAAACTTACCCAAATATCTTCTTATCAGATTCTGTGCTTCAAAGAATGTGTTCCTCTCAATGTGAACATCCAATTGCACCTTCTTCTTTCCAGCCAGTCAGGCTTGCGGAATCGGTCCATCGTCCCCTATTATCGCACGTCCATGAGTAATGATAGTAACATCAGCAAATTGAAATCTGGGTTCTGCTGAGATCTTTGCAACTATTGGTCCTTGGTTCTGGTTCGGTGGCAAATTCACTAGCTAGTTTTCATTCTGATTCACATTCTTATTTTGGATCTATAGTTGTGGAGCATTCCTCGCTTGCCACTTCATGATTAGTTGCAGACATTCCTCAATAGTGTGATCTACAACGATATAATAAGTACATTGCACTTGTAGGTTCAGGAAATCTCTCTAATAATTTTCCAATACTCCACAATTATAACATTGCACAGGTTTGTGACCTCATCCTCCTCCTCAACCAAAACCTCCACCTCATCCTCCTCGGAATCCTCTTCTAAATATTCCTTGATGATGATATTGTGGTTGATTGAATTGTTGTTGCGGTGGAAGATTCAGCTATGGTTGTGCATATTGTGGTTAAGTATATTGTGCTTGAGTATATTACGATTGCTACAAATCCAACTGCATTTGATTGTACTATGACAGAGGTGGAGAAAACTATGGTTGTGGCACAAAATGTGGTTGCAGCTATGGTACAAACTACAACTATGGTTCTGGCTGTACCACCTACGGTGGCTGCTGTGGTGGTAGTCTCTCCATCATTCAATGGTCTTCTCCCTTCACGTAATATCCATCCATCATCCTCTCCTGGAGAAAATCATATGCTCGACAGTCCTTATCATGATGCCCAACATATTGAAAGAACATGAAATACAAATTAGTCAGCTTTGAGACCAACTTTTGCATAAATACACAATCTTCATGTCGATTTCCATAAACTTGGAAGACACGACACCATGGTATGCCACCATGACTTAAAAGATTTGGATCTCCCGACAGTAGGTAATTTTGAAATTTTGGGAACTGATCCTTATGATTTCCTTCTACGTGACATCGAGTATACCATATCTCTTCATGAGTCTCTCTTCCTTTCTTGATATCCTACAATTGGATCGTCAGGTTCGCAAGTTGTGATTAAACTTGATTCATGCCAACTCCAGTTTTGCCAATAGGTGAAGTTTCTAGCTTCATCACAATCTCTAGAGCCTCACTCTATGTTGCAATGTTTTGTTGCATCAAGGTAATCTTGATATGTGGTACTAATGTCGCGATGAAGCACTCCTTGTGTTGTACATCACTCATTCCAAGACTGACTTTCGCTAGTAGTGTCTTGAATTGCTGATCAAAATCCCGAACAATTGCATTTGGATATTTCTTGATCTCCTTTAACTCTGTGATATATTGCACTTCATACTTAGGATTTTTGAACTCCTCGATAAATGCTTTTCTAATATCAGCCAGAGTCTTCACTGGAGTCCCCCTGAGAACTTCTATAAACTTCATGTACCAGTCCAGTGCATGACTAGGAAAGGTTGTTGCCAACTGAACTTTCTTAACATCATCATCCTCAACTTGCTTTCTAGTCCAAACTTATTCGCACAGAAACTAGTATTGTTTAGGATCCTCGGTCCTGTTCCCATGAAATAGAGGTAAATTTACATCATCACCCACCATACTAGGCCTTCTTCCTATGTTCGTCGATTCGCTACTATTAGAGTTTTGATGACACATTCGACAACTTGGTGTTGAGATCATATTTCTTAATTAGTGCGGTGTAGTGCACATAGGTGTGGGTACGTTGTTGTTCTAGGTTGGTCTTTCTTCGGGCTCGAGCATAGCCTTGTCATATCCTTCATTGATGTAGGGTCACTTCGTCCCTTGTGATCTTCTCTAGTAGCCTCTTGTCTCAGTTTCAGCAGAAATCTCTCCTGTCCTCTACCTCTTCTCTTGCTGAAAACTTACTCCACTTCCCAGGATACCACTTCCTTCCTTGGCTGCCCTCACAGTATCCTCATAACTCCCATCCATCTACCCTGTATCATTCCATTTAACCCTCATCTCCGCAGTACCCTCAGTCTCTGCACACCAATGCTCTACTCATCGAAGTTCATCTTCAATATAACTTTTCACACATGAGCATCTGAATTGACAAATGAAAATATAACATAAACCTACCTTTTCGTCCTTTGGAGATATCCCTTTTCGCATTGCTATAAGATTTTATTGTGTTGACTGCAAACTCAGTGATGTAGCATTCCAATATGTTGTCAAGCCAAAATTTGACAGCCCTTGACACCTTTTTATCTACCTCCTGCAGTTGTTGGATCAGCTCTGGGGTCTAGCTAGTGGGTTCACCTCCTTGAAAAATTGTCTTTCGATAGGTCAATTGTGACTACCACTCATACAATATTATCGAAAACTTAGAGAAGAGTACTCATGAAGATCATAATACAGGTACCTTCACAACTGCTATTATGTCATCAATCCAGGGTTCTAATTCTCCTCTACCATGAATTCTTGATCCTTCTCGTTGAACCAATTTTGGATCTTCGGTCTTGTCGAATGACACAACATGTCCTCCTTCTCCGCACACTAAGGTCCCAGGAACGAAACCATTTTTTGACACAGATCCGTTGACAGGGGTCCACTCTTTGTCAACAGGCTTAACTCAACGATCTCCTTGAGCACTAGCCCAAACAGGTTTTACCCTTTCCAACAACACCTATGGAGCAGTTGAGGTCTCACTTGAGATGTTCAAGGGAGAATTGTCAGAACCATGCTTTCGCAATAAGGAGGGTTTTCACATATAATGTTTAACTATCACACCAATACTTCATGGAACCAATATGATCGAAGCATTGATTCATTTATCCTAAATTCATATCATCACTCATCAGATAATCAACATATTCAGATCGTAGCAAGAGAATGATGCATGAACAGATAGAACAACATAACATGATTCAAAACATGAAAGCATCGCATCATTATGAAAGAAGCATCATACTGCTGCTCATTTAAAATATATCACCAGAAAAAAGGAAAATAGTAAAACAATAGAGACAAAACACAGTGTTTTCATCACAACCTTGTCATGTCACATTACTTCGCATCACATCACAGGTTCTCAAAAAAACATAGATAACAATATGCCACTCTTGTCTCCACTCAAAGATGATATATTCAAAATTACAATCCTATATCTATTTATAGGCTTGTGCCTTTTAAAATATGGTCCACTTAAATAAACTTCCTAACTGCTTGGACCAAAATCTACAAAATAATGACCAAAATCTACAAAATGTGACCAAATCTACAAAATATGAAAAAACTACCTTGTGCACAATCTTCTACCTTGCGCATCAACTTTGGCCTTGTGCATCATCCTCGGTGCTGCTCAACTAATTATCCTCAAAACTTCCTGCCAACATGGATTTCTACTATAAACTTCTTGAACAATTTTCCCAACTTTTCCCCTCCTCCTAGAGTAATTTCTACACATTTCATAAATTTCTGTGAAGGTCTTATGCGAGACATCTCCAGATTCCATGATATTAAGAGTTTCTAAAAATTCTTCTGACATTCCCTTGACGAAGAGAGTCCTTACTGCATCCTCTTGAAGGTCATTATATTTGGATTTGTGTAGCACATAAGTGAACCTTTCAAGATAATTCTCTAGGCTCTCATCTTCAAGTTGTTGTATCCTGAAAATATCATTCTAAGAGTCCTTAGGCTTGCAATAATCTTGGTATTTCCAAAGAAATGTGGTTTTCATGTCTTTGCAATTTATGATGCTATATTATCCTAATTCCATGAACCATCTTAAAGAAGAATCTTTTAACGTAGCAGGGAAAAGATTTAACTTTTGGGAATCTTGTAAGTAGTTATAGCTCCTACACAAAATGTTGAATTCGAATAAGAATGTATTTGGGTCCTCACTACTCTTCCCATAAAAGGTAGGTATTGAAGAGGAGGGATGTTTTTCATATTCACATTTTGTGTAGTGTCTAAAATGGGGAATCCAAAAGTGACTTCAGTTCTGTTTTCTACTTCCTCCTCTTCGTCATCATGTCTGACCTCATAATTGTCTTCATTTTCTCCCCTTATCTCCATGTAGACTTGATTCCTAAAGAGAGTACACCTATATGGTTCCTTTCTTGGTGACAATGAGGCATCCCAACTCTCTTTTTCAGGGGAAATATTCCTTAAATGAGAGAATTTGTCAGCCATGTGAAAGTCAAGTTCAACAAAAATTCTAGGTCCTACAGTTGGTGTTTCGGTCTATCAAAAAACTTTATTTGCAGAGTTTCCAAAGAGATCATTTACCTGTTTAGGATCAATAATGTTTACGAAGTTTGGATCCCCTACTAGTGTAAATGCTCTGTCGTTAGGTTTTGGAACTAATGGAGGATTAATAGGTTCTGATGGTCTATCCTTTCGAACTTCTTCTTGTTTAGGTGCAATATCAATGTGGCCCCTAGGTATTCTTGTCACAACTTCTCTATTTTATAGTTTCTCATATTTTTCTATGGTCCCCTCTGAACGGATTCCAGAAAGAGTTTCTTTAGGCTTCCATGCAGAACTACTCCCTACATGTAGTTTCGTATACCTCTCTATTGAGTTAGTGCACAGGGTGGCACACCCCCTGTAAAGTTTAGTATGAATTTTAATGGGGTTTTGGGAACTAGCTCTAATGTATCTACCTTTTGAATCTCTAGTTCTATTCATGAAAGAAATACTAAAACAAAACTAAAGCAGAAACCTACTACACTACTACTACCATTGGGTTTTTGGGGTGCCTGTTATAATAGATGCACATGTTCTTACCTCTCATCTTATCGCTCCCCCACCACCAGCCTATGACTAAGTTTCGTAAGGAAATTCTACCTATCTCCTACCTTACAGAACAACTCCCCGAAAATGGCACCAAAATGTTGGTATAATTTTTGTCTATGATATTTACCCATATATTCTATTTTTCAACCAGGGTTTGTATACATGGAGTTGTGGAAAATTATATGCCAAGGCAAAAGATATTGTATAACTCTATTTTCTTAATCCTATCTAATGACCACGATGGGGAGAAGTTATTCAAAATCTAGTTTCAAAAGGTACATCAAAGAGTAAGATTTCATTTATAATGGAAATTCGAATCAAGTGAGAAGGTTTATCTATCATCTATCAAACAACTTTACAACCTATGTTGAAAAATAACAAATAAAATTGTATTATAAGAAAGAAAAACCTACTTCTATCTTATCTAGAAAAACTTCTTGACAAACTAACTACTAATCTCTACTAGAATTCTAATTGTATCAATTAACTTCTGCAAATCAAACTAAGCTAAAGATTAATAAATAAACCTTATTCTCCACAAGGTTTATCATGAGGAATAGAGTCAAAGTGACCTATGAGAATGGTTGATATTATTAGTGGATGCAATTCTATTTAAATATCTAAGATGACATGAAAATTAAAGATAATTATATTACAAGATAATTTAAACATTAGAAATTATCTTTATCTTTCCTACCATTCACACCTGAGCAAATAACATTTATGAACTTATCTACATTATCCAGCACTGTAAATAGACAAAGTTGTAAAATACATTTAATCACAAAAAACAAATAGAATTCTATTCTAAGATCTTAGTTCTAATTTAACTAAAAGGAGGAATCAAAATTAATATGACCTATTTTAATTATCAAACAACAAATATAAACACTATGCTCAAAGAGTAATTCTTTATATAAAGGAAATTTCATATTTATTACTACTAAATCTTTCTAATCAATATAACTATGCCCAAAGGACTATACTACTGTATTCGATTCTACTAAAGAAATAACTTGAAGTTGCAAACTATTTAACAATGCAACACGAATATTATGCTTCTACATAAAGAACGTAAATCAACAGAAAAGAAAGCATAAACATCTATGCACATAGATATATATTACTAATCACTACGATTCAAATTATCTTCATTAATAAAAGCTAAGCCATGAGAAACAACGTCTAATTATTTATTCATTATACAGAGTGCTCCAAACATAAACAATTTAACTAGTTCTGGAAACAACGGGCCAATTACCTAGACAAGCAACACATACTATCTATAAACCCACACAATGGCTAAGAGAAAGCGTTTCAAATATAAAAATTAACTAATTAAAAATTAGTAGAACAAGAATGAAATAAACACACTATGAGATCTCATTCGCTCACACTGCTATGTTGATGCTATTACAAAATCTACAGGACAAAAGTAAACCATTAGAATTAAAAGCAAATCAGACATACAAACAATGGCATAATTCATATTTTACAAATGTTTATACACAATTACTTATCTGCCAATAAAACACAATGCACATTCATACTTCCACTAAGGGGCCCTCCTAGAGAACAACGACCAACTCGTACGAATTACTCAATCGCAGATAGCATGGAAGCAAGAGTGTAGATGAAATAGAAATAGAACATTACTTTGGCATTATCAAATTTCCGATATTTCACAGTCCCCTTTTACATAGTGCAGTGCTTTCTTATATAACTTTTTTTTAAACCAGAAGGAGAGAAGGGTTGACCTTTTTAGTGGTGAACCTCTCTAAAAATATATCATCTTAAATTTTTAATAGTATCATTAAGGTTTATGTTGGAATATAATCCATCGGGATTATACTTTATTGTAAATATTAGGAATATGAATAGTTACATAGGAAGGTGAAAAGGATGGTTGGAAGCTGAAACTCAACCACCATATGAAATGTATAAATGTATACATTAGCAATGGAATAATACGAATCGGGAGTTATGCATTTCAACAGTGGTATCAGAGAACCACCTGCCATAACTCCTTCCTGATGCGTTTCAATCCTACTACACACCTACCTGCCTATTGCGAGTCTACTCATTCATCTGCCCTTTCCTCAGTTTGCAAATTGCATGCATTGGTTCATGCGCTGGCTGCTCTAACGTTCATGAGCCTACCAATTATTCTATGCATAGAAGCCTTGCAGATAACCATTTTATCCCTTTTGAGAATAGACAGACTCACATCGTGACTGTTTGAATAGTGTTACCTCGTTACCTGTTCATTTCAACCTCTGTGTGGAGAACCCTAATCGGTGTAAATGGAGATTGTTGTGAACTATGTGAGACACATTTGCGTGACAACGCCCCTTTACTTTGCATGGTTGATAGTTGTGGATCATTGAGAGTTCTCAACCTGCATGAGAATCGAGTTGGGGTTTCGACTGGTGAATGGAGCTGTGGAGATGTGTATCACTCTTATATGCTGCTATAATTCCTTTGAACGTTGGTGACTGAACACTAATGGTGGAGATTCACACCCTTTCTCAAGTGCGTAGAGCAAACTTGCTTTGAAGATGATGAGAATACTTGCTGAAGACACAAGTTTGTACTCAGTCATGTGAAGGTAATTTGCTTTTGCTGGTTGGAATAAAAAAACCCTAGTTTTTCCCGTGAAGTGCATAAAACCTAATTTCTGCCCCAATTCTGGTGCATGGAGTGTTTTCTGGAAAATTTCTGCAAATATTTTTCATATCTATGAATAGTGTGGATGTTGGGATGAGCCCATGGCTTATATAGGAGCCTATGAAGGATGAGTATGAGACATTTTTCTGTGATCAGCAATGAATGCTATGTGTTGGAGATATTGTATGTGTGAAGTGACTTTTCTTGTTGCAAACTTTTGAGAGTCGATAAAATATTATGATTGAGGTGTATTTGAAGTTGCGATTACTAGGGTGGAAACCCTAATTTTCTGTGTGAAATGTTCATGCTGATAAGCTGAGCTGCAAAATTTGTTGTTTGTTATGCGGTGAGAACCGTGGAGTGACTGCAATCTCCCTTGCAAGAGCATTGGTGGATTGAGTCCGTGATTGAAGTCTGCAAGAGCTGCGTTGAAGCCTGCGGATCATAAAGTTTCAAGACTACTTTCTTTTGAAGAATGTGATTTCTCTTATTCCTGCCATTAGAGCTGCATACTGCTGGAACATTGAACAAAACTGGAGCGTGAACTAGAGAGCTGAGAAGACTGCCACGACCTCCAAGGTGACTGCTATTTAAGTTTGAAGTGCTGCATAATTGTGTATGGTCATTATGAAGTCTGTGCACTTACCGTATAAACTGTACTGTTGCAAAATTGTTCAAGTTTGATGTAAATACTATGGCAGCAACATATACCTGCATAGTAAAGAGAGCTCATTGAAGACATTGTTTCTAGTTACTGTAGTTGTTATTCTACATAGACTGTATTGTAAAAATTAGCAGAGACTTAGACCTGCTTCTTTCATATAGTTGAGATCGTTGACTGGTGCTGTTCAAAACGCTATATTTTGTGACAGTTCACAAACAATGGTATTTCCTTAGGAGTATTGCTGAGCAGTTCTTCTAGTGCTAAAAATTTGCTTATGAACTTATTGACAGCATATTAAGATTGTAAATCACCTTGGCAGAGGCTGTAGACCTACAAGGTTATTGTTTTTCTATTATCCCATTCTCTTTGTCATATTAAGTTCATTATTGTAAATTACACTAGCAGTAGCAGAAGATGCAATCTATAGCATCTGTAGAATCACTTTGCTTTGCTAAAAAAGAAAAGAACCACACCAAAGACCAATCCAATGATCATCCCAAAGGAGAAAGCAACAAGAGAGGTAGAGGAAGAAGAAACTTCAGAGGTAGAGGAGGCAGAAACAACTCCAGCAAAAGATCAGATTTGAAGTGCAAGCGTTGTGGAAAGATTGGACACAAAGCAGATCAGTGTTGGGATTCATGGGACTCCATCAAAGATAGACATAACTAGAAGAAAGATGACAATAAGAACCAAGATGCTAGTAAATATTCAGATTCTGCTCATTGTATTGTTGCACATTGTAATCTTGGTATTAATGAAATGATTTCACTTTCATCTTACATAGATTGTTGGCTACTTGATACTGGGAATATGTATTTTATGACCTTTGTTGATGACTACTCAAGAATGTGATGGATTTACGCATTAAAGAAAAAATCAGAAGCATTTCAAACATTCAAGGACTTTCATGCATTGATAGAAAAACAAGCACAATCTAAAATTGGTACACTTCGTATTGACAATGGGAAATAATACACTTCAAATGCTTTTGAAGATTATCTTCGCCAACATGGAATTGCACATCAGACTATAGTTCCCTACAATCCTCAACAAAACGGTGTAGCAGAAAGAATGAACATAACCATAATGAATATGGTTCGCTCAATGATGTTTTTTAAGAATATAAAACTAATGTTTTGGGGTGATGCAGTGAAATGTGCAGCCTATTTGAGAAATAGAAGTCCCTCAAATGCTCTTGATAACAAGACTCCACATGAAATGTGGTTTGGCCATCTCCCTTCAGTCAGGCATCTCAAAGTTTTTGGTTCCACCTGTTATGCCTTGATTCCAAAGGAGCAAAGAAACAAGCTTGGTGCTCGAAGCAGAAAATACATTTTCTTGGGGTACGAAGAAAACTCCAAGGAATACCGTTTGTATGATGAGGTAAACAAGAAGTTTGTTATTTCCGGAGATGTCATTTTTATTGAGACTAATAAAAATGACCAGTCCATTGAGAGACAACTTGATCATTTGGAAAAATATCCTCATCCAAAGAAATATTCTGAAAATGAATATGAAATTCCAAACCTTGAAGGGGGGATTCCTATTCTGGATCAACCTTTGGAATTTCCATATGAAGCACCAACTCCCCCGCATGAAGAAGTTCCTGCTACTTCACCTGAACAAGAGATTCAACTGGATGATGTGATTGAGAGAATTGGAAGACTCTCAATCAATGATGAAGCACCACCAGCTGATCAAGCAGGACCATCACGGAAGATTCCTAAATGGGCCACAAAGACACTTGAAAGTGTTCATCCGGATGAAGTTGGAAAGATGGGAACGAGAAGTTCAAAAAGACATGAAGATGGAGGAGAAGCAGATAATTTAGGTGATGACATGGATGTATCATTTGATTGTGAATTTAATTTATTTGCTAACTTTGAACCAACTTCCTTTGAAGAAGCTTCTACTCGAGTTGAGTGGAAAGAAGCTATGCAGAATGAGTATGATGCACTCATGAAGAATGGAACTTGGAAGCTGGTTGGCCCTCTAGTTGGAACCAAACCAATTGGCTACAAGTGGGTGTACAAGAACAAATACAAATCAGATGCTCACTTGACAAGCACAAAGCGAGGCTTGTAGCTAAAGGCTATGCACAGAAGGAAGGAATTGACTATGAAGAAATGTTTTCTCCTACAGCAAAATGGGTTACCATCCATACCTTACTCTCTTTAGCTGCTCAAAATGGGTGGAAATTTCATCAGATGGATGTGAAGACTGCTTTCTTGAATGGAGACTTGAAAGAGAATGTCTTCATGTCTCAGCCAGAAGGATTTGTTGTGAAAGGAAAAGAACAAAAGGTATGCAAGCTTGTCAAATCCTTGTATGGCCTAAAATAAGCGCCTCGCGCATGGTATGAAAAATTAACCGAGCATATTTTGAAGTTAAATTTCGGACATTTTGATCTTGATGATGCAACACTGTTTATAAAGAAAGTTGGAAGATCTTTTGTGTATCTTGTGGTGTACATAGATGATCTTTTAATGACAGGGAACAATGAGAGCTATATAGCATCCATAAAGAAAGATTTGAAAAAGATCTTTGAAATGATAGATATGGGACATCTCCACTATTACTTAGGAATTGAAGTCACTCAACATCCTAAGTACATATTCCTATCTCAAAAAAAATATGTTGGACAACTACTAGACAAATTTTGCATGACATAATGCAACCCTATCTCTACTCTAATGGAACAGAAAATGAAGCTCACATCAAGCGAAGGAAAATAATTTGAGGATGCGACCAAGTATCGACAACTTGTAGGAAGTCTTATCTACCTTACAACAACTAGACTAGATATTTCTTATGTTGTTGGCATACTTTCAAGGTTCATGCATAAACCTTGTGAAGGACACTGGTCAGCTGCAAAAAGAGTTCTAAGATTCTTGAAGGGGACTCAAGACATTGGACTCAAGTACTCTAAGGTGGATGACTTCAAACTTATTGGGTACTCAGACTCAGATTTTGATGGCGATAAGGAGACAGGGGTATCAACTTCTGGATACACTATGAGTCTTGAATCAGCAGCCGTCTCATGGAGATCACGCAAACAGTCAGTTCCGACAGATTCAACAACAAAAGCAGAATATGTGGCTGCAGCTGAAGCAACGAAAGAAATAGTATGGCTCAGGAAGATACTTGAAGATTTTCAAGAAAAACAAGAGAACTCCACTCCATTATTGATCAACAATACTTCTGTAATCAAGCTGGCTAAGAATCCTTGATTCCATGATCGAACCAAACACATCAAAACAAAGTATCATTTGATTTGACATCATGTAGAAGCCAAGATAGTCCATCTTCGACATTGTTCCACAAATGATCAAGTTACAGACATCTTCACCAAAGCGCTTGGACGAGAAAAGTTTGAAAGATTTAGAAACATGCTCGGACTTACTAACACCCCTTCGGATTAAGGGGGGGATTGTTGGAATATAATCCGTCGGGATTATACTTTATTGTAAATATTAGGAATATGAATAGTTACATAGGAAGGTGAAAAGGCTGGTTGGAAGCTGAAACTCAACCACCATATGAAATGTATAAATGTATGCATTAGCAATGGAATAATACGAATCGGGAGTTATTCATTTCAACAGTTTAAAACAAGAAAGATGTGTTTTCCCCAAATCGCTCACAAACAACTTCTTTCGTTTAAGCAACAAAATCCCTTGATATTTGGTAGGTGTGGGAATCAAATCAACGTGAGCCAGAGAATAAGATCCATTTGACACAATTAAGTAACAAATCCCACATTCCTGATTATGCCATAAATGCCTCTGAGTAACAAAACAAATGATTTATAGTGTATTTTTGGTGGTTTGAATGGCTATGTGAATGCGGATGGCAATCTGAATGAGAGCCTTTGTCTGTTTAAATAAGACAACAAACCTTTTGAAAATCATATGGAAATTTGTTAATTAAGTGAAGAGGTACCTGAATGATAAAAAATTTCAAATATGAAGGAAATACAACTTGATGTCTCATACTTAGTCATTGCATAGTCATCCGTAAGTATATTTTACATCAAGATTATGGAAACTAGAGAAAAAGTGAGGCAAAATTGGGGCACCAACACACTAGAATCTTGTCATGAGAACTGATATCTCATAGATACTGGAATGAGGATTTATCATATATGGAATTCCACCAAGTTCAGAGGTCTTCTAAAAAAACCACCACTGGTACATGTCCTATCACATGAATAAAGGTTTCGAGGTTGAACATGATGGACCATCGTCTGATTACTAGTCATTGATGTATACCATTAACAAACACGAGATATCACACTGATAATGGTAATGGGAATCAAGGTACAGAGTACAATCAAACAAGTGTGAATATATGTGTTAAGGTTGAACACTTGAGAGAGTCCATCGATCAGGGGACATTAATGTATTCCCAAAACTGTTGATGGAGAGAGAACCTGCCTTTGATGACTGCTAGCCTCAAAGCACTCAATGGACTCTAGACTCCTATTCCATAGTAAATGATCTGAAGTCGATCATTAGAGGAAATTTGAGGTCTAAAATGGGCCTCCCAAGGAAAATAATAAAATAATAGTTATTAATTTTGGAGGAAGAATGAAAAAAAGTACTTTTTTTGTTAGTATTTTTGACATATCTCCCCGTGGTTTTACTCAAATTATAATCAGGATATCTCATTGGATGTGGAATTTAATTCCACATCCAACGAGTACCCACATTGCATACTTTTAACGAACCCTGCTACCCCAAAAATAATAAATACCTGAAAAATGTGATGATCATCATCACATTTTTCAGGTATTTCTTATTTTTGGGGTAACGGGGTCTGTCAAAAGTATGCAATGTGGGTTCTCATTGGATGCGGAATTAAATTCTGCATCCAATGAGCTCTCCCTCTTGGAATTTAAGTAAAACAATAGGGAGATATGTCGAAAATACGAACAAAAAAAGTGGTTTTCTTTTATGACAAATATGTCAATTCAACCATTATGGTTAACTCATTTTATTGGAATTCTATTGGTTCCTGAATTCCAACCCACAAAATTTATTGTTGGCACGTTTTCTTATAAGGCCCATTTTAGACCCCAAATTTCCTCTAATGGGAATGGAATCCGTTGGAAGGAGGGCATTAATGCATCCCCCATCAACCAACACGAGGTACATGGAAACACAGCATAACTTGGAATAAATTGGATGAACAAGATGTGCACGTACCAGTAATTTTATTGGAAATGGTCGAGATGCAAAGACAAGATGACTGAGAAGTGGCCGACTCAAGATAAAACATCCTTCGAACAAGAGCATAAGGAATATGGTAAATAGGAAACATAGACTCAATATGGAAACTGGGATAGCTCTTCGACATAGGAGGAATCGACAGAGGCTCCATATGGACTGTAAGCATAACCAGCCAGTGGAGAAAACTTAGAGTAACGAGTACAGCTCCTAAAGTCATACTAATAACCCAACCAATGTATGGAATATATAATGTTCTATTTGAAGGTGACACGACATGACAATTACCAATGTAATATCATTTCCCGTTCGTCTTTATATTATTTTTTATTTTTTTTGGTATTTTTCATATTGGAAAGATTGAAAAAGAATAAAATTTCCTATATTATAGAACTAGGAGGAAATTAGTGTCGCGGGAAAGAAAACTAGTTCCAAGCAGTGGAACATATCTATGTTCAATGCAAGGAAGAACATGCAGGATAAGGACACTCAGGGGGATATCACCTTCAGGTATGAGGTGACGAAGATGCAAAAGATATATGGCAGGGTTTGCTTGGATAGGATTGAAAACAACTTGGGCTATATGGTTCATAAAAGTGAAGCAGGGAGCTAGCATAAAGCTCAATACAACAAGCAGACACATGAAAATGAAATTACAACTTGATATCAATGAGAGACGCTATGAGAGATGCCCATCATAAAGTCCAAGAAATAATATGATATTCTTTTTCAAAGACATGGTGGGACTACAAGGGACTCCCATACCTAAGTGAGGACTCTAAACATGGGTACCAAATGGAAAAAAATGATCTATCTAGGGTACCCATGTGTAGTAATTCTTTACCACTTACGTAATGTCACTTCTAATAGCAGTGTGAAGGTTATGTAACATCACAAAATGGGTTCAAACCTATAGTTAAGGAGACATAGTCATAGGAAAATGCATTATGCATGTGAAAAAGTGATCCTATCCTATATGCCAGTTCGAAATTATACCGGTCATACACATGAACGGGTAAAGACCTCGATGAAAGTGCACTCAAAACAAGTCCCTACACCACAATATTAGGCTAGAACATCTAAAAATAGTCAGTAAATAATCCAAACTATAGGATACATGGAGGATTGGTCATGATAAATTCATTCAAAGGAAATTGTGCAGTGGACAATGGTACATAAGAAGGAATGTAAGGTGTAGACCCAATGCTCATCTATCCACTAAAACCCTTGTGAGAACAAACACCGGTGTTAAGACTGCATGAAGGAAGTGAAAATCCTCCCACAAATGGAGTTGAGTGTGGAATATGACCACTCCTGAATCTATGAGAAAATTAAGGGGTTTTGGTGCCCCCCCAGTCCAACACGAGGGTCTATACTAGGACCTGGATCCGATGATGGGATACTAGTAGTGATGTAAGGCATGTCAAACATAAAAGGACTGAAACTCAAGAGAACATAAAGATACTCAAGTAGCAGTGATACCTAAATCCAACTACTACAAAAAGAGCACATCCCTAAGTAAATCTAATTCATATGCAAACAAGCTAAGAGGGAGGCTAAGTGAGCTTCCAAATGTAGTAGGTATGTCTCACCTAGGAGAGGCATGAAACTCCCATACACTACAAACATAGGTGTGTAACAAACTATAGTGTCCCTAAGATTAAATGCATAAATTGATTCTGTTGTTTGACCCCTACTTCACCATGACACTCATAGAATAACCTCTGCAAGTACCCCCTGCGATACTTAGGTAAGGAAACTAAGGTCACCCCAATATAAACGATGCTCGAGTGGACAGTCGTGGGTGAGATATACCATATGGGTAGGGTAACAAATTTCAAATCTCAAAAGTACCTGAAAATCCCCTAGATGCGAATATGACGCTAGAAATATATCAGGCATTTCATAAAGAGTGGAAAGGAGCTATCCCCAGCACAAACATGTACGCTTCCTACTGCTTAACTCCACTGAAAGAGGAGCCTCCTAAGAACACTAATTATATCAAGGATTTCTGTTCTCATTTGGATAGACACCTAATTGTTTTGTTTTGTAGTCTTGGAAAACTTTACTCACGACACCGTATTCCAAGACTCTACAACCTAAGCTTGTTGGTGATCCTCTATCAAATAAAGATGTGAAATCAATTTTAAGTTAAGCCTTAATTTTATGGGTTGTGATTACTCAAGGGTAATGAACGTGCAACTAGCAATATTATGACTCAGTAGTGAAATAAATGTGCACACCTAAAAACTAATGGAAATTGCAATTTATCTTGAATATGAAAAAGGGCTATGCCACTACATGAAATGCACAAAAATTCATTCATTTCCAAATTTCAATGAAATCCTTCCTATATGAAATCCTAAACACAACTCTCATCTGAGAAATACAATGCAAGTACCTCCTTAAATCCATATGTGAAATGCAATTAAGAATGCAACTATATAATTATTTTGTATTTTCAATATAAAGAATGAAAATGCAATAAAAGTCACTAAATTTATCAGTCTCTACAGCAAGTAGAAAACCCAAGACAATCAAGACACTGAGACCAAAATACTAATGCACTAATGGAAAAACAAAATGACATAAATAAACTAGGAAATTTTTCAAAGAAAGAAAATTAACAACAAAGGGGTTTCTGGTCACAAAAGGAGCAGTCAACATACAGTATAAGAACCCAAGAATACTCAGCCACACTCACAACCCACATCAAGAACTCAACCAAAAGGGAGGATGTATGCAACTGCTCAAAGAACAATAGAGTATGTACGTGACTAGGCAGTGTACTTCCTGCACATATATGTGACTGTATAGTCTATAACCCACATATACATAGAAGAAGGTGGTAAAAAGAAGGTAAAGGGTCAAACCACTCTAGGGGATTGTCAATGGATGAAAATACTACAAAATGCGACATAGAAACAAGGAGAAATGAATAACAAATCAAGAAAAACATGCACCCAAACCCAATCAAAAGGAAATCTCCAGCATGGTCACCACTTCTATTATGGAGAGAAGTTTCTATGGCTTGGGGAGGACCACAACAGATAGTATGACACCAGAAATCAATCCACTTCAAATATGATAAAGTGATAAATAATTCTAACACTAAGGGATGGGAAGCGTACCTTATTCCCGACGTTCGTAGTAGATCCTCGTTGAGATTTCAACCACTCTTGCACCTACATTCCATTATCAACAACAACGAAATATAAAAGCATGATAGATATTAAGCGTTAGAACCTACTCTAGCATATACAAATCCATACATATATAATCAAAGCAACTACATCCATGGACAAGAATATTCATAGTTACACATATACAATGGAGGAGAAATGGATATTTCTATTAATTATAAACAAAGATATAAGTAACAAAATCAATAGGAACCTCGTCGAAACGGAAAAATCAAGTCCTCCACCTGGGCTTCCACCACTTCAATCCTACGTATCAATGGAAATCTCATAATACAATCTAAATATTGGGAAGAGCATCAATGGCTGCTCAAAGGAAAAAGGGATGCAGACTCAAGTATTTAAGTATGGGGCACAAATCCACTATAGTCTTTTTTCTCTCACAAATGTTCCTGCTCTAATGCATCCACGTAGATCAATATATAACCCTTCAATAGGAAGTGAAGGGTCAAATCGGAGTGTTTCTAGGAATATGGAAGGCCAATAGCCAAGTTATTTGTGACTAAATGAGGAAAACTCCAAATATTTTATTTTTAGGCACATTTCTCGATGTACATGAGTCATAGTGGAGAAAGATGTGCGTACACACGGTCTGTAAGCTGGTGACCTGCATATACCAATAAACATGACTTTTTAAGTTATTTTCTTGAGAACCAAAGTTTATATTGAGCAAAGGGGGTCCATGGAGTCTTCATAGGGATAGGTAAGGCCATAAAAACATGATCTACCAAGTGTGGTAAAATCAACTATAACAATGCTTCATCCCTCAGGGCCAACATTGATCCGGATTTATATGAAACCAAAATGAAAGATAATATATATTGACATACACATATATATTGCAAGAAACACAATGATACAGTAAACTTAGATTCTATTAAATGAATGAAATAGAACAAACTATAAAACAAAAGTAGCCAGAATGGTAGTAGCTTTATCTCTGAGAAGAGATGCGGAGGATATGCTCACTTGTGACAAGATGAATACGAAAGGAGGTTGAAGGGACTTTTATCATAAAGCCTTGGAGAGGCAGAACACCCTAAACCTAACCCCAAGAGATGAATCATCATAAATTTTGTGTTAAATAAATGTAACTGGAGAAGATATTATATTTTGTATTATTATTGTTATCACCCCTTAATGAGATGTTGTTTCTCCAATTAGGGATGTCATTGATGTAATTAGTCATGTAAATTCTTGAGGTAAAACCTTCGTTGTAAGTTGGGTCAGTAGTACCCACAAAATTATTATTAAAAAGTGTTTTTTAGTATTTTAAGGAAAAGTGGGATGAGTTGGGTTATTAGGAATCTCAACTTATCAGTATAAATAGGAGAGGTGCCTCCCTCACTTGGAAAAGAAGAACACTCAAGCAGTGGTGCAAGAGAGAGAAGGAGCAGTCCATCTGGGAGAGAGGAAGCCATCAATTATTATTCTTGGGGTCTTATAAGTTTATTCTTTGGGTCTTACACTGTACTTGGTTAAATTCTATATTGAGGAAGTTTTGTTGGGTTTTCTCCCCAATGGGGGTTTCTCAGGATAAATCTATGTGTTATTTTGTGGGGTTGTGCTTGTCTTTATTCCAGTGATCTTTTGTATATGGTTATGATGTTATGATTTTAAATTATTTTAGATCTTGTATAACCATTGAAATATTAACATGGTATCAGAGCCACGCTAAAAGAAGTATCTGTGCACTCAAAACACTGTTACAACTACAAATACTAGACATTAGGGTTTAATGCTTAAAAAACCCTACAAGAAAAAATCTAGTCATCATGGGAGTTTTGCTATAACTCTATATTGGATAAGGCTTGGGAGTTGAAATATTGGAAAAACAATTATTAAATATTATTGTACCTTGTGTGTGATTTTCATCCTTACCTTCGCTATAATTCAAGAGATATGATTCCTCCAAATTAGGGTTTCAACCTCCTATAAAATCCACTCATAAAAAGGTGACCTAGGGTGAATTGCTATCTCTCGGGCTAGGAAGGTCCAAATCAAATTTCAAAGATGTTGAAGACAGGTAACTGCTAAATTATTGAACCATTGATATACAGGAAAAGAGAACAATTGAGAGGTGGAAATGTGCAGTGGGATATCAAGAACAATGTACATTGAACAAGAAAAATTTAAGAAAAAACTGATAAGAATTGATCAATTAATTACAAAATTAATCTTCATTATTCCCAGCAGTATAAAAAGGTGTTACGATAAGGAGAATTTGAATTATGTGGATAAGATTTGAATCTACCAACTAAACCTTATTGACTCACTAACTAGGAATGTCTAAATCACTGCATGGGAGCCACTAGTCTAACTCATGATGTCTAAATAGGTCTAACAATTAGTTAAACTAGTTAAACCAGTTAAACTGAGGAGGTAGGGAGAAAAAGGTGCTACTTCCCCATGCATCCATGTAGAACTAGCACTATACTAAATGAGAGTAATCTAACTGAATGTAACTAAAGGTTGACTGAGCATAACTGACTAACTACCACAACCAACTGATGGAGGCTGCTGGTGGCACTCAGGGTGGATCCTATAATGTAGGGAATTTCCTTAGAGGCACCTAAACACATGCATGATCATTCATTAAGCGGTATTTAATGTCTATATGTTGTCCCCATACTCGAGTACAGTAATAATGTCTCCCTATGCTATACAATATGATCAAATAGACTATATATGGACAAGGGAGGATTATATAATCATAACAACCCCCCTTAATCCTGACTTCGACAACTTTGGGCCCTGGGAACCAGGCCAAAAGTCACCCATACAATCTAATGAAAAATAAAATTGCTTAATAAAATAAGGAAAATGGGGAAAACCTCATGGGAAACCTCCCCCCACTCAAAATAAGCAGGAACAGGAAAAACAAGTTATACTTAAGAGAAAGATTTTCCTCTTTGGGTAATAACTTGCAAAACTTTTGCTGCAGTTTGTAGGAATATGTAGAAACATGGTTCTTCTATGCAACAACATCCTGAAGCATTGTATGTGAATTCTTAATGTTATTATGATCTGATGGACATTGTATTTGTTTCTTCTTTCTGGAGGAGGAATGGAATGATCAATTTTTTTCTTCTGTGGGACAAATGGTTTATCATTCGCTATCATCAAGTAGCACTTTCCTTAAAGTTTGCTGCACCACTTTATAGATAGTGAAGCTATGTGAGAGAGTGCAACATGCTCATTCTCATACTGGGACCTTGTTCTCCTTTTGTCTTTTGGATTCCCAACACCATCCCCAACACCATCCCCAACTGCTTCAATAATATTTTGGGCCTATTTAGGCTTAGGCCACTTATTTGGGATGGGAGATGGATATGGACCTAGATTCACATAAGGTACAAACTAATTATAAAGATCATTCTGATCTTGTTCCTTTTCAAATGAATCTAAAACATGTGAGAAAATACCGTCATCAAAAGGAAATAAAAGAGTGTGTATACCTTCTTTTTCTTCGGATGGTAGTAGATCAAGTAATTGATATTCTTTAAACTGAACTTTGCACTCTGTGAAGCACTTCCTAGTTGCAATTTACATCAAATTATATGCTTTTTCATCCTCAGCATATCCCATTAGTATGCATTCGGTAATCTGGGCTAGGAAGGCCTTCCTCTTATCCATGGGTATTCTGGCCCAAGATTTGGAACCAAAAACTCTCAAGTGAGAGACATTTAGCCTATTCCAATGTAGATATTTGAAAGGAGTGGACCCAACAACCGATTTATGAGGCACTCTATTCTATATGTATGAAGCACAGTTTATAGCTTCATCCCAAACAAAAGGAGGAAGATTCTTGGCTTGGAAAAGACAGGTTTCCATCTCCTTCAATGATCTATTTTTCCTCTCAGCCACACCATTTTGTTGTGGTGTGTATGGAACTGAGTGTTCCATTCAAATCCCCTATGATTCACAATAATGCTAAAAATATATTTTAATGTATTCACTTCCATTATCTGATCTAAAGGACTTGATAGTTTTCTTGAAACTATTCTCAATCAAAGCTTTAAAAACTTTAAAATTTTTGAATACTTATGATTTATGTTTCATCAAATATACCCAGCAAAACCTTGAACAATCATCAATAAAATTAAGGAAATACTTGGAACCATTAATTGATGTTGTAGGCATTGGTCCTGAAACATCACTGTGTATTAGATCAAATGTATAGACAGCTCTAGTTTCCTTCCCAACTTCATACCTTTTCTTTGTATGCTTACCTACCAAGCAACCATGAAATACTCCATCTGATGTTTGGATGAGAGGTAAGCCTTCAACCATTTTGTCACTACGGAGTTGCTGGAGATATTTGAAATTGAGATGCCAAAATATCTCATGCCATAGCTTGTTGGTGTTGTTGGCATGAGTCAATAAATTTGTTGGTTTTGAAACTGGAAAAAAATGAGAGAACTCATATGCCTTTGAGGCATGGTTAGAAAAACCTTTCATTGTGAGATTTCTAGTACATTTTTCTGTGATTTCAATTGATTCAGAGTCGAATGTAACTCACTTGGGAGAGTCTGTATGGCTCATATGATAAATATAAAACATATTTGTTACAAGAGAGGGCACATAGATAACATTCTTTAACTCACCATGCTAGATTTTAATAGAACCTTTCCCAGTAGCTAGGACTTGGGAGTAATCTCCCATGTGAATGCTAGGTCCTACTGATAGAGTGAGAGAGGAGAATGATTCCTTGGATAAAACCATGTGGTTGGATGCTACAGATTAATCAATTAATATTTTGACTGAGTGAGGCCTACCTTCAAGGCATAGCATCTCTCATGATCTTTTGTCGGTTGTCCAATACAAGACTTCTTTGCCCCTAGAGATAAATATTGTTATGTTTAAGGAGTGTTGAAATCTGGTCGATTGTCTTCTTCATGCACTAGCTCTCTAGAAGAAAGCCTCTCATATAATATGGACATCTAGTCTTCTTGAATTTCTTATTTTTCTTGGAACCCGAGGCTCCTTCGAAATATATTTGATTCTCCTTTTTGAATTAGTGTCTTTGGGATCCTTCCCTTTGTGCTTCCCTTTGGATTTCACATTTTTTGAGTCTGAAATCAATAGTGCTTGATTCTTGGAGGTTTGAATCACTCCCATTTAAACCAATTTATCTTGCTCTTGTATGAAGAACTCAGCAAAATCATCTAGAGAAGACATATTTCAATTGGGGATGGAAGCTCTTTTAGAATGGAATGTAGAGACAAAGAATGAGTACTCAAAGCCAATATTGATAAGTACAAAAAGCACAAACTTCTCATCTTTCCTCTCTAATCCACATTGTTTGCATTGCAGTACTAGTGACTTGCATTTAGTGAAGAATTGTTGAATATATTTGAAACTACTAGGCTGTAGAGCCACAAGCTCATTCTACAAAATATGCCCTTGAGTAACATCATTTTTCCAAACAAAGATTCAATATTTTCACAATATTCTTCAGAGTCATGAGTCCCTCAATATGGAACAAAAGATCCTGAGAGATATGAGTGCACGTGAAGTCGAATGCCTCATAAAGCTGATTCAATTTTTTTTTCTTATCAATGTACTAATGGGGTTGACTTTCTCTTCCCATTGTCATCCTATACAGATGAATATTGTGTAAGGCTACCTGCATATCTTCCCTCCGCTTAGACTAGTTGAAGGGTGTAAGGATTCAGGGTATGAGAGCTAGAGAATCCATCTATGTTGTCCTAGACCACCCAAAAAATCCTTATCGACAAGGGTTCTGACTCTTTTGACACCAAAACTATGTGATCTCCCTGAGCACCGACCCAGACAGCTTTTACCCTGCTCAACAACGCTCGTGGAGAGGATGAAATCTTACTCGAGATGTTTGAGGGAGAGTTGTCAGACCTAAGTTTATGCAGAAGGAGGAGGATTAGGGAACCAATAGTTCATCAACTTAAATATCATATATAATAGATCCATTCATCATATATCACATCATTCATAATGGATCTACCAATACAACCACAGATCTAAACAGATTGTGTCATTCATTTATTCACCCTAGCAGTATCACATTATTCATTCATAAAACATAATCAGCAGACATTCGTCATTGAAATCGCAGCACATAAAAATAGAAAGAGACAAAATACGATAGAGATTCATAGCAACATCCATCATATCATATTACTTTTGTGCAACAGATCCAAAACAACAGTTGTCTTTCTCCACAGTGAGAGTGTTATAGCTGATTTTACCACACATGGTGAATCACACTTTTATGGCCTTCCCTATCCCTCTGTAAACTCCTTAGACCCCACGAACCATTTTTTTACCTTTGATGTTTCCAAGATCATCTCTAAAAACATGTAAAAATTGCCATACGGAACTTTTAAACCCTTTCTCACGTATATACATGGGTTTAACCCCTAAAAACGCGTACATCGGGATGTGTGCAAAAGGCCAAATTCTTTTGGAGTTTTCCTTGATGTCGATCCGAATCACTTGTCTCCTGGCCTTCCATATGCATTGATATTGCTCGGATTCGACCCTTCAGTACCCCATTGAAGAGATATATAAGGAACCCTTTGGATACATTGAAGGAATGAGGAATTGAGAGCAAGAGAACTATAGTCCCGTGTTGCCAGAGCTTATACTTGAGTCCACATCCCTTTGTCCCTTGGAGCACTTTTGTGTTCTTCCCATGATTGTCATTTTCTTGTGAGATTTCTATTGAGAGATGGAGGATTGAAGTGGTGGAGGCCCAAGTGGGGGACTCAGTTTCTCCAATTCCCAGACGTGCCAATAGAGTTTGTCTCTATTGTAATCTCTATTTTATATTAATAGAAATATTTTTTCCTGTCCAATAATGTGTATTTGAATAAATATTTGATCCATGGATGATTTCAAATGCTTATATGTTATTGATTATATATGCTAGAGTAGGTCTAACATGATTATATATAGCATGCTTGTCTTATTTATTGAATGTTGAGGAAGCAATTTATCAATTCAAGCTGGAGTTGGAAAGCTCAACGGGGATCTAAATCAACCGTTCATAATAAGGTACGAATCAAGATCCTTTAGTGTTAGATATTTGGTTTCTCTTGCATATAGGAAAGGATTGATTTCTAGAGGCAAGTTGTCTGTTGTGGTACCCCAAGCCATAGGAATTTCTCTCTGTAACAAAATTGGTGACTCTGTTGGGGAGTTCCTAGTAGTTTTCCTTTGGGGGTTTTTATCGACATTCAATGTTCTTGAATTGCTCTGATTTCTCTGTTTCTGAGTCAAGTCTGGGGGCATGTTTTCCTGGTAGTGTCTGGTTGGTGTGAATTTTGTCTCAGCTTATCTATTTTCCTTCATTTTTATACATTTTTCTTCCTGTACGTGAGTTTTTAACTCACAGTCGCGTGTACACGCAGTTTTGACTATTATATCCATGTACATACGCAGGTTTTCTACATACAGTCGCGTATGCCTTGAGTTTTTCCTTTTAGAGGAAAATTGATTGTTGCTGGGTTAATTTTGATGATTGTTGAGTCTCCTTTGATACTGTTAGAGTCTGTATACACCTCTGTTTCTGACTAGAGACACCTTTTTTAGGGTAATTTTTTTTAAGAATGTTCTTGTCATTGTATTTTCAATTTTTTGTTTTGGGATTAGTGCATTAGATTTATTTTACCTTAGTACTTTGTGTGAGTCCTGTTTGATTATGCTTGCAGAGTTTGGTAGTGGTAGAATCATTCTTTTGCTTTACTCTCTCATTTTTATTCAAAAAATCCAAAAATATTTGCTTCTTTGCATCATTATGCATTGCACTTTTCATTTTGCATGCTACTTGCACTAGGTTTTCTTAGACAAGTCTTAGTTAGGCTTTCATATAGGAATGATTGCATTTGTCATTGGAAGAAATTTTTGCATTTCACATAGTAGCATGCCTTGTTTTTCATTTGACACAATGCATTTGCATTGATTGTTAGGTGTGCATTTTACTTCATGTTGCATCATAACACCATTAGTTGCATGGTCATCTACCTTTGTTGAGTAATAAAGCCAAATAAAATCAACGCTTAATTAAAATGGATTACACTATTTTCTTCGATAGGGTAAACCAACAAGATTAGGTTTTAGGGTCTTGGAATTTAGTTCATTGTGAGTAAATTCTCCAAGACCACTAAACAACAACATGTATGTGTCTGTCCAGATGAGAGTGTGAAATTCCTTGGTATAATTAGTGTTTCTCAGGATCCTCCTCTTACAAGGGAGTTAAGCACGAGGCAGTGTGAGCGGTTATTGTTTGGAATGACCCCTAGTCATAACTGAGTAGCACTAGAGATATTTCCAGGATCGTATTCGTATCTAGGGGATCTTTCAAGAGTTTCAAGCTTTGCTACCCTGCCCATATGGTCAATCCCGCCTACGATTGTCTGCCTAAGCATGGATTATATTGAGGTGACCTTAGTTGCCTTACCTAGGTTATTGAGGGGGTACTTTTCAGGGGTTATTCTATAGGTGTCCCGGCCAGGTTGGGGTCGAACAACACAGTCACTATATGCGTTGAAGCTGAGGGTCACAATAATTGGTTACAAGCCTCCGCTTGTTTTGTATTTGAGTCTCAATCCTCTCCTAGGAGAGACATACCTGCTTCATTCGGGAGCTCGCATATCCCACCCTTGTTTGATTTTGATTGGCTTTAGATTATATTGGTGTATGCTCTGTGCATGTTAGCTTTCATAGGGTTTGCGTAATTAGAGAGTCTTTTTCATTTTTTGAGTCATTGTGGATTCGAGTGTGGCACCTTGTCGTTCTCGTCGTTTACCAGGACTTCCACCTTCTACATATCCTCCTCTTTTAGGAGAGAGAAGCAGATGGTCCAAGTGGACTACTTCTCACATTGATTCACACGTGATGGGAGATCATGAAGATGAAATTCCTGAGCTACCTTCTTCGCTTCATGAGATTGAAGAAGAAGAGCCTACCCCTACATATGATCCTTCACCTGATATACCTACACACTTTGGGTATGATCCTTCACGTGATATACCTACACACTTTGGGTATGATCCTTCACATGATATACCTACACACTCTGGGTATGATCCCTCATCCACAGGTCACCGGTATTGGATGTCGGGCGACAAGACTCATCATGAACCTGTGAGAACTAGTTATGTTAGTTATGATATGTCTGGTATTCCTGCACATGATTTGATACTACATACCGAGTCAGATTTTGAACCTAACACTATGCCTGGGGGCATTCCTAGTCACTTCCATGTGGAGAGATTTGGGAACATGAGTCACATTGCACCCTCCATCCCGGTGGTGGAGGTCACATCACATGTTCTTCCTAAACCTAATGCTAGTAGTCCTATTTAGATACCAGAGCCAAGACGAGTGACTGTAGGGAATACCACTTATGTAATTTCACATGTCCCCTCATCCTATATTCCTAGTTCTTTGAATGCTATTCCTCCCCCACATGCACGTGGTCCTTTGGGTTGGAATGTTGCTACGATTCATGTGCATACTACTACTACTCGTGTAGTTGTGTCTCAGAGTCAAGTACCTCATGTTGTATCGAGAGGTCGTATTCCTACTTTTGGAGGTCATATTCCTATTTCTGGAACGTCGATCCCTACCTATGGATTTTCTCATGGGACATCTCATGGTACTTCTTATGGACCATATCATGGACTACAGTATGCACAGATTTATTCACCTTATGGGTACAGGTATCAACAACCCGCTTACTCTCTGAATTATGGCTTTGTAGCCCCACATAGTCAAGGTACACCACATTATGGTGCTTCCATGCCACCCTACACGGGTCAAATAGGAGGAGGATACTATGGCCATGGCCATGGTGCTTATGGTAATCAGTCCTATGTGAATCAAAATTATCAAGGAGCACCTCATAGACCTGCTCAATGTTATATTTTTATCATTCAAGCTAGAATTATGATCTTAGGATCTTTTAACTGAGAGAATACAAGCACAACAATAAAACATAAGCACAACACAAGAGACAAGAGACACAAAGAATTTTCCTCGGGGAAACCATAAAGGAGAAAACCCTGGAACTTCTTCAGAGATAGAATCATCACCAAAGGTAAAACCAAAAAATAGTAAGATGATCTCCCGACAGCAGTAGTATATCTCTCTCACATTGAGAGAGATTCTCCTCTCTCACTCATGCGCCCCAATGAGTGAGTGTGTGTATGAGTATGATAAATAGAGAGGCTATCACTCTCTATTTATATTCTTCCATTCACTTGGAACCCACTCCAACATGTCGGATTCACTTAACAATTACTTACTAGAACCAACATCTCTAGGAGTGTCTAATAACCCTAGTGCCCCACCACTTGTGGGGACTTTGCCTCCTCCAACCAATAGGAGGGTAACACAATGGTGGGGACTATTTCCCTAACTTATAATGACTCACCTAGGGTCAAATTCACTAGGATAGTCTAATAACCCAAGGGCCCCACAACTGTGGGGACTTTAACCATTGACCAATAGGAGGGTTACCCACAATGACTTGACATGAATTTCTCATTATATAAAATTCTTGAAATAAACATCGGGGTATGACATGACTCAAATAAATTACAATACATCCTGGAATAAACATCGGGTTACAATACATAAGAAATATGGATGAATACATTCCAAAGTTACAATTACATCAACACTCCCTCTTAACTAGGAAGGTATTCTCTCAACACAATTTATCAGCACAATTCTTCTTATTTGTGTCATCTGGGTCATCGTCAGGTCATATTCATCTTCAAGTCATCTTCATCTGTAAGTCATATTCATTTGGATCTGGATCATCACTTGATTTGGATCATCATCACTAAATCTAGATCATCACTCGATTTGGATCATCATCACTTGATCTGGATCATTACTCAATCTAGATCATCACTGGATCTGGATCATCACTGGATCTGGATCATCACTGGACATCATCACTAGATCTGGATCATCACTCGATCTGGATCATCATTGCTGGATCATCATCACTGGATCTAGATCATCGCTCGATCTGGATCATCACGGGTGCTATCTCATGATTCTTCTTGTCACAGGAAGTTCTACAGAGCCAACCCTTTTTCATGCTGGTTGTAGGCCTAGCCTCCATGTAGGTCTTATTCTACACTTATATCTGACCTGCTCGTCAGAATGGCCCGCCCAACACTTGCATCTGACATACTCGTCAGAAAGGCATTCCCAACACTCACATTTGATCATGTAGGAACCAATCCTATAATCATATCAGAAAGGCCCGCACTCACATTCACTAGCATGATAGGACAAAACTACTATCATCTGTGAAAAGGCTCAACACTTACAACCACCACCATGATAGGACACACCTACTATCATCTGTGGAAAGGCACAGCACTCACATCCACCAGCATGGTAGGACACACCTACTACCATATGTGGAAAGGCCCAGCACTTACAATCACCAGCATGGTAGGACACACCTACTACCGTCTGTGAAAAGGAACTGCACTTACAATTACCAGCATGATAGGACACACCTACTATCATCTATGAAAATGCATAACACTCACATCCACCAGCATGATAGGACACACCTACTATCATCTGTGGGAAGGCTCAGCACTCACATCCACTAGCATGATAGGACACACCTACTATCATCTGTGGAAAGGATCTACACTTACAATCACCAACATGGTAGGACACACCTACTACCATCTGTGAAAAGGCCTTGCACTTACATCCATCCAGGCGGGAACACATCCTTCTCACAGTGATGGAAGGGCTTGCACTCATATTTGATCTTTTAGGAACCAATCCTATAGTCATATCAGAATGGCCCCCATTCCTCGACTGAGCTACCTAGTAACTGACCAAGTTCCTCCATTCTCCTTGAGAATGGCAGTTGCCCTTACATCCGACTTGCTTGTTAGAATGGCTAACACTCACATCTGACATGGAAGGAACCTAATCCTTTAGCCATGATAGAATGGTTCAGCCCTTACATCTGATCAAGTGGGAACACATCCCTCTATCACATCAGAATGGCTTCTCAGTCCTAGACTGATTTTCCTGGTAACTGACCAGGTGCCTCCATTCCCAGAATGGTAGTTTCCCTTACATCTGTCCTACTCAACAAAATGGCTAGCACTCATATCTGACATGGAAGGAACCAAGCCTCTCACAATGACAAAATGGCCCAGCACTTACATCTGACCATGAAAGGAACCAATCCTCTCACCATGTCAGAATGGCTATGGATCTCATCACTTTCCCTTGGAGGAAACCTCGGTCTGGAGAACACCAAGCTTCTCCCTGAAGTACTTGAACTTCAGCCTAGCCAATGGCTTCGTCAATACATCAACTATCTATTCGTCCGTCGCAACATACTGCAGCTTCACTGCTCCCCTTTGCACCATATCCCTGATATAGTGATACTTGATCTCGATATGCTTCGACTTATCATGGAACACTGGATTCTCTAACAACTTTACGCAACTCTGGTTGTCACAATGTATACAAGTAACATCCATCTGGAGATCAAATAAATCAGACAGTAGCTTCCTCATCCATACTGCCTCACAACTAGTTGAAAAAGATGCGACATACTCTACTTCAGCTGTACTCAGTGCCACACAGGATTGCTTCCTGCTAAACCAAGAGATCACACTCCCATACTGAAGCAACACCCTAAAGTGGTCTTCCTATCGATGGCACTGCCTACCCAATATGAATCAACATAACCCTCTAGGTTAATCTTTTGATTTACATCGTACTTGAGCCCATAATCAACTGTACCCTTCAGGTACTTCAGAATATGCTTTGCAGCAATCAAGTGAACATGTCTCGAATCTGTCAGGAACTGGCTCAAGGTGTTCACAACAAAGGAAATGTCTGGTCTCGTGTTCCTCAGGTACATTAATGAACCAATCATCTAACGATACATCATAGCATCAACCATCTCTGATGAAGCAACACTCAATAGCTTCAAGTTCAATGCCATAGGTGTGGTTATGCAGTCCATCATCCTGAACCTCTTCAGGATCTCTAATGCATACTTCCTTTGTCCACACCTCCATTCCTAAATAGTGCATCGACACATAATAGGAGCATCACTAGTCTTCCGTCTTCAACCTTAAAGAAAAGGTTGGAATTCACTTTACTCTTCGTAAAGCCTAAATTCCTCAGTAATCTATCCATCCTGTCGTACCATGTCGATCCTCATGATATTCTGTAGTCACTCCCTCTGAAGCGGAGTATCATACTCCCTCTGTCTTCTAAACTCTATGCACTAAAACATTCTGTACTGGAGTGATAAGTAGCTTCCTATGCTACTAATATTCTATGTGACCATCTAGTGTATAGACTTGCATATTCAACCTTGTAGAAAAGGTTAAGATCTTCATCAAGCTCATCATGTATGTGTTTCAACTCTTACTCACTGTAAATGTCTCTTCGTAGTCTAGGCATTCTTTTCGTGAGAATACTTGTGCTGCTATTGGGCTATAGGCCAGACCCGGGTTTTATACCTTTAGCTTCGCACCAACAAAAGACCCACAGTGTTGGCCCTTTTGGCAACAACCTACGAACAGGTTGTAGTCTCACCCGAAACAGCTATGAGATGCTGCAGAATCAGGTTTCTGCAAGCAGAAGAGGGAGATTACTGTACCCTTAGCTTTTATCAATTTATAATCAAGTAACACAGAGCTTAATCATTCACACACACACACACACACACACACACACACACACACACACACACACACACACACACACACACATATATATATATATATATATATATATATCTTCGCAGTTAAATAGCACCGTGACTTGCTCAACCCTTACTGGGAATGCACAGCGAAGCTATTTATTAAGCAGCAGTCTTACTTATCAGATATATCTATACTTATCAATGCATAAAAGAACATAACAGAAATCACACAAGAACCACAACACCAGATATAACGTGGTTCACCCCCAGTGTAGGGGTTACGTCCACAGAACTGTGTTTTATTCAACTTTTCTACAAAATCACAGTTCTGATCTGCACACTCAGCTGCAGATCCTTTCAGTCCTCAAAGCCACGCACACAGCAGCAGGCCTCTGCGCACACAGCTGCATATTTCCTTATCACTTACAAACCCTCTGCGCACACAGCTGCAGAGGTCGTCCACGCACTCAGCAGGGACTTATCCTTCACTTACAAAATAGCCTTAGCTTCGCCTTAACTTTCTTACATTCAAAAACCTAACCTCACTTCTTTACACAAGTGCATATTTATACAGCGCACTATTACAAAAACCATGGTCTTAAACCATGGGTATCCCAAACCCTAAACCATGGACTTAAACCATGGGTTTATTACAACAGAAGTCTTTGACTCACCCCCGACGCCCCTAAGACTATTTTGAGCTGTAACTCCGCTTATAAGCTTTCACCAAAACCGTGGAGTTACCAAACTCTCGGGTCGTTAACATTGGAGTCCCAACATGCCCCTAAGACTTACCAGTGTCCCGTCCTGGGACACTCATCCACTGGGCTAGTGATAGACGTTGTCGGTGAAGCCATAGTGCGCTGCTTGCGGATGCCCCTCCTACTGCTGTCGGCTGCTCGCTTCCTTCCATCGTGCTATTTATGCCGAGGAAGGTCTTCTGGGTCCATCTGCAACCCCACCCTTCACTCTCTTTGGCAAACACTTGACCATCCACAACTAAGGGTCCCCAGAATTGCATGTCAAGCTGCATAAGGCAAACAGCCGCCTTGGTTCTGTCAAATTCAGAGGATACATGGTGGGATTCTCCAAAGTCTTGATATGAGGCCTTGTGCCTTTTGTCGCTCCACGTTAAAGCGAACTTCTGCCTTCCTTCATCCAGTTTAGAGAAAACTTCAGCCTTCCTTTGTACCTTAGTCGGATAGGACTGTACTGGTGAACTGCTCATAAGGTTCTGTAACCCTCTCTCTTTGAACTCTCATACTAAATTCTGGACTTCGCAATGGTTTGACATGGTTCCAACTGAACAACTCAAAGAAGTGCTTAATGCAATAGTCGCAGGCCGATGCAGTGTTTTATAGAATCCCGTAACAGAATCTGTCATCATGGTGCATTAATGACACCAAATCTGATGGAATGCCAGAAATCTTGTCCACACGGCACCAAATTTTCCTTCAAAATCTCATTATTACAGGTATGGAGAGCAGTTCTCGTGCCGGCGCCGCCAAATCCATTTTGTCCCATCCATCACATTCTAGGATGCGACACACCTTGGACCTTCGACATAACAACTACCCACAACTGCGACACAATATTAACCCTCAATACTTACTACCCCATGCAGCACCCAAGTTTCAACTGTTCTTGGGAGTAAGACTGCCCTTCTAGAGGCTACCTCTGATTAGGAGGTCCCGGCGTGTCCCTATACTTCTTTAGATGAATGCCATTTACCATTGAGGGTAAAATTTCTCCATTCAACTTAGCTAGCTGAACTACGCTACCATCAGTAACTTTCTTGACTATGTACGGTCCCTTCCAATGTGTCTTGAAATTGCCTAGGAATTTCATGAGTTTGCTGTCGTATAAGAGCACAAGATCACCTTGCTGGAACTGCTTCTTCTTGATGTGTCTATATGCCATGCTTTTTCTCAGGCCTTCTACACTTGCTGTTGGAACCCTGCAATAAATATGTCCTCTTCCAGTTCTATTATCTTCGTCAGCTGTGCTGTCACTCTAGCTGGGTCATCCATCTCTGTAAAAGCGGATATTTTGAGGCTAGGAACAATATACTCCATGGGCATGACTGCTTCTTGCCCATAAACCAACCTAAAAGGTGTATGGCCTGTCAATTTCTTGTAGGTAGTTCTATATTCCCAAAGGACTGCTGGAATTCTAAGATCCCAGTCATTTCTGTTAACATTACAAACCTTCGTCAGAGCATGTTCAAGGATCTTGTTAAAAGCTTCGACGGTTCCATTTGCTTGTGGATGATAGGCAGTACTCTTCTGATGATAGACTTGGAATTCTTCAGTCAATATTTCAATAGTCTTGTTTAAAAAATGTGATCCTTGATCACTCATAAGAATTCTAGGACACCCAAATCTGGACAAGATGTTGTCGAAGATGAACTTCGCAGCTACAGCAGTGCTGCAAGTCTTAACTGGTTGAGCTTCGGCCCAGTGGGTAACGTAATCAGTCGCTGTAATAATGTATCATGCCCCTGAATTCTTCGCAGGGGGATTGATAGGGCCAACAAAATCGATTTCCCATTTGTCAAATGCTTGTAAAGTTACCTGCGGGACTAGAGGCATCTCATCCCTCCTAGATGGTTTGCCTGTTCTTTGACAGATGTCGCAGCTGTGGCAATTTTTCTCTTGCATCCTTATGGATCGTAGGCCACCACAATCCGGCTGTCAAAATATTCTGTGCCGTGGATTTTCCTGCATAATGACCCCCTACAGGGACAGAGTGTGCCTCTGCCAAAATCAGTGGCTTTTCATGCTCCAAGACATATCTACGTAGTATTTCATCTGGTCCCATTTTATACTGCTGTCCTGCTATTAAGGTGAAGTCCGCTGCGCGAACCACCAACTTCTTCTTCTGCTATGTGGTCATCTCTGTGGGTGGAAAACCTGTAGACAAATACTGAACAATATCCTGAAAGTACTCATCAATCATATGGATAGCAAAAAACTTGGCATCAGGAAGACTTTCGTCCAAATTGGTAGGTTCTTCTCCTGACTCGAGCCTTGACAAGTGGTCAGGTCCAAGGTTAAGTCTTCTAGGCTTAACTATGATCTCAAAATCGTATTCCTAAAATAGAATTAGCCACCTACATATCCTTCCACCTAGTATAGGCTTGTTAACCAAATAATTCAAAGCAGAGTGGTCAGTGAACATCTTAAAGTGAGATCCTAGCAAATAATGTCGAAACTTCTGTAGTGCATACACCATAGCAAGACCTTCGCATTCTATCATAGTATAATTTTTCTCTACTGTAGACAATTTTCTACTTGCAAAAGCAATAGGGTGATCGATATTACCTTCACCAGATTGAGCCAAGACAATACCCAAAGAAATGGAGGATGCATCAACATGTACATGGAACTCTTTATTCCAGTCAGGGAATACTAAGATAGGGGCGGTGACCATTTTTTCTTTTAGCACATCCAAGATTTCTTGGCACTGTGGAGTCCACTCGAACTTAATATCTTTCTTCAGCTGCCTTTCCATCGGGGTGGTGATCTGGGCATAGTTTCGAATGAATTTCCTGTAATATCCAGTGTGACCAAGTGTAGTGCGAAGTTGTTTAACAGACTTCGGAGGTGGCAGGTTTACCATAATAGCTATCTTCGCAGGATCCATCATCAATCCTTGCTTACATACAATGTGTCCAAGCAAAATCCCAAATGGTGCACAAAATATGCACTTCTTCAAGTTCAAGGAGATCTAGTGCTGTCTACACTTATCCAACATAAGTCTTAGACTAGTTATGTGATCTTTTACTAGCCCAAAGATAGTCTAGTCATCGAAATATACTTCGAGGAATTCATGTATAAATTCTTTAAATGTGGAGATGACTACTCTAGAAAACATAGCAGGGGCATTCTTCAACCCAAACGGCATAACTATATACTGAAAGGACCCCATTTCTATAGAAAAGGTTGTCTTATGTCAATCCTCTGGAGCAATTCTAATGTGATGGTAGCCTGAAAATTTGTCAGTAAAAGAGTACACATCTTGACCCCCAACATTGTCGAGCACTTTGTCCATAAAAGGGGTGGGAAATGGATCATGTAAAAAAGCATCATTCAACTTCCTTAGATCAACATAGATTCGGATCTCGCCCTTAGTCTTCTTCTCTTGCACCACCATACTGACCCACTCAGATTCTTCCACAGGTTCAATGATTCCTGCAGCGAGCATCTTATCCAGCTCCAGCCAAACTTTTTCCTTATATTTAGGGTTCAACCTATAAGGACGCTATTTCACAGGCTTCATATCAGGTTTCAGCGGGATTTTTATCACACCAATATCCCCCAAGATACATTTCATCTCGGAGAACTTCGTCAGGAATAGGTCCTGATATTCATGGAGAAGTTGGGTCACTTTGCTTACCATCTCATCATCCCAATAATCTCCAATGGTAGCATACTTAGGCTGGTCTTCTGATCCAATGTTGATGGTCTACGTCTTCAAGGGCTGAGTCACTTCCACTGCTTCGACTGCTGGTCCTTGTACTTCGCAGTGTCCTTCTGACTCAGGAATGTCAATGTTGCGCGGATCCTCATCCTCGTCAATTGCGAGGTTATAACATTCTACGGCATGGGATTCTTGTGTCTTCCAGTTAGGTCGGTATTCTTCTACCTCTTGATCATCAAATACCTTAGTGTGGATCAACCTGATAGCTACATCTAAAGCTAGACAAAATTTATTAGTGGAAAAGGTAAGTACAAAACTATCAACAAGACAATCCCAACTTACAGTATCCCGACGAAGCTCAGCCTCTGTGTACCAGTTCCTTGCTATTGGCTCCAGAGTATGCACAAATCTATGTACCCATTCTTCCTAAGGTACATATTTCCACGCCTCGTAGCATCTTGCCAAATGTTCCTGGGAGCTAGAATTTCCACTAAACTTGGTTCGCAGCTCCTGGGGCTGGTCCCGGAATCTCAGGCAAAGGAGCTTCTGACAAGTTTCCCAATTAGGAATATTTTTCTTATGGTTGTTCCATCATCTGGCTGCTATGGCCCTGAATGCTGAATCCATGGTTTCTAATCTATGTGAGTCTGGTACTCGTTCTGAAAATTGTCCAATAAACTGCTCTGGATTTTACAACCCATCGAAAAGAGGTAGGGAACTGTCTTGAGTACCAAGCCATCTGAGAGACTTGGTAATTCTAGCGCATCTATGTCCATTCAGCTCATGGAGTCTGTTCTGCCAGTTCTCTAACCCATCATCAGAGTCTATCATACAAGAGCTGTCACACTGCCAATCCAAAATACCTTCGGCAGTAGGATCGACATAATCTTCTTCCCTAGCTATAATGTTATAGATGTGCTCCAGGTCATCTTGATCTTCGTCTCGTAGTTGTTCTGTGTACCTTTCTCCTTGTGAGGGGTCCAGGGGTACGATGAATCTCAAATCTTTCCCTTCGAAGGTCATCTGTCTCTTCTTAAGGTTAATGACTGCGGCACTTTCCATTGCCCATTCAATTCCTAACAGGGATGGTTAGGGATTACTGTCATCAATGATCTCAATAACTTCAAAGTCCGCCAAAGTACTGACCCCATCAATATTGATTGGGACACTAAGGAATCTCCCTAGGGGCACAATCCTTTGCTGATTGGCTAACTTCAACTGTATAGGAGACCAGGCAAGGGCAGGCTTCCCCATTTGCTCCCAGGTTTGCTTAGTTAGAACATTGACCTCTGATCCTAGATCCAAAATGACATCAATCATATCATATTCTCCTACCTGAGCATTCAATCTCATTTCCCTGTCAGTTCTTCTGACTCTATTAACAGTTTTGTCCCGACCATGGCTTTGCTGAGGTTCGCAGGAGGCAATGAATTTCTGCAGCTCATTTAAAGCATTCTAATTTCTTAAGAGTTTCAGGCAACTCTGTAAAAAGGAGGATAGTGTACTTACTTTGTCCATTGAAGCTTCTTGTGGCTGCGTCAGTGGCTGAGGGGGTTGCACAGGTGCAACTGATGTGCTAGGGTCAGCAAAATATTTCTTGGATTCTATGAATGTCTCTTTTTCTCTTTTGATATCAAATGCTGGGATTTTGTTAGGAGGTTTATGAACACATGGCTTGTTAAGCCACTTCTCCATATTCTGTATATGCGTCATAGCTCCACTCTGTGTGACAACATTAATAGCAGCGACAGGTCGTGGCTCGAAAAAAATCATCTGGACATTCTGGGTAGGAATACTGTTTCTGGCCTGGATCTTAGCTATCAGCTTCGGGCACTGCTCGATCACGTGATCTACTGCTCGTCAATAGCGACATGTCGTCGTTGGGTTCCGACAATCTCTAGCTAAATGCTCGGCTTTGTTACAGTTGTAGCAAACGACCTGGCCTCTGCCTCTTCCTACCATACCATCACGACCACGTCCTCCAAGAGCACCTCTACTGGATGCACCACCGCGGTAACCATAACCATCATTGCTCTGTGCTTCATTTTGTATCCGATAGGCGTCATAGGTGCAACACTCAGCTTCATTATGTCCTACAGACTTGCAGAATCTACAATAGGGGTTTTGAGATACTTGTCCATACCTTTGTAGCAGGTGGCAGTCCTCAGGTTGATGCTGACCTGTTATTCTGCAGAGCTCGCAATATAGAACTTGCGGTGGAAATGGGTTTGGCACACCCGTATTTAGGTAATTTCTTACCAGAGGACACCGATCCTTGTCATGACCTTCGGTCTGACATTGTGTACACCAAACCTCTTCGCGGCCAGGTTTTCCTGTCTTCATGTCACGGAGCTCCAGGGCCATGGCTTCCAACTACGCTTGGATTTGAACAATACCAGGAGTATCTCTAACAGGTGCGGTCTCAAGCTTCATTGCGATTTCCAAAGCTTCCTGCTGGTCAGCAACCTTCTGTTGCATGAGTGGAGTTCTAAGATGTGGTAGCAATGCGGCAATAAACCATTCCTTGTGCTGCGCCGGTCCAATTGTGAAACTGACTTGGTCAAGTAGAACTTTGAACCTCTGATCAAAGTCCCACACTGATTTGCCTTGCTTCTGCTGAATTTCCTTTAATTTAGTGATACACTGCGACTCTGATTTGGGCTTCTTAAACTCTTTGATTATTGTTGCCTTGATATCATCTAGGGCAGGATTCTGGGTATTAGAGAATTTCATGAACCAGGTCAAAGCCCAGTCCCTGAAAGAAGTAATGAGCTGCGCATTTCTTACAACTGGGTCTGTAATGTTCTTAGTAGTCCACACCGCCTCACATAAAAACCAGAATTGTTCTGGATCCTCAGATCTAGTTCCTTAGAAAACATGAAGCTTAATATCATCAGTCATGTGGGCCATAGTAGATCTAGGGGGGTTGGAGGGGGATGGGAAGTAGGAGGGGGGTAAATTACTGGGGTAGACTGGCCTGTGATAGGGGTACTGGTACTAGGGTTACTTTCAGTCTGCGATGGATTTTCGGGGATAACAAATCAGCGCTGCGGGGTTACCAGGGGGTTTCCAACAGAAGGGATTTCTTCGGGCTCTAAGGCTGCTGGACTGAAAGGGGTAGACTCAGTATCCTGACCTAGGGTAGATGACTCAAAATTTCTCTTGTACCTTTTGTCACTTCGCAGCAAACCACTTTGCTCATCGAAGGTGTTTCCACTTGCAAACATAGATTAGTAATACACAATCTAACAGTCTAATTCAAGAAGAAAGATTCCTTTTTCAGCTAATAGCATCTTAATCTTTAGACTAAATAAATTTCAAAACTTACCCCTTGGTCCTTTGAAGAACTGTCGCTCTGCTTCACTAAAGGAAGTGCTCGTGTCAATGGTGAACTCCGTCACGAATTCCTCAAGGGTTCGCGTCGTCCAAAAATCAACAGCGCGAGAAATCCCGTTGTTTACTCTTTTCAACAAGTTGATTCTTGTGGGGGTCCAAGCAGGAAACTGACCTCCACGAAAGTTCATCCTTCGCTCGGCCAACCTGGATACCCACTGGTGCAACTCTATGTGGATACTACCAAAGAAAATTTCATAAACATCACAAAAAACATACCTTTGTAAAAATTTGCTTGCGCTACGACGCGAATCTTTGTTCTCTTGCTCAACGAATTTCAGATAAGTCTCATCCAGCCAATCACCAATTTCTTTCACAGAGGGTCTCCAGAACATAGCCCTCGAGGTACGATGTAAACCCCTCTTGCGCAGATACTGAGTTCAATCGGCAACAGAACCACTTTGTTGGGATATAGGGCAGACCCGGGTTTTATACCTTTAGCTTCACACCAACAAAAGACCCACAGTGTTGGCCCTTTCGGCAACAACCTGTGAACAGGTTGTAGTCTCACCCGAAACAGCTATGAGAGGCTGCAGATTCAGGTTTCTGCAAGCAGAAGAGGGAGATTACTGTACCCTTAGCTTTTATCAATTTATAATCAAGTAACACAGAGCTTAATCATTCACACACACACACACACACACACACACACACACACAC
>LPNX010698221.1:0-60139 GCA_001517045.1 Pseudotsuga menziesii
ACATATATATATGTATATATATACATATATGTATATATATACATATATGTATATATATACATATATACATATATGTATATATATACATATATGTATATATATACATATATATATATATACATATATGTATATACATATATGTATATATATATATGTATATATATGTATGTATATATATGTATCTATATATATGTATCTATATATATGTATACATATATTATACATATATATGTATACATATATATATATATACATATATATATATATATATATATATATACATATATATATATAAGGACTTATTACATTTGAACAACCTACGTCCAGGATCTTTCCCATTCAGACAACCTTCAGGGCGTATTACATCCGAGTAACCTATGTACCGTGTGAGGGATCCTTTTTACACTCGGACAACCCACATGACTTATTACATATGAATAACTTGTGTACCATGCCATGGCTCATATTTACATTTGGATAACCTGTCTCGGAACTAATTACGTCTGAGTAACCTACATATCACGCTAGGACTCATATTTACACTAAAAAAACCTACAGGACTGATTACGTCGAAGCAACCTGCTCCACTAGAGTCTTTTCCGCTCAGACAACTTGTCTCATTTCCCATGTGATATATCATGCATCAACGTCTTCTGGTCTCTCGTTATTTCCAGCATAGAAACATGTAAGGATTGATTACATCCAAGGATAACTTATGAGTTTCGCTAGGACTTTTTACATCCAAGGAAAACCTACAGGACTGATTACATTTGAGCGATCTATGATCTTCGCCAGGATTTTACACTCAGACAACTTGTCTCTCTAGCTATTCTAGAGCTCATTACTCCCTCTTTCGAGGGGTCTCATTCCGAATCACATCAAGTCTTTCTCTGAAGTACTCAAAATTCACTATGGCTAGAGGTTTGGTCAACACATTAACTATCTACTCGTCTGTTTCCACATACTAGAGCTTCATTGCTCCTCTATGCACCATATCCTTGATATAGTGGAATTTGATATCTATGTGCTTCAAATTGTCATGGAACACAGGGTCCTCTGAAAAATTCATGTAACTTTGATTGTGGCAGAATAGCAAGTCACATATAACTGGAGATCAAACAAATCAAATAGTAGCTTCTGCAACCACACTTCCTCGCAACTAGCTAAGAAAGCAACAACATACTCTGCCTCAGCTGTACTCAGTGCCATGCATGAATGCTTCCTACTAAACCAGGAGATCATTCTAGATCCCAAAATGAAGCAACAACCCAACGTGCTCTTCCTATCAGTGGCACTACCTGCCCAATCTGAATCAACATAACCATGTAGGTTAATCTTCTAATTCAGATCATACTTTAGCCCATAATCCATTGTACCCTTTAGGTACCTCAATACATGCTTTGTAGCTATTAGGTGAACATGTCTTGGATCCATTAGGAACTGGCTTGGGGTGTTCACAACAAAGCATATGTCGGGTCTCGTATTCTTTAGATACATCAATGAGATAATCATTTAATGATACATCGTGGCATCAACCGACTCTGATGAAGCACAAAAGCTTCAAGTTTGATTCCATAGGTGTGGTTATCGCCTTGTAGTCCAACATTAGGAATCTCTTCAAAATCTCAATTGTATACTTTCCTTGACCAAGGAAAATCCCATCTGCAACCTGCCACACCTCCATGCCTAAGTAGTAGTGCATCATCCCTAGGTATTTCATCTTGAACTCTGTAGCAAGTCTCCTCCTTGCATCTTTAATGAGCTCATCCTCTTCCGTCAGAAACAGGTCATTGACATATGGTAGGAGCATCATTGGTCTTCTACCTTCAACCTTGAAGTAAAGGTTTGAATATTCTTTACTCTTGCTAAAGCCTTGGCTCATCAGGAATCTATCCATCCTGTTGTACCATGTCCTCAGTGCCTGTTTCAATCCATGCAAGGCCTTCTTCAATTTACACACATGAGTCTACTTGTCATCTATCTCGAATCCCAGTGGTTGTTCCACGTACACTTCCTCCTTGACTACACCATTCAATAATGTTGTATTGACATCCATCTAGAATATCTTCCATTTCATAACTGTGACCAATGCAAGTATGGTCCTATTGGAAGTGTACCTCGCCATGGGTTCAAATGTCTCTTCATAGTCTATGCCTTCTTTCTGTGAAAATCCTCCTGCTATGAATCTTTCCTTGTATTTCTCAATGTTGCCATCTATAGTATTCTTGATCTTATAGATCCACTTAGAAGTCATGACATACTTCTTTTCCGGTCTCAGAACTACCTCCTAGACATTATTCTTCATAATCGAATGATACTCCTTGATCATGGCATCCTTCCATTCTTTCTTTTCTGCAGCCTCTTCATAAGTGGAAGGTTCCTTATCAATGATGTCACACAACGGGGCCACATAGTTGTTGTAAGGCTTTGGTCTTTTCCTGTCTCTATGCATTCCTTTTGGAGCGCCATACTTTTCTACTTCTTGTATGAGATCCTATGCCCATGTTGGTTTCCTCTTGTGGGATTCCTTCTCGAGAAGTGTCTCTACTGGATCTTGTGGTTCTGTCATGTCATGATATTAATGGTCTTCTGGAATTGCTTCTCCAATTTCCATTTCTCGGACTCTCATTGTAACACCCCAGTTTTTACCCCGTGGTATTGAATTGCATATGATGTAAATATTGTATTTAATCGTGGTGTGGAGCTAAAGGTAAATGCCCCACCATGGATTTAGTGTTTTATGTTTGGTGATTAAAAATTGATGTCGAAGGTTTATGTGCTAGCCAGGCACAATACATTTTGAGACATCATCTAAAATGCAAATTAATAAAAATACCACAACTAGCTATGCGCTGCAACGTGAAAGATACGGGGGCATGCTTTTTTAAGGAATAGGGAGGGGAATTATTCAAACCCTTGAGCCAATGGGGAAAATCCAAATTCCAGGGGGGAAACCCACAAAGCTGTCAACCACCCTTTTTGTCTTTTATGCCCAGTCATCTAAAGTTGGTGAAGGAAGTTATTGCCTTGGGATGGGAAAGGTATGGAGGTCAAAATTCGAAGTGGGAAGACCACCCATTTTGGAAAAATGTGTTTTGGCTTGTGAGGCAAGTAAACACCCAAAAAATGTCTACCCAACCCATTATGAATTCATGTTCTTCATTTCCTCAAGCAGTTGAAGCATGTTGAGCTCTCCCCTTCACGTTTTCGGTGATTTTTCATTCTTCCCATGCCCAGAAATTCGGTTTTTGTTATTGCTGAGTGAATGTGCAGCAGGGCTGCATGTTTTGAGGGTTCTAGGAGGTCGTTTTTCCTTCCCTCACACAGCTAGTATTTTTGTGCGTTTTTTCCCTCTTGATTTATGTTTTTCCCTAACTTCTCCAAGCTGGGAAACCCATTTTTTGTAATGTTTAGTGAATGGGTAGAGAAGAACCAAGTTTTGGGGGTTTATATTGAACGTATTTTCTCTCATAATTCCCATAAGTGTTTATGAATTTAGATTCACGCTTTGGGTAAGAATGGAGGTCTTTTTTACTCCTGGAATGTCCAAGAGCATTTCATGAAGTCGGATTTGCTATTTTGGGGTGTTTTCTCCTTTTTACCATTTTTGTTTTAACTCCTAGGAACATTTTGTTCATACCCAACATTTGTATGTTGTGTATTTTTAATTCCTTATGTTAGCTTGGTTGAGTAAGTCCAAGGGACCCATCTGTTAGATGGTTGACTGTGTTAGGATGTGATTTCCCTGTGTTGGCTTGGCTAAGTAAGCCCAAAGAACCCATTTGTTGGCTTATATTTAATTGTTGGATTAGATGTGATTATCGTCTTGCATGAGTAAGTCCTAGGAACTCATATGTTGTTGGCTTATTTGCTTAGCAGCCTGTGAAACTCAACTCTTTATTAGCTTGGCTGGACAGTCTATGAAACCCAACGGTGTGTTGGCTTGACTGTGGATGTATGGTTTTGGCTATGTGTGAGCCTGTTGTTGTTCCCTAGTTCCTTGTGGAATGATGCCCAGCTCGGGGGTGGTAGTGTTGTTGAGAGATTAATGCGCACACTGGCCTATGGTTGGGTGGAAAGTTGTAGCGACATATCTAGTTGTGGGGAAAGATTCTTCTCAAGATAAGTATTCTTGTGTATTTAATCTCTGTAATGAATTTGTTTATGAATCAATATGAACATGATGAATGCTTGAATTTGTTGAACGAAATGTATTTTCTTCCGATGTATTTACATGTCTTATGCACTTGTATATGTTTTTATTCCAATGCATTTTTATGTTTATGTTAATGGGGCTAGATTTCCCAGATTGATAGCTGTGAATTCACACTCTCTTTGGTAGAGGGGTGGGGACGTGACACTCATTTCCTCAGGTTCCTTGACCTCTTGAGTAGGTAGTCTCCTGGATCTGAAGTATGTTGAGTTTTCATCAAAGGTTACATTTATGTTGATGTCAATCTTCTTGAATCCTAGGAAGTATATTCGGTATGCCTTTGATGTATCACTATATCCTACGAATATACCCTTCCTACTAGAAGGATCGAGCTTGGTCCTCTTCTCCTTTGGGATATGTTTGTACACCGGGAGCCAAATATGCTAAGATAGATGACTTTTGGTTTCTCTCTTGATAAATCCTCTTCCATATTTTTGTTGTCAAGTACTCGATGAGGAGTACACTTCTGTACATACACAGTTGTCCTTGTTGCTTCAGCCCAAATGTGCATAGAAAGATCCTAATCATGTAGCATTGCTTTTCCTGCTTCCATTATGGTTCAGTTCTTTCATTACGCAATCCCATTATGCTGAGGATTATATTGAGTGCTCAACTCCCTCTTAATCCTAGACTCTCTACAGAGTTGCTTAAATTCTTATGATGTGAATTCTTCACCATTATTTGACTGCAGAGTCTTCATCTTCATTTCAGTTTAGTTCTTGACCAATGCTTTATATTCCTTGAACTTATTGAATACTTCATTCTTTCCTTTCAAGAAATATATCCAAGTCTTACATGATAAATCATCTATAAAGGAAACATAGTACATGTTGGACACAATGGCCACACTAAGAGGGGGGTGAATCAATGTGTGAGCAATTTAAACATTTTTACCTTCAATTAATCAATCATAGTATATCAAGAAATATTCTATCAATTACATTATCATATGCATCAACTAAATTAATCATGAGTCATAACCACAATAATCACATCAAGAGAGATACAATAATATATGTAATTTTAATATTTATTTATGGTAATGGAAGACTTCAATCTTCTCGATTACAATCAGCACCAACTGATGAAAAGAGCACCAACTCTTGTAACATGACCCAACCTGGTTTTCTCAGCTCCAACTAAGAAAGGGTTGAGGATTCCAATCCTCAAGTGCAAGATTCTACTTGCAAGCTTGATGCCAATCTTTGATTGTCATCAATCTACTACTCAACCATCTATGTTCATCAGCCTCTGCTCGTAAACCTCTACTTGTCAACCTCTGCTCATCACTCTTTGCTTGTCAATCTGCTCATCAATATTGTTGGTGATCTGCTCATGTACATATCACCATCATTATCAAGAGTATAAGCATGTATGCATCAAGTATGCATCATCATCATCAAGGTCTGTCTAAATATGTCATCAAAGTATCAAGATCACCAACAAGGACTGTAACATCATCATAGGGTATGCATCATAGTGTACAAGGCACCATCAACATCATATCATCATGTACAAGTGTGCATTACCACCATCATAGAATTTGCATCAAGTGTATAAGGTAGCATCATCGTATCACCATATTGTGCATGCATCATCATCATTTTATGGCATATAAATCACACATCAATATACCACCGTATTTATTGTACATACACCACTATATGTATATCACTATACATACTTCACTGTATGTATATCATTGTACATACTCCACTTTATGTATATTACTGTACATACTCCACTATATGTATATCACTGTACATATTTGTTCCTACGTTTATACTCATTCATTGGGTGCATACATACATACCTTGTCTATTCATTATCTGTAGAAGACAACTTCTCTGCTATAGAACTTGTACATTTACATCATCCTTCATCACTTAGCAGTGTATGTCTACTATAGAAACTCCACCCAAAACCAACCTTAGACTTTGAGGAAGAACTCAACACCAGTATACTGTGGAACTAATTCGAACTGTTGCAAACTATGTTTTTGTAGACTTGAACTAGGGCTCGGGACTGTTTGAATGAAATGAAAAAAGGCAGCAAGAACATCAACCAAATCTCTGTTCAAGCACCCCAAAAATTCGGACTGTAGGTATACTCCAACAAATTCAGGACTATGTATTCTCCATCAAATTCGTGATTGTGGTAAACCCTAAACAAGAATACCTCTTACAAAATATTTCCTGTGTTGTTGTTGCTAGTAGCTTTTACAAGCTCACACAAATATCCTGAGAATTAGATCAATACATCATCAAATTCTTCTACTACTGTTAGCTACCTCAGTCCACTGAATTTCCTCTTAGACCACCGACTTTCCTCAGTCCACCAAGGGCTAGTGTTGCTACAAATTCAGATTGTGTTAATGCTTTAAGACTATTTATTGAATGTGTATTATGCTGGTACTTCAAACCCTGAACTGTGGAGGAGACCTAAACCTTGTTAAGCAAGGGAAAACATAAAAATAAAAACCAAAAAATGTTATCCTCCATCAAATTCGGGTGGTGGTATACTGTACTGGTAAAACATTCGCTTGATTCTTGGAATGTGTGAACATCAAATTTCGGGACTGTGTAGTGTTGAAAATACTCCAACACTATCATAAATAGAATAAGAATTAAATCCAAAAAGGATCAAGACCAAAAAGATGTTTAGTTGCTCCCCCGAATTTTACCTCAACCAACAGCCTCAGTCAACGAGTTGTTTCTCTTCATCTTCGTTGGAAATCTATGAGTGTGAAGGTGATTTGTTTTTTATCTCCTATTCACTCCTGAATTGAGGGCCGACTTGTAGGTTGTAAAATACATTTATTATTTATTATAATTTTATTTTGTTTTCCTTAATGGTCAATGTTAAGGTGTTTCCACAAGTCATCAAGTGTGAATGTCCTCCACATCGTCAAATCAAGGTGTCAATGAACCGAGGACCCATATATGACTTCAAGATCAAGGCATGTGTGTGATAAGGGCATGCAAGAAAGTGTGTCTACCACATTGTAGAAACCAAGAGTGTAGAAAGCCACAAGGGCTTCATCAAGGACCCCATCACCATGACATGTATGACCAAGGACCCCATCATCAAGGTGCCATATCATCATCCACAATCAACCAAGTGTGTTAAGTGTCCAAGTGTCCAAGTTCTATCATGCCACCATATAAGTGGGCACCAAGTCTTTCTCATGCCCTAGGGCCATCTCCAAGAGTTCTAGGACTCCATCAATCCATCAATAACCATGCAAGCCACAAATGACCACAGAATGGGCCATTTGTCCCATTTGGTGTTCCAAAGGCTTCTTTGACATGCCAAGGGGCTTCATGGGCTTCTTCAACCACCTCAACCACACAAGAGGACCTCCAAGGGTCAAGATCCATCATGCTACCGCCTTTGGGGTTGCCAAGCCTTCTCCTAAGGTACCATGACCCTATCAAAGCATGAATGACCACATAATGGGTCAATAATGCTCCTTCAACCCATCAAGGGATTCTCCATTGTATACAAGAGCTTCAACACCATCTCTAGGGTCTTTAGCATCATCAGCAGGGTATTCAACATCATCAATAAGGTGGTGGCTCCAAGATCCAACCTTGTGGGTACAAGGACCTTGTCAACTGGATACAAGGTGCTTCAAAGCACAACTCATCTCTAAAAGGGATCCAAGGCATATGATGTGAGGGTACTGGGATTATCCATACCTTTACAGTGTAAGAGGGACTGGGTGGCATCAATGACTACATGTGGGGCCATTGTGAGTCCCATGTTGGCATCAATGACAATTCAATCAACAATATACATACCCATTTAATGAGCTAGAAGAAATGGGTCCACATAGTTCCAAGTGTACTATCTCCAATATTCCTTTAGCCTTGCTTTCACTATTGGGAAATGTCTTCTTTGCATTATTTCCTTGTCCTCATCGTTTGCAAATTCCTTCATGCTTTACCTAGACATCTGGAAGTCTAGAGACTGCTTTGCTTGCCATCAGTAGTGCTCTATATTACACATGTGCAAGCCTTCAATGCCATAGTTCACGTGGTTCTATTGACTCATGAACCAATTCTTGTTTAGGTTGTCTGTTTAGCTTGTACAATCCTTCGTCTTCTTCTTCAACGACTGTTGCATCATCTATTGTCTTTCCTTTAGGCCACATCAGGACTTGGCCATTGACAAATGCAACTCTCATTCCCTTTGCATCTAGTGTAGAAATGCAAAGAAGATTCTTTTTCAATCCTGGAACATATAGCGCATCCTTCATCTTTAAAGATTTACCGGAGTCTAGCTTGTATGAAGCTTCTCCAATCCCTTTTATGGGGTATTGATAATCATCCCCAAGTTTCACCCTGTGAGGTGACTCATGCTCAAACATATTGATGAATGATTCTTCGTATCATGTCATGTGTTTAGATGCCCCACTATCCACAAGACATTCATTGCTTCCATGTGAGATAGTGTCAGTGAGTGTTGATATTAGCACATACTTTCATCTGAATCATTCTTCTCTCTTCTAATTCTTTTGTTTGTTGGTCCATCGTCTTCTGCAATATGAGTATGATGTCTCTTTTTCCTGATGGGACAGTCTCTTGCAAAGTGTCCATGTTCATCACAAGTGTAGCATCTAACATTGGAAGGATCTCTCTTGATCTTATTTTGTGTCTTGTCCTTCTTCTTGTTGTGATGATGGTTCTCCCTCTTTTCCTTCTTGTAGTTATTCTTGGTGTGAACTGTGAGAGCTTGATCTTCAGTTGCTCCCATATTCTCTTCTCTTGTTATGAGTCGAGCTTCTTCTTGGAGTTAGCTAAAAGAGTCCAGCTTCATTCTTGCATAGATTCCTTTAATGAATGAATTCCATGATCTAGGGAGACCATTCAAGGCAGTCGTCACAGTTTCTCCTTCTTCAAAATTCTCTTCAACTGCTTCAGGTTGTTCTTTGATTTGAGAAACCCTTGTGAAGTAAGACTGTATAGTCTCTGAGTTTTGTATCTTCACATTCTTCAACTAGTTCCTCAAAGTCATCTTCTGATTGATGTTCTTCGCTTTGAACATATTTTTCAAAGCATCAAATACTTCCTTCGGTGTCTGGAATGGTGACACATGGGGGATTAGGTGATCCTCGATTGAATATGCAATGATTCTCTTAGATTTAACCATGTTCTTCTGATGAGTAGCCTGAGCCTCATCTCCCTCTCGTCTTGGAACTTATCCATTGATGTACTGATCCAAATCATTTTCTTCAAGGATCAGGGAGATTATGTACTTGTTAAAGTATTGCAACTTCAGAAGATATTCCATATGTATTGATTGAATTCCTCCATCAGGAGATGAGTTTGGTCATGTAAGAGTCATTGAAAGAATCAATGTAAACATCTGGATGTAAGTTGGGTCAATAGTACCCAAGTGTCATTATAATAAATATAATTTTTGGTGTCTTTCTAGACAAGTCGGCCTTGTCAAATAGACAAATCGGCCCTATTAGGTCCTAGGTTAAGTCAAGTGACAAATATAAATAAGGAGGCACTCCCCTTCATTTGTACACACTCACTCATTCAAGTTTGTAGTAGAGAGAAGAACAAGTGCACCAGAAATAAGAGAGAAGTAGTTGTCTGGGTTTTACACTGCTTTGGTTGAGTTCTATACTAAGGAATTTTTGCGGGGTTTTATCCCTTGTGATTTCCCCGAGGAAAATATTTGTGTTCTTTGTGTTACTGTGCTTGTTGTTCTTTTAGTGATCCTACTAGTGAAAATTGTTTTAAGATATCATCTAAGCAATTAAGAAATACTTAACAGTACTTCCATGCTTGGAAGTTATCAACCCCTCCAAGATTGTCCTCAAGGTGAGTATGGTGAGTCATCTTTTCAAATGGAAACATAAAATATTTAGATCTTACCATTTTGAGGTGTTCGACCTAGTTACGGAGTTGATTGACCTATGGTTTTTCAAACAAACCCTTATTCTCCAAACTTGGAGTTTGGGGATTCTGTTTAAACATAAACATGCACCTCCTTGAGGTGAGTTGCTCAGTAGGGTCCTTTCCTGAAGACTAAGGCGAGAAGCCTCCGAAACTTGATGCCCTAGTTTCTCCCGACACTAGTGACAGGGTAAAAAATTGAAACTGCTTCCACCAAGAGATGTGCCCTACTGAGGTGAGTTAGCCTAGCCCTCTTTTCTTGATGATCTGTGGAGAGAAGACCTTGAACTAGGGAGCCCTAGTTTCTATTGCTGCATAGTGCCTTCTTTTAGAGACGCTCTGATACCATGTTAGTTTTTCTTAGATATTGTGAGCTTAGTTAGGATCTTTATTTGAAAGAATAACAAATACATCAATATGCATAAGATAGAATAGATACACAGACACACAGATTTCCATTGTGGAAACTATAAAGGAGAAAACCCTGCAAACTTCCTGAGAATAATATAGTCATAAAGACTATGTCATAAGATGAACAATCCTAGTAATAAGAATTCTTCAACAACTATCTATCTCTCCTCCTGGTCTCTCTCTCTCTCTCTCTCTCATGCAGACTTGAGTGAGTGTGAGGTGTGTATAAATGAGGGAGGGTGCCTCCCTATTTATACTAATCAAGTGACTAACCTATTACATGACTAGGGTCGACCTCTTTCCGTGACAGGGTTGAATTCTCCTAGAGAGACTCCAAAAATACATTACATGAATTTTCACTGGGGACTGTTTCCGCAACTTACAACGGAGGTGTACCTTAAGGTCTATACACAATAATGACATCCCGAAAGGAGGCAAACATATCTCCGATGGGGGTACAACAACACACAATGATAATTTACATTAAAATATATTCCAAAGTTACAAGTACATCAACAGTTATGAGGTGTAGGCCTCAAAGGTGATGATTGCTGCTATGTGATTCATTTCTCCTCTCTCGATCTCACTTCTTCACCCCTCTGACCATCACCCGATGTAATGAATAATAAGTGAACTATTCAAAACTATACAAAAATTTGTAAAATGTTTAGGATCAAATTATTTTGACTAATAATAATTTTTTTTTATAAAAATATACAAAATTATAATGCGATTGAGACAATGTTTAATTTATAGGCTCTTATTTTGTCCTTTAAGTAGATTTAATTTCATTTATACATTATGTTTACAACAAAAATAATATTATTAATTGCCTATGCATATCTTGGAATAACTTTACAATTATAAAATATCATATCTCATATCCACCAACTTGAAATAACTTTACATTTATAAACTATCATGTCTCATGCATGCATATCCACCAATTTTGAGGAGTAGTTAGTACCCAGTAGTATATAATCTCTCATATACTATGATTCCAACTTTACATTTATAAACTATCATGTCTCATGCATGCATATCCACCAATTTTGACGAGTAGTTAGTACCCAGTACTATATAATCTCTCATATACTATGATGATAATTTTGTGGCCAATAGGCATGGTCTTTCTTGACCTTACGCTCCCTCCTCTATATCTCATGTGTATATGTATGCTTGTGAACAAAACACCATAAAATATCCTCCCTTAATATCCCACATTAGTTATGCAAATTGCTATATGACGATAAATAAAACACCATATACCATAAATGATATATTAATTGAATACTAAAAAATATAGTGTTAATTCAACTAAACAATAATAAAAATAAATTATTTTTTACTATCATAAATTCTTAATAAATTTTCCATAAAAGAAAAACCTAACCTAACATAAAATGCACAAAATAAAAAATAAAATATCCATAAAAGAAAAACCTAACATAAAATGCACAAAATATAAAATAAAATAACACATATTTGAAATGATAAATAAGTTACCGAACACCCCACCAAACCTAAAACCTTATATATAAAGTACAAACTAAAATGATCCAAATATTTGAAAAGTAAAGTGTTAACAAATATGAATAAAATTAAAAAACAGTAAAACTAAAACACATAGTAGGACAAACGACGGAGGAATATTTGAAAAGTAAAGTGTTAACAAATATGAATAAAATAAAATAAAACACTAAAACTAAAACACATAGTAGGACAAACGACGGAGGAATATTTGAAAAGTAAAGTGTTAACAAATATGAATAAAATTAAAAAAATACGGAGTAAATTTTCTACCCGACCATTTGCACCGATCGAACGACTAGCAACGCGTGATGTGACAGCTCACGCAAGCCAAATCGTCCAATCGATGCAAATGGTTGGGTAGAAAGGTTACTCCAAAAAACACTAATATTAAAACACATAGTAAGACAAACGATAGAGGAAGGGAACACAAACCACGCCGGATAAGGGATTCTCCCTCTTTGCCTTCAATTGTAAATGACAAAAGAAAGAGATTCTCCCTCTTTACCTTTACAAAATTGTATATAACGCTCACACTTAACTATAGAAAAAATATTTTCGGACATGGCATAATGAGTTGTTTGAATATTGTGGATGGCTAATTAGTACATGGCATGCATTTCCTTCTCTTTCATCATGCATGTTGACATAAATGGTTTTTTGGCTTATAATAGATAAATAAAGTATATATAAATAGAAAGAAATTACGCTAGCTTGACATAACATAATTCGACAAAACTTCGAATGGTAGAGGCTAATTTGTAGAGGTTGAAGCAGAGTCAACATTAATGAAGATTAAGAAGGGTTCCTCTCGCTCAGTTTTTGCTTGCTATATTTGCTTGATTGTTACCATTCCTCATCAAGTCCTCTTTCTTTGCTATATTAGTTCTTCCTTCTCACTTTTGTTCTTTGCTTTTTGTGTCTGATCTCAATATTACATTTATTAGGTTCTTATATTTATTGTTTAGTTCATCAAATTTGTTAATAATTTTAGATTTTGGAGTGTCTCTATCTTTTGATTTATTGAGAATTTTAGAATACTAATGTCTTTAGTTTCCACAATCATGGTAATAAAAAGCTTCATATGCTAGTATACATCAATAGTCTTCGGAAACTTCTTGTCTCTACTCCTAGAAACCCTATTTCAAGTATCCACTAAAACATTTCTTCATCCACCTTAAATTTGGAGATCATACCCCTACACTCTCTTGCCTTGCCTTTTCATTTTCCTCAATCTCTTTCTTAACATTTTTTAAGAACCTACTATTATAAGCCTCTGTTGCTGCCATAATTGAGAATTGGAACCCATTCATCGATTGTTCCAACCTAGGACTAGAGGTGGCCTTTCCCTTCTAACTCGGGCTCTATGGAACTCATGGTTGGGTTTTCCCTACTCCCCATTTTTGTTGCTACCCATCTTTCTATCATAATGTAGAGTCCACATAAACCTCTAACCTAGGCTCACATTTCAGTGACCAATGTTTTGTGACCAGTTCCAACAGATTAGACCCCGTCACTCCCCTGTGATTTCAATGAGAAGAATTGACTAGCATATATATAAGAGAAGAAGAAAACAACAAAGATGAATCCTAACAATATACAACCATGAATGCTCCACTTTTGGTTGTCAGTATTCATTAAGACCACCATGATAAAGCATTGCTCTACTATTATGAACCCGGTCAAATCTCATCTTGTTAAAAGATGTTGCATATCAATGCTTGATCAAGGAGGCGTACTTTGATGGATAACTTTCTTGACATCCTCATATCTCATCTCCTCTTCACACATGTGCCTCGCATTGATCACCACCATCGATGTCTTGGACATGCACCTCCCCTCATGCCCATCATACCTCCTCGACACCCCAGACAAGGGAATTTCTTCCTCTTGTTATTAGTTAGAATGTGGGTTTTTTCTTTTAGGTGTTGGATTCCCTTCTGCAATCCATCAATCCTACGTTTGGCAGTGTAGATATTTGTTGTGGTCACTTTTTTTTTTTTTGCATTGGCTAGTACACTTTTCCTTTTTTGTTTACAAACTAATAGTGTGGTTGGGTTGGGTTTTAATACATGATCAAATGGTTGCTGAGAATGTGACTTGTCCTAATTGGATTTCCTTGCCATTAGTTTCCCTCTCTAGAGGATCCACTCCCTTCATTTTTTGAGGATATTCTAGCATCCTACCCTCCTTCCCATCAGACCCCACAACATCAAATCTTTCATTTTTGAGTGTATTGTTAAGAAATTACATGTTAAGCAAATGGACTTGTCTTATCTTCAGATTCAATAATCAAGTCTTCATTCTATCAATCTAAACATCAATGCTATCTTGCATATCTTTTAAAACTCAATCATACCATGTCAACTAAATCTATTTCCAATGATTGATGGTTTAAAAATGGATGCCTAAGTTCCATTGAGTGTGCAACAAGCACCCCTGTAACAATGTCTTCCACCTCTTTCGCTGCAACAACATTCTTTAAATGGTGAACATGGTGAAAACATTTTCTTATGACACTAGTTTAAATGTCCAACATCTTACTCAATAATGAGCTTCTTTGACTATGCATATTTAACCATTTCTTTTGCAAATAAATAGTACTATACATGCCACAATTTAGGAGGAGACATTCACCTTCACTATCATCATCAACATCATCCCATCTTTTGTATTGTTATCAATAAATCAAAATGTCTTTATTTTATAAATAGTTTATCAATGGAATTTATTTTTGCCATCACTATTTAAATCCCACATGAAAAACATGTGCCAATTATATATATAACATTTTAAACATTGTTTTATTATTTATAACTTCAAACCGTCTTTTATGTTAACAAAATTCCTTTTTATGTTTTTGGATCGACATTTCTTTTTAAGAAAGCGTAATTTTATTTATTATTAAATGTGTGTTGTATTTAGACTTAGTTAGTCCGTGGAACCTACACGTGAGTACAACTTTTTGTGTGTACTTATATCCCTTCTTTTTATTCTAAATTTTCAATTTTAACAATTATAATTTAGAAAAGATTTATGTTGATTTTTATTTCACTTGAAGTTCACAACTTATGCAGATATGAACTATAATTTTGTGTATTTTAAAAATATTTATAGTTTTTTTAGGGGTTGAGAGCAATGTATGTTTGTCTCTTGTTCAACTTAGAAGCAACCATTGGCACTTAGCACATTATAGGATCATTGGTTTTTGTGTAATCATGGAGAGCAAATTTTGACCCTGAGGATCTTGGTCAGGCTAACTATATTGTGGATAGAGCTTCTTAGTCTCCCTGCAAGCCAGCATTTGTTTGTGGATGAGTTTTCCCATCGGTATGGTAAAGTCCTTATTCCAGATGGTTGTCGCAACATTTAACGAGTTGCCTCGAGGGTTTGTGTTGAGGTGGATCTAAAGCGGAAATAACTATCGTTCACATCAGTTTGCACTACTGATGGAGTCCGCTAGCAAAAACTCTGGTATTTGAACTTATTGAATGCATGTTTTACTTGCCAGGCTCATGACCACTTGATTCACGATTTCCCTCACCGTCGACATAGACTTGGGGAAGGTATTGGGAAGGGAGCACTATCAAAAATTCTAGCTTCAAAGCCTAGGATGGGCAGTGGAAGTTCTTGGGGTACAGGTACTGGTGGAGTACGAATTGGGAGGTTTGGCTCTAGTTCTGGTGGCATTGGTAGTGGTGCTGGTGGGGGTGAAGTGGGCATCCCTTCGACTGACACAAGTATAGGAACAAGTGGGCTTTGGGTCGATCCCAAAGACATCTTCAGGGTTAGGCTCGATAAGAGAAGCTCTAAGAGATAGTAGGGGAAATGGGCCTAGGAGATTCAATGCCCTTGAGCACCCTTCGCCTTATGTGGTGGCATCCTAGCATCTCCCAACCAAGAGGGCTAAAGATGAAGGTTGAGGTGTATCAAACATGAAGTAACAATATGGAAGCTGAGCAAGCATAGTAGACAAAGTCCTCCAAGCATAAGGTAATCTCTTCCCCCGTATAGATGAACAAGTCAGCTAGCGAGTTGACTCTGCAACGAAAGTCCTACAAGGATGTGATTGTCTAGTTAGTGAACGTTTGCATGCCCGAGGGATTTGAGATTGGCAACCCTTTTAGTATCATTGGATAACATCTCCTATTGGAATGATTATGTCCTTAATGTCTTGGAATGTGAGACGGATGATGATTCCTAGTCATGCAATGTGTATGAAGTGTTTTATAGTGTTTCAATCCAAATGTGGTCTTGTTACAGGAGGTTAAGTTAGCGGGGTTCGAGCTATGAAATAGGATGAGATAATGCTAGAATGGACCCTTTTGGGCCTCATAACATTTTTTGGGGGATGGAGGGGCAGTGATTGCGCTTTCACCTTTGTTACAAAGTTTGGTATTCGCCTTAGGATCAAACCCGGAGGATAGGTGTGTTTGGCTCACCCTCTTGATTTCGGACTGAGTGATTGGAATTTGTATTTTCTATGCCTTGAATTCTAGCTTCTATAGGGGTCGATTATGGGATTGGATGGCCTCCTCCTTACCAACAACATAGTGGATAGTCAACAATGAATTTAACATGGTTGAGTGGGATGGAGACAAATGTGGTGGTAGGGAGTCTAATGATCAATGGCTTGGAAAAACAATCTTGGTGTAGGTACAAGGATGCATTATAGATATTCGACCTCAACTGTAAGCAAAATGGGTTGGATTATGGTGGCTGGTTCACTTGGACAAACTACATACATGGTATGGACTAAGTACAGGCTCGATTGGATAGATTATATTGTAACACCCCGGTTTTGACCCCATTTGCATTAAATGTGTATATATTGTAATTAATCATGGTGTGGAGCTAAAGGAAAAATCCCCACCATGGATTATTGTTTTATGCTTCGGCGATTAAATCGATGTCGATGGTATTTTGTGCCAAGCCAAGCACATTATGATTTTTACATCATCATGTAAATATGCAATTTAATTAAATATCCACAACCAGTTGTGTCAATGCAACGGTAATGAGAAGGGGCATGATTTCCTAAGGATAAGGGGGAGGATTGTTTAACCTCTAAGCCAATGGAGAAAATCCAAATGTCAGCAAAAGAAACCAAGAGAGTGGTCAACCACTTCCCTTGTCTTATTCACCAACCAAATTAATTCCCCATGAGATTGGTTGGGGCAGTTATTGCCTTAAGGGACATATGCATGGGCGTCCATCAGTGATTGGTAGGACTGTCAGTCCTTTGACCACATGCATGCCCAAAGAGGCAGAGAGCATTCAGTTCCTCACATGGGCAGAGAGAACCTCATTCCACTCTCACACAGCTGTTTGTCTTCCTCACGTAGGAGAAAGCTTGTCCTGAGGAGTCGCGTTCTGCTTTTCCCTTCACGATTTGGTATGGTGTGTGATTTTCCTTCACGTTGGACCCGTTCTCATCATTCTACGCAGGTTGAGCAATCATTGTTGTTTTCTCCATTAATTTTGGGTATTGTGAATCGTTTTGGCCATGTTAGAGCCATAAACGATTCTGGAAGTCAACTGCCATAGTTTGAGGTGTGTAATTCCATTTCCCTACCTGATTCGGCCTCTGTGGTGTTCTCCTTTCCAATCCCAAAGATGTTATTTGCTATGTGTATACCATTGTTGGTCTTTGGACTATTTTGGAGTGGAAATGGGGTCTGAGCTTGCTTGAAAAATCTAGTGTGTACAAGAGCCTCACAGACAGAGCTAGAGGGCTGAATTTCTTCTCGGGATCCCTTGAATAACACTGGAAGGGAAGGCATGGCCTGAGGGACTGCATAGCAGAGAATGGGGATTCTTCCTTGTGTTGGGTGTGTGTGGATGTCTTAGAAGTCAGGCTAGTTCTGGTGTAAGTGTCCATAGCTCTTGGATTGAGCGCATTAGCTTAGCAGTCAGCCTTTCTAGCTCCGGTATAGCCTGATAAACCTAGTTGTGTTGGCTTGGCTGAGTAGCTTGATAAACCCAATTGTGTTGGCTTGGTTGAATTTATGATAAACCTTGGCTATGTGTGAGCCTTCTAGTGTTCCCTTATTCCTTGTGGGAATCATGCCCAACTTGGGGGTGGCAGTGTTGCTAAGAGATTGATGAGCGCACTGGCCTATGGTTAGGTGGAACTTTGCAGCGACATTGCTGGTTGCAGGACGGGCTTCTTCATAAGATAAGTATCTCCATGTTGATCTCTTCGCATGTATTTATTTATTAATTATTATGAACATGTTGAAAGTATTGGTTGAATGTGAATGCTTCCTCTATATAATTACATGTTTATACTTCTGTGTATGTTTTATTTTCCATGCATTTTATTATGATGTTCATTGGGTTAGAATTCCTGGGTTGGTTACTATCAGTCGCGTCCTCTCCGTCGGGCTGAGGGGCGGGGATGTGACAGCTTGGTATCAGAGCCCAAGGTTGCAGCTTTGGGCCTCAATGGGCCATGAAGAGTCAACCTATGTGTCCAGTTGACAGCAGCCACAGCAAAAAAATTCCAAAATTTTTCTAAGTGATTGAGCATTCTTCCTTGTCGGCTAAGAAAGCTGAAGCGAGCTGACCATGGTGGATGGATTTTGAGAATAGAGTTGCTGCATAGCGATGGAAAAATCTTGGAAACCTTTCCGCAAGTAGCTGACGGAACTTAGGGATCGAACCGATGTGAGGCAGCATGGAAAAGAAGATTAGATCCGCAACAAAGACCTAGAAAGGTTGAAGGCAAGTTGCAGTGGCGGTTGGGTTTCCAGGAATGCATCAACAACTGCATTTTCCAAAGGGAGCCGCAACGGCGGGAGACAACTAAAGATCATTCTGCTACAGCAAAAAATTCGATAGTTTCTTTCCGACACAACGATGGGTGTAATTGTAAGAATGAGTTGCAATGATGGATAAGAACTCAAGAAGGAGCCAATGATTATCGGTTGGGTCAATCCAATGCGCGATGGGTGAAAGAGACAGAATGAGCTAACAAAGCGACGGGCGAAAGAATAAGAAAGAGCCGCTACGATGACATAAAGAAAAGAGAAGTCTGAGCCACAACGACATTAGAATGAAGAAGAAGATTCAACTACAGCTATGACTAGAAAAAAAATAAGGAGCCGCTACGATGGTGGAAGAGAAAAGAAGATGGAGCCGCTACGATGACGGGTGAGAAAAGAAGACAGATCCACAATGACGACAGGTGAGAAAGGAAGAATGAGCCGCAACAGCAGTAGGTGGAAGAGGAAGATGGAGCCGCCATGTCGGAGGAAAAATAAAATTTTCCCCGAAACAAGGATTTTTAGCAGGTTTTAGGGAAGCCACAAGGGGGCAATCCCCCTTAACCCCCGTCGTCTCCTTCAGACAGTTGTTGTTGTGAAATAAAATTATGTTTTTGAGAAAGTTGCCAATATGATATTTTTCCAGATGAAGTTAAGTAATTATGAATTCATGTCAATGTTATGAAACTAACAAATTTTGTTTATTAACACATTTTGCATAATTATAGTCACCTTCAAAGAGCAACATTCCACATAGTGCATTGTGGTAAAGTAAGTTGTGGTTCAGCCATGAGAACCTTTAGTATGAATGATGCATAGGATCCTAATGATTATGAGGAAGATGCTATGGGAGAAAACATCCTAGTTGGGAATGCTGAGACAGAGTCAAATGGGAGAAGATTTCAAGATACCTTTCCAGATTTTCCAGCCACCATGAGAAGCCTAAGGGCGGAGATGCAAAGTTATAGGGAAGTTAATGAAATATTAGTTAAGGCTCAGGAGGAGCATAATCAGTTGAATGCATCCATGCTCCAGAGTTTTACAGACATCCAGAGGAGGATGAACTCCAGGGACTGAAAAACAAGAGCAGAAGGAAGTAAAAGCACAGCTAGAAGAAGAAGAAGGAGATCTCCTAGTGGGTCATCTAACTCCTAAGGATCCACTTATGGTTCAAGTTCTTCTTCTTACAATAGTAAGAAAAGATGCGCTACCAGAACCATTCCTATGATGAATTTAAGAAGGCAAGGCCACCTAACTCCAATGGTGAGGTAAAGAATGGTCAAGAAGCTAAGGCTTGGCTTCTTGGGATGAGGAAATATTTCTAAGTCCAGGACTATTCTAAAAATATGAAGGAAAGAGTAGCCATATTCAATTTGACTAGAAGAGCATCCATATGGTGGGAGAACTTTAGGCAAGTGAAGAAGATTAATGAAAGGAAGATTGTGTGGAAGCAGTTCTAGAAGTATTTTAAGCAGAATTACCTCTATGACAGGTACTATGATGATAAGATTAAAGGATTCCATGAGATGAGATTAGGACAATAGACCATGTAAGAGTATGCAAATAAGTTCCTGGAAATTTTGAGGTATTTCAGGTACATCAAAGATGAAAGAGTGAAGATCCAGTGTTTTCTGAGTGGATTGCCTGAGTCTTACAAAGAAAAAATTGAGTTTTATGAACCTAGAACTCTTAAAGAAGCAATAAGGAAGGCTACGTATTGCTATGAACAAAGAAAAGGAAAACCTGATTATCATAAGACATGGAAGGACAAAAGGAATGAGAATTCTGACCAAAGGAAGAAAGGTTTCAAGTTGAGAAGCAACCAGGAAGAGTGGTGGGAGAAAATCCCAAAGAACCATAACAAAACAGAGAACCACTCCAATGTTGGAAATGTTGAGGACCCCACATGCACAAGAATTATCCACTTGAATATGAGAATGCAAGGCCATCTTACAACATTCAAGAGGAAGAAACAGTGGGTCAAGTAGCAATGGTTGTCCCTAGGATTTATGCAAAACTGTAGGACCACCAGGCAGATCACTAGTCAACTGTGGTTGAAGTTGCAGGTAAGATTGTTGAGCAATCTGTTTCTATTTTTATTGACCCTGGTTCTACTCACTGTTACATTACCCCTAGAGTAGTCTAGGTTTGTGCTTTTAATAACTTAAAGCATAGCAAATCTTGGTTAGTTCAACTATCCAATGGAACTAAGAGAAAGGTTAGTGAAGTGGTAGAGAAATGTCCATTGGTTATGAATGGATTGGTCACTTGTATAGATCTGAATGTTCTACCACTTGGTTCCTATGATGTTCTCATTGGAATGGATTGGCTAGAAGCTCATAGGGTAAAGCTTGACTGTTATAATAAGACTTTTGAATGCATGTATGAAGAAGGGAACCCAAGAGTTGTGAAAAGCATTCCAAAGGTGATTTCTGTGAGGCAGATTTCAGCAATGCTGTTGAAAAAGTTCTGTAGGAAAGGTTTCCAGCTGTATGCAGCTCATATTTTGGAGGCAACAAAGAATGAAACTCCCAGGCTGGGGGAATTTCATGTGTTGCAGGAATTCAGGGATGTTTTTCTTGATGAGCTTCCAGGGCTTCCTCCAAAGAGAGACATTGATTTCACAATTGAACTTGTGCCAGGAGTAGCACCAGTGTCCAAAACACCCTACAGGATGAGTACACTGTAAATGCTAGAGTTGAAGATGCAACTACAAGAATTGTTGGAGAAGAAGTATATCAATCCAAGTGTGTCTCCTTGGGGAGCACCAGTTCTGTTTGTGAAGAAGAAACATGGTACACTCAGGTTGTGTATTGATTATAGATATTTGAACAAAGTCACCGTAAATAACAAATACCCTTTGCCTAGGATTGATGACCTCTTTGATCAAATGAGAGGAGCAAAGGTATTTTCCAAGATTGACTTGAGGTATGGTTACCATAAGGTAAGAATCAAGGATGTATACATTCATAAGACAACCTTCAGAACAAGGTATGGGCATTACTAGTTTGTAGTGGTACCATTTGGTCTCACAAATGCACCAGCTACATTTATGTGCCTTATGAATAGTGTCTTTAGCAGGTATTTGGACAAGTTTGCTCTTGTTTTCCTTGATGACATTCTCATTTATTCTAAGAATGAGGAAGAGCATGAAGAGAATATGAGATTGACATTACAATTGCTCAGGGAGCATTAATTGTATGCAAAGTTGAGTAAGTGTGGCTTTTATAGAGATAGGATTCATTATTTGGGTCACATTATCTCAGATGAGGGAATATCTATAGACCCTAAGAAGATTGAAGCCATTATGAATTGACCTACTCCGATAAATGTGATAGATGTATGATATTTTATGGGGCTTGAAGGATAATATAGGAGATTCATTGAAGGATTCTCCAAGGTTGCACATCCAATCACTTCTTTGCAAAAGAAGGGAATAAAGTTTGAATGGACACCGAGATGTGAAGAAAGTTTCTAGTAGTTGAAGAATCTTCTCACAAGTGCACCAGTCTTGAAGATTGCATACCCAGAGAAATATTTTTTGGTGTGTACTGATCCATGCAGACAAGGGCTTGGAGGATTCCTTATGCAAGACAACCACGCGATATGTTATGAGTCAAGAAAGCTGAAGGATCATGAGAAGAACTATGCCACTCATGATCTAGAACTTGCAGCCATAGTACATGCTCTCAAGATGTGGAGGAATTACTCAATAGGCATAAGATTTGAGCTAAGGATAGACGATTTTGGTCTAAAGTATTTGTTTGATCAGCCCACGTTAAATGCTAGGAAAGTTAGATGGTTGGAGTTTTTAAGTAAATTTGATTTCGAAATCAAGCACATAAAAGGAAAGAAGAATACGGTAGTTGATGCACTCAACAGGAAGGTGCATGAAATGCATGTGGCATCTCTTAGTATTTTCCAATGAGATTTGAGATAGCATATTGTTAATCATACTGCTGGAGATGAATGGTATGAGCATGTAAAATACAAATTGAAGTAGAAAATTCTTGAGAAGAGGTATGAGGGATATAAATTGGAAGAAGATGGATTTCTTACTTATAAGAACATAGTTTACATTCCAAATGTAGCCGATTTGAGGAGAGTTGTTATGGACGAGATCAATCAAGCTCCATATTTTGGTCACCCAGGATATCAGAAGACAATTGCTACAACCAAAAAGCAATACTTTTGGCTAGGAATGAAAAAATATATGGCTGAGTACATTTCAAGGTGCATGAAATGTCAACATGTAAAGGTTGAGCATCAACACCTAGCATGTTTGTTGTAGCATTTTCCAGTTCCAGAATGGAAATGAGAAGTTATTTCCATGGATTTTATTACAATATTGCCAATGAATTGGAGACAACATGATTCCATCATGGTTGTGGTGGAAAAGTTGACGAAAGAAACACATTTTATACCAGTTAAGTCTACGCATAAGACTGATGACATTGCAAAAATCTTCATGAAGGATATTTTCAAATTGCATGGATTACCAAAGGCAATAGTCTTTGACAGGGATGTCAAGTTCACTTCCAATTTTTGGAAGGGTTTGTTTGTAGATTTGGGTACAAAGTTGATATTCAACACTTCCTACCATCCTCAGACTGATGGGAAGACAGAGAGAGTAAATCAAGTGCTTGAATACATGCTTAACATGTATGTGATGGACAAACCAACCAAGTGGGAAGATTACTTACACTTGGTAGAATTTGCATATAACAATGGACAGCAAGCATCCTTGGGGATGAGTCCATATGAAGCTTTGTATGGAAGAAGGTGTAGGCACTAATACATAATATCAAAATTGCGACGGTTTTTCATTGCTCTTTCCATGTTTTTTCGTCTCAATTGCGACAATAATGGTCACGATGTTTCATGGCACTTAGTTCATGGATATAATGATGAACTTTATATGTCGTCGATATAGAGAAAAAAACTGGCCGCCACGTGTCTTCTGTACGGTGCCCTTGAAATTGATTTTCTACGGTTTCATCCCTATAACGATGAAAATATGGAAAAAAGCTGCTAGACAAAATCTAGTTTCCATGCCAAACCATGGATAGCTTTTGATGAACATTTGTCTCTCTAGTGACAAAATTTGGAATTTGAACAGAAATTTATTCCACGCAAAATCGTGGAAAACCAATCTCTATCGCCAAAATTTGCGACGGTGTTTCATTGATATTTACACCTTTGGGCGTCTCAATTGCGACAATGATGGCTGCAATGTTTTGTGGCACTTGTTTCATCTCTATAACGATGAACTGTATAAAACATCGATATAGAGATGAAAATTGGCCACCACATGTCTTCTCTACGTCGAAATTTAAATTGATTTTTTTTAATTCATTTGCTACGTTTCGTCTCTCTATCGACAAAAGTATCATCCCTATAACGACGCAAATATGGCCAAAAAATGCCAGGAAAAATTTTGTTTCCATGCAAAACCATGGATCTTTTGTGGTGAATGTTTGTCTCTCTATCGACGAATTCCGTAATTTGAACAGAAATTGCTTCCACGAAAAACCGTGGAAAACTAATCTCTATCGACGAAATCTGCAAGTTGAACGGTAATTGTTCCACAAAACAACATCGTTATAGAGACGTTATTCGTGGAAAGCAACTCGGGGTTTCGATGGTTTTGTAATACCCGCGACGAAAGTGCGTCGATATTGAGATGAAACATGGAGGTTTAAAAAAATAAAAACCGTTGAAAGGCACATTCCTTTCCACGGTTTTGGATCTTCAATAAGTGCTTTTTATTGATGTGTAGTCTCATGGACCTTTTAATTCCATTTTAGACCAGATTTAATCAACGGTACAAAGCAAATTTCCAGAAGGTAATTCCGAGCCACAAACTGGGGCAAAGCTACCATGTAATTTGATGTTTTAGGGATGAGTTTAATACATGTAAATGATGGAAAATTTTAGATCTTATAAAACAGAAAATGAAAGATGAATTAAGATTTAAAATGGCATAAAAGTTGTGATTAGTGCCTAACAAATACAAGTTAGGAAGATGGGGTCAATTGAGGATCTCATGGAGGATTTAGTGATTAAAGAGTAGATAGGGTTGAATGGTTCAAACCCAATCTACTCCTTAATAACTAGATCCACTTCAAAAATATTCAAAAGGAAAATCGTAAGCTAGACATTAGATTTTTGTCAAACAAGAGCCACGAGGTGGCAATGTCACCACAATTCCTAAAAATTATTACTACAAGGAAAATGGTAGAGAATGGCAATATACCTCTGTTTCAACCCCAACAAAGCTTCCCATGCCAAACCAAGAAATATATCATAATACACTTGTATTATAACTGCAAATGGTAGCTTTAGAGATGGAGGATAAAGGATAATATCTCTTATGAGGTTTTAAAACTCGAGACTCCTCTTCCCCATGAGAAGGTTGGAAGAAGCTTGGACACCAAGAAAAGCACCTCCATTTCCACCCAAAAAAGGCTTCTCGTGCAATATTTTGGTTTGGTAGAAAATAAACAGGAACAAAAACTTCCAAGATTTTGGTAGAAAATGAAAAATAAAACACGATTTTGAATAGTAATTTAAACAAATGATGAATAAATGCAGCCAAAAGCTGAAAACAAATAGTTTTGATAGAGGGAAAGTGGTTAAAAAACAGAGTTGGGAAATGCACAGAGAAAACATAAGAGTGATAAAAGTAGGGAATGGTACATAAAAAACACAACAAAGACAGTTAAGTCTGATATTCTTATGTTTCTATACAAACATTGGATAGGAAGCATGATGAAGAGGCTAGAAATGAAAATAACAAAGTTACATTATATGACAGGTACAAGCAAGTCATATAAAATATTAATGCCTAGGGAGAATGTAGGCAATGCAAGAACCCTTACCTTATCAATCACCTTTCTCCAGATCCATTGGCCCATATCGCTTGCAAAGAGTTGTTTTAATAAACGGAAAACCACTGTTTTGGCTGGCAATTAAATATATAAATTAAATAAATAATCCATTCCTAGACCTATACACAAGTGGTCATTTTTCTAGGCATGGAAAACATCAAAATAATCTATGAAATAAAAAATGGGCATACAATTAAATCAGCTAATGTTATCTAGAAAGTGTGTTCTTGGGGTAATTCCACCAAGAGATGTGGTTCTGGAGTTACATTCCACATGTCCTGCAGAGGAAATCAACAATCAATCTATCCAGCACACATTTTCCACCAGAATATCAACTCGCATTTAAATGCTATATTACAATACCGTTGCCTCACTGATGTGGAAACTTGTGTTTGTATTTGACAATATTTCTTTAACCGTTGTATTAAAACGAAAAAAACACACAAATTTTAAAGTTTAAGACATAAATATATTAAATACACATATAAATATGTTTTTACTGGAAATGTGTGGACATTGTTAATACCACCATCCCATCAAACAATATAAAACAAAAAATAGAGGAAAGAGTAATGTTGTCTTACTATATGAATAAAATGTCATTAAATACTTCGGATAAATCTTTGTTATCTATGAAATGTTAACTTTCTAGTAAATAATAACCCACAAGGGTGTGGCTCATTGGCGGTTCAGTTGTTATGAAGTCACTTGTAAATTGGAGGTCATGAGATGAAATCCCACCTAGGTTTACTTGTGTCCCATGTCTTGCGAAGGGTGTGGGAAACCTAGGGGTATAGTGGTAGCGAGAATGGGGTTCCTGAGTTGCCGATTCCCTTAGTTACTAAAAAAAAAACTTTCGAGTAAATAATATTTACATATGGAACAAGATTTTGTTATTTTATACAGAGAATGCTATGGCTGGGGTCGATGTCTCACTAATTACTCAAAGAAATTATGCATGTACAACTCAAGACAAGCTCTAGCGTTCCACAATTGGTACAAAGCTCCGCTCAGTAGGCTCAAAACTAATATGAGCAAACAAAAATAGTTTTCTATAGAACATTCAGGCTTCAAACTCCAAAAAGTTTCCATTATCAAAGAAAAACTAACAATCATGCTTAGGGTTTAATTGAATTGCAACACATCCAGATGACACCTATGACATCTAATACGCCGCCAACACTGGAGGAGCTGATATCAAAACCTACGTCACTAAAATATATCCCAGTCAACAATCAAATAAATAATATTAAAATAATTCTATTTAATATAAAATTTTAGGGGAGGAAAATTAGGGATAAACCTGCAGAGCTACGAGCATGGGCTTGTTGTGAGAATCATTGCATATGATGTTTCCATCATAATTCGTTCTCCCATTGCATCTTCCACATAGAAATGGGGACTGCAGTGGATCTTTCTTGGACCCTTTCGTATTATTTATTTCTCAGCTTTTCTCCTAACAGTCCTTACAAAGTCGACGACCGACATCTTTTCAACATCATCCTCCAACTGCGGAGTCAAATTCAAACCATTAAGAAGAAAAACCCCAAACATGAATTTGTTCTCCTCAGGTTCAGGCTTGGGTTTCTTCTTATGAAGCACTCCAAGGTAGGCCTCATTGCTGCTTCTTTTCCTCCTGGTAGAATATTCTGCCATCTTGGACACACGAAACATCAAACTGCAGAGGGAATATTGTGTTCTTCTATCACAATGCTTGGCTACACTTAGAATTTGCAAAAAATGATGCATGCAACGAGATTTCGTTAGTTTATACAGAGAATGCTATGGCTAGGGTCGATGTCTCACTAATTACTCAAAGCAATTATGCATGTACAACTCAAGACAAGCTTTGGCGTTCCAAAATTGGTACAAAGCTCCATTTAGTAGCCTCAAAACCACTCTGATAAAAAAAAAACAATTTGCTATAGAACATTTGGATTTCAAATCCAAAAAGTTGTCATTATCAAAGAAAAAATAATAACCGTTCTTAGGGTTTAATTGAATTGCAACACATCTAGCTGACACATATGACGTCTGATACGTCGCCAACGCTGGAGGAGCCGATATCAAAACCTACATCATTGAAATATATCCCAATCAACAGTCAAATAAATAATATTAAAATAATTCTATTTAATATAAAATTTTAGGGGAGGAAGTTCATGGATGAACCTGCAGAGCTATGAGCATGGGATTGTTGTGACAATCATTGCATATGATGTTTCCAACATTATTTGTTCTCCCATTGCATTTTCTATTATTTATTTCTCAGCTTTTCTCCTAATAGTCCTTACAAACTCAGTCACCGACATCTTTTCAATGGCATCCTCCAACTGCAGAGTCAAATCTAACCATTAAGAAGCAAAACCCTGAACATGAATTTGTTCTCCTCAGGTTCAAGATTGGGTTTCTTCTTAGGAAGCACTCCAAGGTAGCCCTCATTGCTTCTTCTTTTCCTCCTTGTAGAATATTCTGCCATCTTGGATACAAGAAACAGAAAACCGGAGAGGGAATATTGTGTTCTTCTATCGCAACACTTTCCTACACTTAGAATTTGCAAGAATTGATGCATGCAATGGGATTTCGTTAGTTTATACAAAGAATGCTATGGCTGGGGTCAATGTCTCACTAATTACTCAAAGCAATTATGCATGTACAACTCAGGACAAGCTCTGGCATTCTGCAATTGCAATAAAGCTCCACTCAGTAGCCTCAAAACCACGCTGAGCAAACAAAAACAGTTTTCTATAGAACATTCGGGCTTCAAACTCCAAAAAGTTTCCATTATCAAAGAAAAACTAACAACCGTGTTCAGGGTTTAATTGAATTGTAGCACATCAAACTGACACCTATGACATCTGATACGCCGCCAATGCTAGAGGAGCCAATATCAAAATGTACATCATTGAAATATATCCCAATCAACAATCAAATAAATCAATATTAAAATAATTCTATTTAATATAAAATTTTAGGGGAGGAAAATTAGGGATGAACCTACAGAGCTACGAGCATGGGCTTGTTGTGAGAATCATTGGATATGATGTTTCCATCATTATTCATTCTCCCATTGAATCTTCCACATAGACTTGGGGACAGTAGTGGATCTTTCTTGGCCCCTTTTCTATTAATTATTCCTCAGCTTTTATCCTAACAGTCCTTACAAACTCAGCGACCGACATCTTTTCAACTGCATCCTCCAACTGCAGAGTCAAATTCAAAAAATTAAGAAGCAAAACCCTGAAGATGAATTTGTTCTCCTCAGGTTCAGACTTGGGTTTCTTCTTAGGAAGCACTCTAATGTCATTTCTGCTTCTTTTCCTCTCGGTAGAATATTCTGCCATCTTGGACACACAAAACATTAAACCGCAGAGGGAACATTGTGTTCTTCTATTGCAACGCTTGCCTACACTTAGAATTTGCAAAAACTGATGCATGCAACGATATTTTGTTAGTTTATACAAAGAATGATATGGCTGGGGTTGATGTCTCACTAATTACTCAAAGCAATTATGCATGTACAACTCAAGACAAGATCTGGCATTCCAAAATTGGTACAAAGCTCCACTCAGTAGCCTCAAAACTACTCTGAGCAAACAAAAACAGTTTGCTATAGAACATTCGGGATTCAATCTCCAAAATGTTGTCATTATCCTCGAGAATGTAGTGGGATTGCATCATCCTTGAACTTCGGTTCAAAAAGGCATACAGAGGCTTTAGTCCCCAAGAATGTGGCAGGACTGCATCATCTGGCACACCTTTGAGCGGGTGCCTTGAATATCAGGCACGCTTATTTTTAAAATAGAGTCAATAAACAATTTTTTGTTGGAATGTATAAATGCTTTCAAATTATCGTTAGAATAATTCTGTATAGTTTGCTGCCATTTCATATTTAGTAGTAATTTTAGTAGTGCAAAAGAATCTGTAGTTGCAGTGACAAGATATTTTATAAAATGCCATTTATTTTTGAACCATTTAGCTATAAAATGCACTTAGCATCTGAACCATCCAACTCTAAAAGGCACACGAAAATACATGGATTTCTTCCCAAGTTCCATTGATGCTTATCTTTCATATATGTAACGAATTGCGTGTAGTGCATTGACTCCATAAGATGTATTGTTGAACCGTCGAACCTCAGATCTAGCTTGTTGTATAAACCCTTCTTTGTTACCTTATACATACTAATTAAGACAATCTTTCAAAATCTGTGAGAGCTTTTATTCTCTTTCGTAGTTCTCTAGTAGTTTATTGGTATCTATCTGACCCCCTTCAGTAGACATCACGAAAGAAAGCATTGAAATGACTGAAAGCTGGCCTATAGACTGTTCAAATAACTCTCTTCCAAACAACATAGCAAAAACTTCTTCTGGATCTATCAGTGTTCTCGTTGATATGCTCGCGTTTCCAAGTACGTCATATGATGCTCGCTATGTTGGATCACTGAGAACTTGGTAAGCTTCTCACAATACCTGAAAATTTTCTACCGCTCCAGGATTATTTGGATTTTTATTAGGATGAACTTCCCTATCCTTCATGTAATAATCTTTCTTGATCTCTCTTTTGAGTGGCAGTGAGACTTATTCCCGACATGTCGTAGTGACCAGTTTCCTTAACCATTTTTAAAAATTTCGAGTATATTCAAGAATTCTAGCAGAATTAGCTACGAAAGGTTTGTCTGTGAGCTTTGCTGGATCAAAATATGAGCACTAGGTGAAATCAGGTTGATGCAATAAAAAACACAATAAACCATGAATATTTCATGTGAGGAGATAATTGATTAAAAAATAAGTTATTAATACATTAGGTCCATGGAGTTAATTAAGGAAACTAAGAAAAATAATGTCTACCAAGATACGTTAGAACCATCAAATCTAGTGATTACTTTGCCTTTATGGAAATTTACGGGTGCTGGATCTTTTGATCGATGATGAGTTGGTGGACTATGGGGCAGAAATTTTTGAATCTTGGTCATTTTTTGTCACAATATTAGACAACTAGAGAACACTTCAGACGATTCCCTAAGGGACAATGCCCCAATGGAAGGCATATTAAGTGTTATATATATAGATATATAGATATATATATATCGTGGGACCACAACACTCATCGAAGAAGTCATAAGGGATTTGTGTTTAGATTTATCGTACTAAAAAAATTATGTCGGATCACAAAGTTGTATGAGTTAATTATTAATATTTGTTTTTGTAGGTTTACTAAATAAAAAATTAAAATCAAATTAAAAGTATTTACAAAAAATTGAGTGGTTCAAAATTTTTTTACATGTTTGATATATTTTGGTTTAAATGAATCTATGTTGAGCATAAACTAGCCTAGATCCAAATCCTAGGCTCTATCAAGTGTCGAGATGGATCAAATCTCCCGAGATGCAAACCTCCTTGAGTGCAATACTTGAGAAGAGGTTTTCACCTCGGGATATTTTATCCCTCTCAGTGCTTGATAGAGCCTAGGATTTTGATCTAGGCTAGTTTCAGTCTTGGGCGGTGGCACAAAACTGGAGTTTGATCAACATTGTAAGGAACATGTTAAGTTGAAAACATTGATAGAATTATGAGGATATATTGTCTCAATGTAAGTAATAAGTATTAAGGATTGAATAATTTGTTAAATTGGAAAATAGAGACAATAATTTTGAAATGATTAAATAAATGAAAATGTGGTTCACATTGTGATCATTCTCAAACTATCTTCTTCATCTTTTTTAATCTTCACACCTGGTAGTTTTGACATCTTCTCATATCTATCATATGAGAATGGAGGTTGAAATTGTAGACTTGCAAAATATTTAACTCGAGATATTTTTGTATGACATACCCTGCTTCTCTTGTTTTCAAATTTTAATAGTAGCTTTGTCCAATCTCAATCCTCGTGACTTATGGATTGTTAAACCCCAAGCGAGTTTCAATGGAAATTGTTTTTTATTACCTATTTCGATAGATGTAATAGGAACAAATTGAGGAAATGATTCATCACATGTTACCTCCACATAATTATCAAATTTTATTAAAACATACGTGGATGGTTATGGAGGTGAACTTCCAGGGTTATATACAATTTGTTGTATAAATCCAAGACCACCATTGACGAGTCCTGCATCAGTCCATAGGTTTGATGTCAACATTACCCTTGCTCCTTTGGCTATCAGTAATTCAAGTACCAACCCTTCTTCATCTCATTCCATACAATAGTTTCTTCTTATAGATGTAGCAACATTGGTCGTAATGGGATAGTTTAGGCCTCTTATTAAACGCTTTTTATGACAATTTACATCATCATTTGTCGCAAACAAATGCATCGCCTTATCGATTGACTTTTTCATTGAAGCATCCAAGGAAGTATCTATACGAGTCATCATTAATTTCCAATCCTCTATTGTTGGAACTACATCTCTAATATTCATTAACAAATTACAAAAATATATTTGTCCATTGCTTTGTCAATTCGGTCGAAACACAATATCGAGAGTCGCAACTGTTGTGAATGTGTTCGACAATTCCTTTGCAATACCTTCCGATGCATGTACAGGATTATCTATGACAGGTGGAAATTGCCCTAAATCATTGACCAATATAATTGATCTTGCACCAAAAGGTATATTAGCATTTTTGGGGAAGGTTTGGTGAAGTCTTGAATCTATTTTGATTAATAGATTTTTTCCAATAAAACTCATTTCATCGATGAAAATATATTTAACATTCCTTAACTCTTCTTGTAAGTTAATTAAAATCGGTTCTCATAAATGATTAATTTCTTTGATCGGTATATGAAGTGAAGAATGAACTGTTGTTGCGGATATGTTGAAAGCTGCCACCCCTAGAGGAGCTAGAATAAGTAATGGACTTTTCCTTGGATACGAGATATTTTCAAGTGTATTTTTAATGGATCCAATCAAGTACGACTTTCCCGTACTGACAGTTCCTTGGATTATCATGCATAGTGGATCAACACATGTTCTATAATGCTCAAGGATAACATTGTATGCAATTTTTTGCTTATCTCCCAAACTATCAACTAAGCAAGACTCTGCATGTTGATTAGTAGAAACCTGTTTCTATTTTTGCATTTCAGAGATGAAATGAATTGCACGACTAGAGGTCTCTTCATTTACAAAATCAATGTTCCAATGATTCATATGATCAAGATCCCTATGTCCAAGAATCTCAAACTCACTATAATTTATAGATTGATTTAAATAGATAATCCACATATGATTTGTCATTCATGTTGCCTCGAATATATTTGTGGATTTGAATTCGCAAAAAGATATTTTGCTTCTCATGGGCCATCTATCTAGAACACATTGGTTGTTTCATATAGTTGCTGCAATGTACAAGTCTTGGGTGACTTTGTTGGAGTAAATACCCCACTGGTGGCTACTTAGCATAAGATTCTTTATTGAATGTTTTAAGCAAGCTACACATCATTGTAATACTCCGAAGTTGGGAATGGTGTGCTTACTATGTAGAAATAAATTACTATGTCGAAATAAGATTTTTATCGGAGACGGAGGTGGGGATGTCGATACAAGATCCACAACAATTTTTGGCATCGAAGTGTGTGTGATGTTCGCCTTCTTCGGTCGACTTGGCTGTGCTCCTGCCTCGACAAACTTTTGAAATTAGGTCTCGACTGTAACTTTGTTTGTTGTGGCATCTTCTATTACATTGAGGGCCATAGCTGCCAGTTCCTCCTCATCTTCTGAGCACTCTGGAATGATAAGCTTGCGTTTACCTTTCCCTTGTTGTTGTTCTTGTGTTCTTTTCCTCTTCTTATGGCTGCTATCTCCTTCAACAATTTGGTTATAATCTCTTTGGTGACAGCATATTCTGGATTTTTAGTTTCTATCTCTTCCCTTGGCTCTTGAGTCGGGATGAGATTTTCTTTAGCTGGATTGGTTACCTACTGTTCTACGTGTGTCTCTTCCCTTTGAGCTGTCGGAGGTTTGATTATGATTTGCAGTCGACCAGGGCCTTCGACCAGGGCGTTTGACCAATGTCTCCTCCAACACAAAGGTACTGATGTATAGGTTAAGCTCATAATCTTGCTCCTTCTCCTGGTCTGTTAGCGGCTCCTCTATCAAGAAGTCGGTTTCCTTTGCCTTTGTTGGTATTGGTACTTTTGTTCCCGCTTGTCAAGATAGCTCCCGAAAGATCTCTTCGACTGTTAGATAGTAGTCAAGGGTCTTTGCATTTGTTTTGGCGCCCTGCATGTACCACACCGCAGTATGGTCGAGTTCCAGCTGAATGTGGGCCTTTTTAGGAAGACTTCTTCGGATGTTCTAAGGCACCCTCCATCTGGTTGTGCATATTTTTAGCTGCTGGAGCCAGTTTTCCAACAACACTTTCCCCTTTGCAATTTACTTCATTGTTCCATTCTGGGAGAATGGTTTGAATCTCCACATATGAAATCTTGTCGATTCTTGAAATTTTTTTTCTCCTTCAGGGAAAATAGAGAACATTACTATCCATAAGATAAGGGACATGAACCTAATAATTCCTTCCGTCTCTTGGCATTTCTCACTGATGTTTTTGATCATATCGGCGACATAGTCAGCCCATCTGTATACCTTTCCATTGGTTGCAATGGTGTCTACTACCTCTAACATATCGAGTTTGAGGTTGCTTCCACGACCTGCCATTGTGAGTGTAATAGCTATGATTTTGGCCACAATCTGTGGAGTTCGAGCTGTGATGTGACTAATCATTAACCCTTTCGAGTTTTTGCCCAATGCCGACCCCGTTAGTTCTTTGACAAATCCTTATTTTATACCGACTAGTACTGGGTCTCCTTTGTTTGATAGACCTGCCAGTTTGTAAATGACTTCCGTAGAGATGTCAACCGGTTGGTTGAAGTAAAATCGGTCGTTGTGGTATTGGCTTATGATAAATTTGACTACTATTTCTTTTGTGCTTGCAAAACCGGCCATGAGTGGCGCGTTGACATAATTTACAATGGAATTGTGTTGTATTTTCTCCACAGCGGGGATAGGCTTCTTGTTGATGTAAGCCCACTCTTTTATCTCGGCCCATAGTTTTTCCCATGAGCCCTCTTGCATCTTAGCGTTCTTGATGTTCTTTAGTCTCCTTACTAGTGGTGTCTCCGTAGCGTGTAGTTCCTTGGTCTTAGCTGAAGCTCTGGTATGTTTTGGTTCCATTTTGTTGGTCTGGGGGTCGATTTTACTATGGTGCTCTTGGTTTTTAGTCATCTGGTTGCTCTGATGCTCTCTCTGTTTGAATTGCGGTGAATGATCCTTTGGTGGTTCAGTGTTTATAGTGGATGCATTGGCTATTCTTGTCGATGGGTGTATTAATGGCGAAAGTGATGGTCCAGCAAGAACACTTGAGTGTGTGTTAATGGTGAATTGGTTTTAGCTCTCGAAGTCATGAATGCGCGATGGGACCATCAAGGTCGTCGGTCGATGTCGGTTATGAAAGTGGTCGATGGGCATGATGTCGATTGTGAAAATGGTCGTTCCTTGTCATAGTTTTGTGCATGTAACGGTACTATTTTACTTTTTGGATTTTTAGATTTTTATAGCTTTTTTTTAACCGTTATGGTCGTTATATGTTTTTTTTTTATAGTTTCTGTAGTGTTTTAGTCGGGCTCCATTAACAGGTTTCCTAAATACTATGCCTTGTAACGTCCTTAGTCAGACTGATCTGTTGGTATGTATCTCTTCGACAACATAGGGTCCAATCCATTATGTATGGAGATTTTTAGGTTTTCCTTTTACCTGACTATTGTATAGTAAAGCAAGATTTCCTACCGATAAGTTTTTGTTTCTGATGTTTCTATCGTGCCATGCTTTTTGTTGTTATCTTTGGATTTCTTGATGTTGTATCGCCATTAGTCGGTGTTCTTCAAGTTTACTTAGTTGCAATAGTTGGTCCTTTCTCCCTTGTTCGACATTGACATGTAAAATCTTTGTGATAATAGGTGTCTGTTGTTGAAAGTGTAGTGGAACTACTGCTTCTTGTCCATAAACTAGTCAAAAGGGGGTTTGGTCAGTTAAGTGTTTGTATGTTGTTTTGTATGCCCATAGTATTGTAGGTATCTTTTCATCCCAGTCATCTTTATCAGCATTACATATTTTTGTTAAACCTTTTGTTAATGTTTTGTTGAATTCTTCAATTGCTCCATTCGACTGAGGATGGTATGTTGTACTCTGACGATGGTCGATTTGGAACTAGTCTGTTAGGGATTTGATAATTATATTGATGAAGTGTGTTCCCTGGTCACTGATTAGGGTTAGTGGAAATCTGAATCGGGTGATAATATTTTCGTAGATAAATTTTGCAGCTATTTCATTGGAACATGTGTCGACTGGTTCTGCCTCTGCCCATTTGGTTACATACTCGACTATGGTTATTATATACCTTGCACTTGTTCTTTTTGCTAGTATGGGAAATGGTCCTATGAAGTCGATAGCCCAAATTTCAAATGTCAAAATTGGGTTTACTGATATCAAAGGCATTTCTGTGCTAGGCAGGGGTTGACCCAATCATTGACATTGGTCACATTGGCTTTGAATAATTTTTCAATCTTTGTGAAGTGTCGGCCACCACAGCCCTGATTGTTGGATTTTGTTTGCAGTCGTGTCTGCTTGGAAGTGTCATCTAGCAGGTCCGTAATGTGCTTCGTGCATGATATTATTTCTTTCGTATTCCAGTACACACCTCCTAACGATGTCGTCCAAGCCCATTTTGTACAAGAATACATTTATGATGCTATATGGTGCAACTTTCATGGCTAAGATTTGTTTCTTGTTTGTACTCATACCTTCTGGTGCTTGTCCATCTTCCAAAAACTGAGCTATTTCCTCTAACTCTGCTGGGACTACTTCTATTCGAAATAGATGTGCATCCAGTAAGTCATCTTCGACTCTTGTCGGTTCCTCCCCTGTGTCGATTCAGGATAAGTGGTCAGGACCGACATTTAACTTACCTGGTCTAAGAACGAATTCAAATTCAAATTCTTGGAATATAAGTAACCATCGACAGATTCTTCCATGGTGTAGTGGTTTATTGACAAGGTATTTTAGTGCTTGGTGGTCAGTATAGAATACAAATGGGTTAGCTAGTAGGTAGTGTCGATATTTTTGTAGTGCGAAGACCATTCCTAATGCTTCTCTTTCTGTCGTTGAATAGTTTCTTTTAGCTTTGTTTAGTTTTTTGCTACTGTAAACTATAGGATAATCCATTCCATCATCTCTTGGTTGAGTTAGGATTGTTCCTATTGCTAGACCTGATGCGTCGATGTGGACATGGAATTTAATCGACCAGTTTGGAAACCTTAGGATAGGTGCTTCGACTAGTTTTCTTTTTAGTTTTTCAAATGATATATGGCACTCTTCTATCCAGTCGAACTCTTTATCTTCCCTTAATAGTTCTTCTAGTGCATAGGTCATGTTTGAATAATATCTTATGAATTTTCTGTAATATCTTGTATGAACTAGTAATACCCTGACTTGTTTTGAGTTCACTGGTGGTTTTAAGTCGAGGATAATTTTTATTTTTGCGAAGTCAACCTTAATCCCTTCTTTACAAACAATGTGTTCTAACAATATCTCTACGGGGGTCACAAATATGCACTTCTTGATGTTCAAAGCTAACTGGATTTGTTGACATCTTTCCAACATAAGCCTTAGCCACTTGCAATGATCTTTTAACATGGAGTATATTGTCCAATCATCAAAGTATACTACCATGGTTTTGTAAATATATTCTTGGAATATTCTGACCACAATTCTAGAGAATACTACAGGTGCATTCTTTAATCCAAAAGGCATAACCTTGTAAGCAAATGAGCCAAATTCACATACAAATGTTTTCTTTTTTTGATCTTCTTTAGCTATTAGCACTTGGCTATAACCTGAGAAAGTTGGCTGCAGTCATTCGATCGGTATCCTCCTTGTCCGTTGTTTCAACTTTGAGTACTGTGTGAATAGGTTTGGTCATTTCGACATGGTTTGATTTCCATCTAAAGCTTTTCCCTTTTGTATTTTCATTTTCTAACTGTAGTCTTGTCGACTGTGGTATTTTCCTGGTTTGTATATTGTTACAGTCCATTGTCTATCGGTTGTCTTTTAAGGGTTTGTTTTCTGTCGGTTGTATAAAATCTTTAATCTGTTTTGTTGTTTCAACCAAATTCTTATCTTGTGGTATAAAGTTGAAATCTTTGATAAAATTTTCTCGGATTTCATGCCATAGGAATGTTTCACCTCGGGCTTCTTCCATTTTATACCATTTGTTTGGTAAGTTAGAGAGGGTTGATGGAAACAGGTGTGGCCAAGCATGTTCATCTTTGTACCCAAGTCATTTCCATTCCTTTTCGCATATCCTTATATGGTCTTCTGGATGCTGATCTTGACTGAATGTAGGTATTTGGACTTCATTGGTTAATTTTTTCCCTCCAAATATTTCTATTAAGAAAGTTGAAGCAGCTTGATGTGTATCCCACCATCTAGCAGCTTGGCCTGTAAAGGTCTCCACTAGGCTTTGAAGTCGACCATGTTCATCGATGTTTTTGGATACTTGTTCTATGTGCATGACTGGTGATTCTCTTTCTTTATATCTTGGTATTTGTGTGCTACTTACATCTGTTGGTTTTAAAGTAGGGTATTCCCTAATTTTCTTTTCAAATATTTTTGGGACAATGGACACTATGAAGCACTGTTGGGTGGGATTTTTCTATACTTTTTGGATAGTCCAACACCCTCTTTCTTGCGTTTCATAGTTCTCGACTTCCCAATCATATAATTCTGCGTTTGAATTATATCCTACCGAGTCTTGGTTTCCTAAATGGAGTTCTCCATAGATATTAGGTTCTGTATAATTTGCATTGTTTTGTATCTGATAAAGTTGTTGAATATCGACTTCTTCATCGATAGGTTCAGTGCAAGGTTCTCCTTGGGATGGATGAATAGGTACAATGACCTTTTGTCTGTTTCCTTTCAATTTTATTCTTTCCTTGTCTAGGGATATCAATGCTTTCATCTTTCTTCCCCAAGGTCGACCTACTAACGCTGGGAAGGAATTGGATCCTTCCTTAGGGTCAATAATTTCAAAGTCGACTTTGGTCAATATTCCCTTTATTATTGTGTCAACATTTTTCCAGACTCCAATAGGTTCAATTAGGCCCTGGTCGGCTAGTTTCATGTATATACCTGACTCGTATAGTCGAGGTCTGCCCAGTTGTTCCCAAGTGTCACGAGTCATGATGTTTACTTGTGATCTGAAGTCAAGCACAACTTGTCAGACGTGATATCCTTTAATTTCTAGGTCGACAAGTGGGCCGGCATCACTTTTATCTTTTTGATTTAAACTGCAGATATTCTTTGTTTGTTTTTCAGTGTTGTTGTGTTTTATTTCATATAGCAAGTCGATGAACTGAGATACTGAGTTATCTTTCTATACTAGCTGTATTAATTCTTTTATTGTGTTATGTCAATTGTCATTAGCCTCTTCTTGTTGTGCAAATTCTTTAAATACATTTGTTGCATCTTTATATATTTGTTTTTCTTTAACTGGATCAGGGTAGACATTCTTTTATTTTATTTTGTTGATTCGTGGATTATCGCTTCCTGTTTTTGTCCCTTGTCGGGTTACAATATGCAAATTCTTTGTATTTATTACATCATTTTTTGCACACATGACAAGACGTTAACATTTTTCTTTTTATTTATTTTTTCCAGCATGGTAGGGAAATCCTATAATGAGTGATCCCCTACTACGCAACTAGTACAAAATTTGAGGTCAGTTTTGTCCTTGTATGGACAGTCTGCATACCAGTGTCCCTCCTTATAACATGTAAAACATTCGATGGGTCAACATGGTCAGTTGCCTCGATTCCCAGAGAATCGACCTCGACCTCCATAGCCTCCACGTCGATTGCCATACCGACGCTCGTATCTTCGACCTTCGTATCTTGGATTGTTCTTATTGTTTGGCAAGTTGTTTTGATCATTAATTTGTGCAACTGTATTGGTCTGGTAGACTGCATGATAATTTTGTCGGTTCTTTAGGTTCAGATGGCAGTCGGCCGTGGCATTATTCTTTGTTTCGCAGATTGCACACCAAGATGCCTTGCTGTTCTTCATGTTGAACGAGAAATCTTTTATCGAGTGGTCTCCATGCTCTTGGAAAATGTCGTAAAAACTCTTTGTCTGCACAAATTGAATGTCCTGTCAGCTGATGTCCTGTCGATAGTTGTCTTTTGAATGTCTGGCCTTCGAGCATTTCATGCACCGGATATCTTGACTTTTGACATTTAATTCTTTTAATGACTTCTGTACAATCTCAAGCTGTTCTTCTAGTCTGTGATCGGTGGAGTATGTTGGTATGTCCTCATCCATTTCTACTTGGAGATATTTTGTAAGTGCATCTTCATAAGCCTTGAATGTCTCCAGACTTATGTGTTGGTGAATTTTCTGTGATAAACCTACAAGAAACCATTGGATTAATAATTTTTGATCAATAACATAGTCCAATTGGCTAAGAAGGTCTTTCCATCGTTTATCATAATCACGGACAGTTTCTCCTGCCTTCTGCGATGTTGTTTTTAGTTTCTTTGCTGCCAGATGTTTTGCATCTGGAGTTTTAAAAAATGATAGAAATTGCGCTTTGACCTTGGCTTTGGTTGCTCGTGGGGTTCTTTCAGAAAAGGTCATGCACAAATTTAATGCCCTTTTCCTCAAGGCACCAGCAAACTACGCAATCTTCCTATCTTCATCCATAACTTGGTTAGCCTCCCAAGTTGACTCACAGATGAACCAGTGTCGTCTGGGGTCCTCATCACCCTCATATAGAGGGATGTGTGCTGACCTGTGACCCATGTCTGAGTCACTCTCACTGTCTTATTTAGGAGGTGGCGGTGGTGGAGGTGGTGGTGGGGGTGGTGGGGCTATTTGCTTATTCCTCTCTGTGGAACTATCATTGACGAAACTCTCATTCCCGTCGCTTGTTTTAGTTGTCATTTCCTCTTTGACCAATAGTCGGTTAGTGTCGACTTCTTCTGTTGATGTCCAACTACAATTATTTGTTCATAGTTCTGAATGTTCTAGGTCCCCCAAAGCTGTATTTGGCAGGGGGGGTGCTCCTTCATGTGTTGGTAAAAGTAAGTGGATACTTCGGTTGGAGGGTACCACTTGAAGCGTAACCCAATTTCCTTCTTTTGGTTGACGGATAATTAGATGTCTACCAATGTATGTCTCGTCATCTAGTCGGCTCCATATACCAAAGTCACCAGCTCCTAGTATGAGGTCCTCTTTGATAATGGCTTGTATCCGGGTACATGGATTCATTGGAGATAGAGGTTTTACTTCATGGGGAACTTCTAATTGGAGAGCTTCTCGCTGCTCTATCCACAATTCTTCTTCCATAGGGGATGCCTCTTCTTCCAAGCCTTCTTCTTGTCAGTCATGACCCGACTTTGGCGGATCTCTTTCCTGGTTGGTCACCCTAGCACTCATTCCTCTCTGCAGCGCTAAGGCTATTTCTCTTCTTTCTTCCCTTCTTTGTAGCCTCTTCTCCCTCTCTATTTTCTGGAAGTTCGTCGTACCTTTGTGTGACACTGTCCTCTTGATTTACCTTTTAGGCTATCCCTCTCTATTTTCTGGAAGTCCGTCGTACCTTTGTGTGACACTGTCCTCTTGATTTACCTTTTAGGCTGACTTCTCATTACTGGTGATTGGTATCTTCTTTAGTCGACTAGAATCCACTCCACTTTATCCTGACATATGACCAGCTACCCCTCCATAGCCTACCTGACACTTTAGAAAGCCCGAATAGTTCTGTCTACTTGCTTAGGAAGTATTCCCACTCCCTTTCAGCAATGAATTTTTCCCACCTCTTTTGTTTTTTTGCCCAGTTAGGGTTTAATGGCGATCCGCGAAGTGATGGACGAGGTTCGACAATATGACCCACTCCCTTCTCGATCAGGAACTTAAACAACAAGGTCGATAAGGAACACAAAAATTGCTTGGTGAGGCCTGTGTAGAATTTCTTCTTGGCGGTTTCCATCGAAGTCCTTTCTTCTACTGCTTTCTCCCCGCAGAATTCGTTGGCTATTTTTTCAAACCAATCTGACAAGTTTGTTCTTCCCCCTCGAATCAGTTTTTCTAATAACTATTGATTTCTAGTTCCTTCCTGCTTTTTCATCTAGGAGTTTCTTTAGAAGATGGGGCACTGATTCTACAAACTTCTCATGTGTCTCCATAAAGAATCTCTCCTTTTCTTGTGTGGTTGTCAATTTGTTTTTCCGTGCGTAATTCTGCAAATAATTTGCTACTTTACGCTCCCACCAGTCCTTAATCTCTTGTTCTGATATCATTTGCTTGCATACATCTTAGACATGTACTACCGGCAACGAAACCAATGTTGTAATCTCACAGATCACATAAGGTTACCAATAATACATACTAAAACATACATACATAACATAGACAAGAGATAAGAACAAGTAGATAGAATAATAGATTATATTAACATGAGAGGGTCCATACAATATAGAGAACTGAACCGAGTTCTCATCTGGCTCAACAGCCTAATATATATGATTTACAAATAGTTACAAATAAATACCTGTCAGTTCACTCAACCGACATGACCTTAGGTGGCCGACCTAATCTCTCATTAGTCAGCTGGCTGACTTAGTCGGCTAATAGACTAAGTCGGCTATCGTCCAAGTCAGCATACCAACTTGCTCCTCCAACAGTATTTGTCAATCATAAGTTAGTGTTGAAATGGTATAGGTAAATGGAATTGAAATTGTGCTTCATCATGCATTTTAAAGTTTAAATAACTCACTTGACAATCTACCCACACTAGACAATCTAGTAAAACCTGAAAATGCACTCACTCGAGTAGGCCATATGGATCATATTTGTTGCCGATGGTGACCATCAATTTCTCATGCTCTAAATGAGGAAGCAAGTATCGTACATGTTCCCTATTTTTGTTCTAAAGTGTGCGTAGCTTGATTTATATACCAAACTACTAGGTTGTTGAAGTGGTATATAATAACTCATGGTCTATAATCCTGATATAGATACCCACCCTCAAATTTCTGTTGTGCTGCTAGTGTCAAGTACTCCCCTTTTATAACTATCAATCTAGTTAGGAATTCAATATTTTCATCATCTGTAATAGGTTCAAGAATGGTGTGTTTCCCCTCTAAGCAACGAGCCAACAAATAGTCAGAACCCCATTTATTATTTCTTGGGTCAACCACTCCATATATCTGACCTTTGAAAGGAAATAGGTCTAGCTAACAATACATTTATTAAAAAAGGTCTTGCATGTAACATAGATACAATTTATTTAAATGTAAGGGCTTGTAGTGATTTAGGCACTACAAATTTACTTGTTTGTACCTGCTTGTAGGTACTAAAAATTTACAACAACACCATGGGCCAATACTATTGAATTCTTCACAAAACCTACATAAAACTCTCATTCTTAAATTCTCAAATCTGCAAATGGATAAGTATTTAGTCATCTACAAGAATCAAATTAATTGTCGAGTTTTCCACATCATTCTCCTACAATTGCATGCTTTTCCATTGGATCCCCTAATATTGAATTGGTAATAATAATATGAAAAATATTCATCCAACACCATCAATAAGGAAATATTGAATAGGTAATAATAATATGAAAAATATTCATACAACACCATCAATAAGGTCTAGGCTTGATGCTTGATGGTTAAGTGTAGGAAATGAAATTCCCTGCCAAGGTTCAAATTCCCAAGAATATGTTTTTGCTTCTCATGGGACATCTATCTCGAGGAAATTGGTTGTTGCATATAGTTACTGCTAGGTGAAATTCTTGGGTGACTTTGTTGATGTAGATACCCCACTCATGGCTACTTAGCATAAGATTCTTTATTGATTTTTTTAAGCGACCTATGCATCACTCTAGTACTCCTGATTGGGAATGGCATGCTTTCTTTGTCGCAATAAATTAATATCAAAATAAAATAGACCGCACACTCTTCTTATCTAGCTTTCTTCTAAGTTCAGTAGGTACATGAAACAATGCAACAGAAAAAAACTCTTAGATGTGCAACACTAATCTTAGTGCCACTCCATGCTTCTTCAGGAATGTTGTCATGGATACTCACGGTGGGTGATCTGTTGAGCAAGTAAATTGATCATGCAACAACTTTATCCCAATACTCATATGATAGCTTCTTATGTGACACCATGGTACATGTCATGTTCATGATGGTTTGGTTTTTTCGTTCAACAACTCCATTATGATGTGGAGTATATTTGGTGGTGAATTGTCTCTAAATTCCATGTAAAATCATGTGAATCATATTCACTTCCACCATCTGATCTGATCTAATTTGAGCACTTTAGAGACATTTTCTCTTCCACTATTCCATTCTACTTGCTTCTTTATGCATTCTCGTTCATAGTGTCCATACTTCTTGCAGTAGTTACATTGAATATTGGACTTATTGGTCCATCTCTTTCCTCTCCCCCTATGAACTTGAGAGTTGTGAGAGTGCTCTGAATGTTCATGATTGGTTTTTTCCTATGAACGAGGAGACCCTTGGCCTCTTCCTCCTCCACCTCATCCTATTCTTCCTCAACCTCTATTGAGGGAGTCTTAGGTGCGTAAAGCATTGGTCAATCAATATTCTTCTTGATTGAATCGAGCTTCATGAGATAGAAGGGATCCATTCAACTCTTCTAAGGTGAGCTGGGTAAGATATTTTTCTTCATCTATGGCATTCTCTACCATAGATTTGTTTTTTGTGAGACACCTTAGAATCTTCTGAATATCTACCTTCTATTCTAAAGGTTTTCCATAGGTTTGAGATTGGGTTACAATGCTTGAAACACTAGTCATAAGATAATCTACATTGTCTGTTTCCTTCATTTTCAAACTGAAGTTGAAGAGTTTGCAATCTTACTGTTTTTACTCGATTTTTTCCCTTATAGGTGGATGCGAGAAGATTACAAGCTTGATGTGTGTTGGTATCTCCTGAAATCCTTGGGAAAATGCTCTCGATGCAACTTTGGGTCAGCCATTTGGAAAAATGGACTCTGTATTGCTGCACTTTGGATAAATGAATAGTGTGTTGGTATTGCACTTTGTCTGAATAGAAAGTGCATTGGAACCCCACTTTCGTTGAGAAAAGGGTGCATTGGGGAAAAGGTGTCATAGTTCCCCATAGGGGAAAGGTGTGTTGGAGGTCCAAGATATAAAAAATACACCTGATTCCTTGATGTGTTCCAACTTCAATCACAACCTCCATGTGTGTGTGCTTTCCACTGTGAAAAGGCTTACCCAAGACAAAAGGAATGGATCAAGCCATACGCTCTCATACCATGTTAAATAATAGCAAAAGAATGAAGAAGAAATGATGGAACACCAATGGGCATACTGATTTCCTTATTCTTAGAGTCAAGTATTTATAGTATTACATCACAACAATACTTGAGCCATAGGATTACATCAAAACAATACCATGGGAAAATACTATTGAATTCTTCACAAAACCTACAAAAAAATCTCATTCTTTAATGTTGAAATCTGCAAACGGATAAGTGTTTAGTCATACACAAGAATCAAATTAATTGTTGAGTTTTCCATATCATTTTCCTACAATTCCATGCTTTTCCATTGGATCCCCTCATATTGAATAGCTAATAATAATATGAAAAATATTCATACAACACCATCAATAAGGTAATATTGAATATGTAATAATAATATGAAAAATATTCATAAAACACCATAAATAAGGTCTAGGCTTGATGCTTGATGGTTAAGTCTAGGAAATGAAATTCCTATCTAAGGTTTGAATTCCCAAGATTTTTTTTTCCTTATCATGGGCCATCTATTGGAGAAAATTGGTTGTTGCATGTAGTTATTGTTAGGTTTAAGTCTTGGGTGACATTCTTGGAGTAGATACCCCACTAATGGCTACTTAGCCCAAAATTATTTATTGAATGTTTTAAGCCAACTACACATCACCGTAGTACCCCTGATTGAGAATGGACTTGTCTCAATAAGTTACTCTCAAAAGAAAAACATCCAGTTATTGATGCTATAGCCTAACCTAGCATATATGGATTCTATATTTGCACTACCAGATTATTAGTTTCCCATAATCCCATTCATTCCTAATCATCCAAATCCCATAGAAATATAACAAAACTAGATAAACCCAATGATTTCATATCAATAATGTGCCACATAATTGAATTCCAAAAGGTCTAAACTGAAAAACAATGTGTAGATAATATTATTTTGTATTAATATTATAAATCAGATACACTGCAGGAGCATTTTAAATAGAATTATTTATATTAACAATAAGAACATAAATTATTAATAACACACAAACAAATATATAGACTAAATTACTTGTAATTTTATTAAAAATATTTTTTTTGACCATGGAAACAGTAACCTCCCAAGAGTATATCTAACAACTCGTAGACCACATATAACGGTAACTTGTAACTTAGCAAAACCAAGACTTCCAGGGATAATTTTAGTGGCGAATTTTAGCCCAGTGGGCCATTTTTCCATGTTTTTCTCCCAAAAAAGATTCACCATTTTGCATTTTTTGAAGCCCCCTTTCACCCAAATTTGATGGGGTAAAATTTTTTCACCCTAAAAAATGCCAAATTACTATATAAACGATATAAAATCCTTGGAAATTAAAATATTTTTGAAAAATATAGCCAATCATTTTATAGTTGGCGTTTTAAGAATTGGTAATATTCACCAACATTTATGCACTTTTAAATAAGTATGGTTCCTTAAAATCATCCCTGAAGACTTCTCATTAAAAATATTTCTGATCTCTTTAAAATGGATTAAGGAGATGAAAGATCATAATAAAGTAGTTGAGTCCATAATAACATATTAAGAATAAACAAACTATAAAAGTTGCTAAGGATCAAATATATTAAATTCAAAGATGGAAAAAATATATTTTGAAAGATCGTTCGCAAACCAAAAAATGGCATCCATTAATTGACGGATCTAGGATATTTTTCCATGGCCCTAAGAGGAAAGTGGAGTCGAGATAGTAGGATTCGTTGGTGATGTATCGGGAGAGCTTGCATAGTTTTTGTATTCTTCTCTCATGTCCCCACCACTCATATCGACGACGGAGATGATGCTACCTACACTATTGTTGTTGCTGTCAAACTGGGAAATCTAGCCCCATGAACATAAAAATAAAATTCCTTGAAGTAAATACATACACATGTAGATGTATAATTCATTAAACATCGGAATAAAACACATTCATTCACATTCAAGCATTCAACATGTTCATGATAATTTACAAAACAAATACAGTTGCAAAGTTAAATAAAAGAAATACTTATATTGAGAAGAAACTTCCCTACAACTAGCTATGTTGCTGCAACATTCCACCCAACCATAGGCCAATGTGCTCATGAATCTCTCAGCATCACCACCACCCTCGAGGTGGGCATGATTTCCACAAGGAACTAGGGAACAATAGTCTTACTCACATCAAGACCATACACCCGCAGTTAAGCCAACACACCATTGGGATTCACATACTGTTAATCTCGACCAATAAACGATTCGGTTTCATGGGATACTAAGGAAATAAGCCAATAGCACATGGGTTCCTTGGACTTACTCAGCCAAGCCAACCCTTACATCAAACCACAGTCAACCAATTAACAAATGGGTTCCTTGGAATTTCTCAGCTAAGCCAATCTTCACACCAAAACATAGCCAAACCCACTAACATATGGGTTCTTTGGACTTACGTGGCCAAGACAACCCAAGGATGCACTTCATAGCAAAAATACAATTGTTGGGTATGGAAAAAAAACTTCCCAGAAGCTAAAACGAAAAGGAAACAAGGGAAAAACAACCTTCTGATAGAAAATTTAATTTTAGATACGTCTAGGGGCTTCACGTGGGCAGAAATGGCCTCTTCAAACACCCAAAACATGGATCTATCTTCCAAACCACTGAGCATAAAAAAAAAGACGATTTTGCAACCAAAACAGACCGAAAAAGGGGGAAAAAACCTTGTGAGAGAAATACGATTTCACAAAGTGTTTATGGGAATTGTAGGAGCTGAAACGACCTCCACACACACCCAAATTATGGGTCTACTTCTCCCATTCAATGAACAACACAAAATCGGTTTCCCATCTTAGAGAAATTAGGGAAAATGCAGAAAAACGTGAGGGAATCTCCCAACTTTCTCATAGGGGAAAAAACAGACTCTTCAAACCCCAAAACATAGTCCCCTTCTTCCCATTCTCCCAACAATACAAAAAATGAGTTCTGGGAATGGAGAAGTGAAGAAAATGAGAGAGATCATGAAGGAGGGAGCTCAACCATCTTCGTGCTACATGAGAGGAATGAAAGATGTGGGTGAATAATGGCTTGGGCATGCATTTCAAAGCATTTACTTGCCCAAGAAGTAAAAAACACATTTTCCAAAAATGGGTGGCTTCCCAAATTTGAATTTGACTCCCATACTCTTCCCATCCCCATGCATTAACTTCCCCAACCAATTTCTATATGACAGGGCATAAAAGACAAAATGGGTAGTTGACAACTTTATGGGTTCTCCCTTAGAAATTTGGATTTTCCCCATTGGATCAAAGGTTCAAATAGTCTCCCCTCCCTATTCCTTGTGAAATCATGCCCCCATCTCAAAACATATTGTTCCTAGCAAGCACATAAACCGTTGGCATTGATTTTAATTACTGAAACATATAACACTAAATCCATGGTGGGGCCTTTGCCTTGAGATACACACCATGATTTATTAATTCTATTTACATCATATGCAATTCAATACCATGGGGTCAAAACCAGGGTGTTACATCTTTCTTAGCCAACCTTGGAGCACTGTCTCTTTCTGGAGTTCCATGTTGATTTTGTAGTTTCGCAGTTTGGAAAATGTTTCCAAGAGTTTTTAAGCCCTTTGCACGAGCTTGAAGACCTTCTTTCCTTGCAGTGTTATCTTGCAACATCCTCTGGCACACATTTGAGAGGGTGCCTTCAATATCTGGAACAATTATTTTTAAAATAGAGTCAATAAACTATTCTTTGTTGGAATGTATAAATGCTTTCAGATTATCATTAGAATAATTCTCTATAGTTATCTACCCTTTCGTATTTAGTAGTGCAAACACACCTGTAGCTGCAATGACAAGAGATTTGATAAAATGCCATTTAGGGACCATTTTAAGGAACCATACTTATTTAAAAGCGTATAAATCTTGGAAAAACTTACGAATTCTTAAAATGTCAACTATGAAATATTTGCCGATATATTTCTAAAAATATTTCAATTTCTAAGGATTTTACATCATTTTTATAATAATTTGGCGATTTTTAGAGTGAAAAAAGTTTACCTCATCAAAATTGGGCGAAACAGGGCTTCAAAAACTGCAAATTGGTGAATCTTTTTTTTGAAAAAACCATGGAAAAATAGCCCATGGGATAAATTTCGTCCCTAAAATCATCCTTGGTGCCATTTATTTTTGAACCATTCAGTTATAAAATGCACTTCGCATCTGAACCATTCAACTCTAAAAGGCACACCCAAATATATGGATTTCTTCCCAAGTTGCATTGACACTTGTCTTTCATATATGTAACCAATTGTGTGTAGCGCATTGACTCCATAAGATTTACTGTTGAACCGTCGAACCTCAGATCTAGCTTGTTGTATAAACCCTTGTTTGTCACCTTGTACATACTGATTAAGATGATATTTCAAAATCTGTGAGAGCTTTTCTTCTCTTTCGTAGTTCTCTAGTAGTTTGTTGGTATCTATCTGCCCCCCTTCAGTAGACATCACGAAAGAAAGCATTGAAATTATTGAAAGCCGGCCTATATACTGTTCAAATAACTCTCTTCTAAATAACATAGCAAAAACTTCTTCTAGATCTATCAGTGTTCCCATTGATACACCCGCTTTTCCAAGTACGTCATATGATGCTCGATGTGCTGGATCAATGAGAACTTGGTAAGCTTCTCCCAATACCTGAAAATTGTCTTCCACTCCAGGATTATTCAGATTTTTATTAGGATGAACTTCCCTAGCCTTCATGTAATAAGATTTCTTGATCTCTCTTTTAGTGGCCGTGGGACTTACTCCCACCATGTCGTAGTGACTGGTTTCCTTAACCGTTTTTAAAACTCTCGAGTATATTCAAGAATTTTAGCAGAATCAACTACGAAAGGTATGGCTATGAGCTTTGATGGATCAAAATATAAGCAAAAGGTGAAATCTGGTTGATGCAATAACAAACACAATAAACCATGAATATTTCTTGTGAAGAGATAATTGATTAAAAAATGAGATATTAATACATTAGTTCCATGGAGTTAATTAAGGAAACTAAGAAAAATAATGTCTTCCAAGATACTTTAGAACCATCAAATCTAATGTTTACTTCGTGTTTATGGAAATTTACGGGTGTTGGATCTTTTGACCGGTGATGAATTGGTGGACTATGGGGCAGAACGTTTTGAATCCTGATTATTTTTTGACACAATGTTAGACAAATAGAGAACAGTTCGGGCGATGCCCCAATGGAAGGAAGATTAAGTATTATATATATATATATATNAATTATTAATATTTTTTTTGTAGGTTTACTAAATAAAAAATTAAAATCAAATTAAAAGTATTTAAAAAAAAAGAGTGGTTCGAATTTTTTTTACATGTTTGATATATTTTGATTTAAATGAATCTATGTTGATCATAAAATAGCCTAGATCCAAATCCTAGGCTCTATCAAGCATCGAGAGGGATCAAATCTCCCGAGGTGCAAACCTCCTTGAGTGCATTACCTGAGAAGAGATTTGCACCTTGGGATATTTGATCCCTCTCGGCACCTCATAGAGCCTATGATTTGGTTCTAGATTGGTTTCAGTCTTGGAGGACGACACAAAACTGGAGTTTGATCAACATTGTAAGGAACATGTTAAGTTGAAAATATAGATAGAGATATAAGGATTGTCTCAATGTAAGTAATAAGTATTAAGGATTGAATAAATTGTTAAACTGGAAAATAGAAACAATAATTTTGAAATGATTAAATAAATGAAAATATGGTTCACATCGTGATCATTCTCAATCTATCTTCTTCATCTTTTTTTATCTTCACACCTGGTAGTTTTGACATATTCTCATATCTATCATATGATAATGGAGGTTGAAATCGTAGACCTTCCAAATATTTAACTCGATATATTTTTGTAAATGTCATACCCTACCTCTCTTGCTTTCCAATATTAATACTATCTTTTTCCATTGTCAATCCTCGTGACTTATGGATTTTTAAACCCCAAGCAAGTTTCAATGGATTTTTTTTTTTTATTACGTCTTTTGATAGATGTAATAGGAACAACTTGAGAAAATGAATCATCCCATGGTACCTGCACATAATTATCAAATTTTATTAAAACATACATGGGTGGTTAAAGAGGCGAACTTTCAGGGTTATATACAATTTGCTGTAAAACTCCAACACCACCATTAACGAGTCCTGCATCAGTCCATAGGTTTGATGTCAACATTACCCTAGCTCCTATGGTTATCAGTAATTCAAGTTCCAACCCTTGTTCATCTCCTTCTGTAGAATAGTTGCTTCTTACAGATGTAGAAATACTGGTCACAAAAAAATGTATCGCCTTATCGATTGAGTTTTTCATTAAAACATCCAAGGAAGTATCTATACGAGTCATCAGTAATTTTCAATCATCTATTGTTGGAACTGCATCTCTGATATTCATTAATAAATTACAAAAAGATATTTGTTCATTGCTTTGTCAATTTGTTTTAAAAACAATATTGAGGGTCAGAACTGTTGTGAATGTGTTCCACAATTCTTTTGCAATACCTTCTGATGCATATACAGGCTTATCTATGACAGGTGGAAATTGCCCTAAATAATTGACCAATATAATTGATCTTGCACCAAAAGGTATATTAGCATTTTGAGGGAAGGTTTGGCAAAGTCTTGAATCTATTCTGATTAATAGACATTTTCCAATAAAACTCATTTCATCTATAAAAAATCATTTAATATTCCTCAACGTTTCTTGTAAGTTTGATCCTCGTAAAGGATTAATTTCTTTGATCGATATATGAAGTGCATAATGAACTGTTGTTGCAGATATGTTGAAAGCTGCCACCCCTGTAGGAGCTAGAAGAAGTAATGGAATTTTCCTTGGATGTGAAAGATTTTCAAGTGTATTTTTAATGGCTCCAATCAAATACGAATTTCCCGTATCGACAGTTCCTTGGATTATCATGTGTAGTGGATCAACACATGTTCTATAATGCTCAAGGATAGCATTGTATGTGATATTTTGCTTGTCCCCCAAACTATCAACTAAGCAAGACTTTGCATGTTGATTAGTAGAAATATTTTTCAATTTTTGGATTTCAAAGATGAAATGAATTGTACAACAGGAGGTCTCCTCATCTACAAAAGTAGTGTTCCAATCATTCATATGATCAAGATCCCTATGTCCAAGAATCTCAAACTCACTATAATTTATAAATTGATTTAAATAGATAGTCCACATATGATGTCCCATTCATGTTGCCTCGAATATCTTTGTGGATTTGAATTCTCAAGAAGATATTTTGCTTCTCATGCGCCATCTATCTAGAACAAATTGGTTGTTGCATATAGTTGCTGCTAGGTATAAGTCTTGGGTGACTTTGTTGGAGTAAATACCCCACTGGTGGTTACGTAGCCTAATATTCTTTATTGAATGTTTTAAGCAAGCTACACATCACTGTAATACTCCCAAGTTGGGAATGGCGTTCTTACTATGTCGAAATAAATTACTGTCAAAAGAAAAATATCCATTTAATGATATCATACCCTAGCCTAGCATATAAAGATGCTCTATATGGATTTCCATTAGTTTCCCACAATCCCATTCATTCCTAATCATCCAAATCCAATGAAAATATAAAAAAACTGGATAAACCCAATGATTTTATATCAATAATGTGCCACATAATTGAACTTTAAAAGTCTAAACTGAAATACAATGCCAAGATAATATTATTTTGTAGTAATATTATAAATCAGATAAACTGAAGATAATTTAGAACATTGTAAAAAAGAATATCTATCTAAACAATAAAAGCAACAATAATGAATAACAAAAAAACATATATATGCTAAAATACTTACAAGTTTATTAAAAAAATATTTTTTAACCATGGGAATAACCCAAGAGCCCATGTTCTCTTTAAAATGAATTAGGGAGATGAAAGATTGTAATAAGGTAGGCCGGTCCATAATAACATATTAAGAATAAACAATCTATAAAAGTTGCTAAGGATCACACATATCGTCAAACATATGGATCAAACATATTAAAATCAAAGATGGAAAAAATCTTTTTTGAAAGATCTTTCGCAAACCGAAAAAGGGCATCCATTGATTGACGGATCCAAGATCTTTTTCCACGGCCCTGAGAGGAAAGTGGAGTCGAGTTGGAAGGAGTCGTTGGTGATGTATTCGGAGAGCCTGCATAGTTGTTGTATTCTTCCTTGGCCAACCTTGGAGCATTGTGTCTTTCTAGAGTTCCATGTTCATTTTTTAGTTTCGCAGTTTCGAATTTTTTTTTTACGTCTTCTTTATATAGGAGAGGCCTTGCTTGCTGATGCATATGCCCAACCTTTTAGGCCGGTGTCAATTTTTTTACCCACTGGTGACCCACCTCTTCATGTCCCCTAGGTATATGTATATCTCGCTTATCTTGTATATATGTTTCCCCAATTGTCCCTCCATGTAGTATAGTTTTCTTTGTACATGCAAGTATCTTTTTGGTGCACCCATTGATTTGCTGGAATTAACATATATATTATTTTATGCACCTTTCTAGTGAGTGATTTCTACTTAAAGATAACCCAATCGGGGATGCTGGTCACACACCTCTCCCCCCTGGTACATGTATGTCTCACTTTCTTTGAAAAAGTCATTGTCCCTCCATGTAGTATAGTTTTATTTGTACATGCAAGTATCTTTTTGGTGCACCCATTTATTTGCTTACATTGACATATATGATTTAATGTAGCATTCTAGTGAGCTAGTGGTTCTTGAATAGGACCCAATTGGGGTCGCTGGTCACCCACCTCTTCCCCCCCCAAGGTACATGTATGTCTCGCTTTCTTTGAAAATGTCATTGTCGCTCAATGTAGTATAGTTTTATTTGTACATGCAAGTATCTTTTTGGTGCACCCATTGATTTGTTGACATTAACATATATTATTTTATGCAGCCTTCTAGTGAGCGAGTGGTTCTTAAAGAGAACCCAATTGGGGCCGCTGCTCACCCACCTCTCCACCCCAAGTACATGTATGTCTCACTTTCTTTGAAAAATTCAATGTAGGATGTAGATAATTTTTCAAATATTTATATAATTTCTCGTCTTATACATAGTTGTACATGTATCGAATTATTGGTACCATTTATTTTTTGCAGGATGTTAGTGAGGCACCGACGGTTCATGGAGTTACACCCTGACCCACCATCACTTACACACGGATAGTAAGTAAAAATGTTATATTGGGTTGGAATTTGAACAAATGTACATAGAATTTTTATAGGTTGGTAAACTAACATACAAATTTTGGTTTGTGTGCAGTCTTCGAAAATGAGATTCAATCCTTTTGTTCAACATTGGGGAACACCATTGAGTAGCTAAAAAAGAAAGATAGACTTCTCAAAATCCATTGATAGTGGAAGTAAAAGGGGGGACAAATAGAATTCATGTCATGTCATGAATTCATGATGGTTTGGTTCTTTCATTCAGCAACTCCATTATGATGTGGAGTATATTTGGTGGTGAATTGTCTCTAAATTCCAAGTAAACTCATGTGAATCATATTCACTTCCACCATCTGATATGATCTAATCTGAGCACTTTAGAGACATTTTCTCTTCCACTGTTCCATTCTACTTGCTTCTTTCTGCATTCTCGTTCATAGTGTCCATACTTCCTGCAGTGGTTACATTGAATATTGGACTTATTGGTCCATCTCTTTCCTCTCCCCCTATGAACTTGAGAGTTGTGAGAGTGCTCTGAATGTTCATGATTGGTTTTTTCCTATGTATGAGGAGACCCTTGGCCTCTTCCTCCTCCACCTCATCCTCTTCTTCCTCAACCTTTGTTGAGGGAGTCTTAGGTGCGTAAAGCATTGGTCAACGAATATTCTTCTTGATTGAATTGAGCTTCATGAGATAGAAGGGATCCATTCAACTCTTCTAAGGTGAACTGGGTAAGATATTTTGCGCCTTCTATGGCATTATCTACCATAGATTTGTTTTTTGTGAGACACCTTATAATATTCTGAATATCTACCTTCTATTCTAAAGGTTTTCCATAGGTTTGAGATTGTGTTACAATGTCTAAAACACTAGTCATAAGATAATCTACATTGTCTGTTTCCTTCATTTTCAAACTAAAGTCGAAGAGTTTGCAATCTTATTGTTTTTAATCAGTTTTTTCCCTTGTAGGTGGATGCGAGAAGATTACAAGCTTGATGTGTGTTGGTATCTCCTGAAATCATTGGGAAAATGCTCTTGATGCAACTTTGGGTCAGCCATTTGGAAAAATGGACTCCGTATTGCCGCACTTTGGATAAATGAATAGTGTGTTGGTATCGCACTTTGTCTGAATAGAAAGTGCATTGGAACCCCACTTTCATTGAAAAAAGGGTGCATTGGGGAAAAGGTGTCATAGTTCCCCATAGGGAAAAGGTGTGTTGGAGGTCCAAGATATAAAAAAATACACTTGATTCCTTGATGCGTTCCAACTTCAATCACAACCTCCACGTGTGTGTGCTTTCCACTGTGAAAAGGCCTACCCAAGACAAAAGGAATGGATCAGGCCATAGGCTTTGATACCATGTTAAATAATAGAAAAAGAATGAAGAAGAAATGATGGAACACCAATGGGCATACTGATTGCCTTATTCTTAGAGTCAAGTATTTATAGTATTACATCACAACAATACCTGAGCCATACGATTACATCAAAACAATACCATGGGCCAATACTATTGAAATCTCATTCTTTAATGTTGAAATATGCAAATGGATAAGTGTTTAGTCATATACAAGAATCAAATTAATTGTTGAGTTTTCCATATCATTCTCCTACAATTCCATGCTTTTCCATCGGATCCCCTAATATTGAATAGGTAATAATAATATGAAAAATATTCATACAACACCATCAATAAGGTAATATTGAATAGGTAATAATAATATGAAAAATATTCATACAACACCATCAATAGGGTAATATTGAATATGTAATAATAATATGAAAAATATTCATACAACACCATAAATAAGGTCTAGGCTTGATGCTTGACGGTTAAGTCTAGGAAATGAAATTCCTAGCTAAGGTTATAATTCCCAAGAATTTTTTTCTTCCTTATCATGGGCCATCTATTGGAGAAAATTGGTTGTTGCATGTAGTTGTTGTTAGGTTCAAGTCTTGGGTGAAATTCTTGGAGTAGATACCCCAGTAATGGCTACTTAGCCTAAGATTCTTTATTGAATGTTTTAAGCCAATTACACATCACTGTAGTACTCCTATATGAAAATGGATTTGTCTCATTAAGTTACTCTCAAAAGAAAAACATCCAGTTAATGATGTCATAGCCTAGCTTAGCATATATGGATTCTATATTTGCACTACCAGATTATTAGTTTCCCACAATCCCATTCATTCCTAATCATCCAAATCCCATAGAAATATAACAAAACTGGATAAACCCAATGATTTCATATCAATAATGTTCCACATAATTGAATTCCAAAAGGTCTAAACTGAAAAAAAAATGTCTAGATAATATTATTTTGTATTAATATTATAAATCAGATACACTGTAGGAGAATTTTAAATAGATGTATTTATATTAACAATAAGAACATAAATTATTAATAACACAAAAAAAATATATATAGACTAAATTACTTGTAATTTTATTAAAAATATTTTTTTTAACCATGGAAATAGTAACCTCCCAAGATTAAATCTAACAACTTGTAGACCACATATAACAATAACTTGTAACGTAGCAAAACCAAGACTTCCAGGGATAATTTTAGGGGAAAATTTTAGCCTAGTGGGCTATTTTTCGATGTTTTTCTCCCAAAAAAGATTCACCATTTTGCATTTTTTGAAGCCCTATTTCGCCCAAATTTGATGGGGTAAAATGTTTTCTCCCTTAAAAATGCCGAATTATTATATAAATGATATAAAATCCTTGGAAATTAAAATATTTTTTGAAAAATACAGCCAATCATTTTATCGTTGGCGTTTTAAGAATTGGTAATATTCGCCAACATTTATACACTTTTAAATAAGTATGGTTCCTTAAAATCATCCGTGAAGACTTCTCATTAAAAATATTTCTGGTCTCTTTAAAATGGATTAAGGAGATGAAATATCATAATAAAGTAGTTGAGTCCATAATAACATATTAAGAATAAACAAACTATAAAATTTGCTAAGGATCAAATATATTAAATTCAAAGATGGAAAAAATATATTTTGAAAGATCGTTTGCAAACCAAAAAATGGCATCCATTAATTGACAGATCCAGGATATTTTTCCACGGCCCTAAGAGGAAAGTGGAGTCGAGATGGTAGGATTCGTTGGTGATGTATCAAGAGAGCTTTCATAGTTGTTGTATTCTTTTGTCACGTCCCCACCACTCATAACAATGACAGAGAGGATGCTACCTACATTGTTGTTGTTGCTGTCAAATTGGGAAATCTAGCACCATGAACATAAAACTAAAATTCCTTGAAGTAAATACATACACATGTAGATGTATAATTCATTAAACATCAGAAGAAAACGCATTCATTCACATTCAAGCATTCAACATGTTCATGATAATTTACAAAACAAATACAGTTGCAGAGTTAAATACAAGAAATACTTATCTTGAGAAGAAACTTCCCTGCAACTAGATATGTTGTTGCAACATTCCAGCCAACCATAGGCCAGTGTGCTCATCAATCTCTCAGCATCACCACCACCCGTGAGGTGGGCATGATTTCCACAAGGGACTAGGAAACAATAGTCTTACGCACATCAGGACCATACACCTGCAGTCAAGCCAACACACCGTTGGGATTCACATACTGTTAATCTCAACCAATAAACAATTCGGTTTAACGGGCTGCTAAGGAAATAAGCCAATAGCACATGGGTTCCTTGGACTTAGTCAGCCAAGCTAACCCTTACATCAAACCACAGTCAACCAATTGACAAATGGGTTCCTTGGAATTTATTAGCTAAGCCAACCTTCACATAAAAACATAGCCAAACCCATTAACATATGGGTTCTTTGGACTTATGTGGTCAAGACAACCCAAGGATGCACTTCACAGCAGAAATACAATTGTTGGGTATGGAAAAAAACTTCCTAGAAGCCAAAACGAAAAGGAAACAAGGGAAAAACAACCTTCTGATAGAAAATTTAATTTTAGATATGTATAGGGGCTTCACGTGGGCAGAAATGGCCTCTTCAAACACCCAAAACATGGATCTATCTTCCCAACCACTGAGCATAAAAAAAAAGACAATTTTGCAACCAAAATAATCCAGAAAAAGGGGGAAAACACCCTATGAGAGAAATATGATTTCACAAAGCATTTATGGGAATTTTAGGAGCTGAAATGACCTCCACACACACCCAAATCATGGGTCTACTTCTCCCATTCACTGAACAACACAAAAATGGGTTTCCCATCTTGGAGAAATTAGGGAAAATGTAGAAAAACGTGAAGGAATCTCCCAACTTTCTCACGGGGGAAAAAGCAGACTCTTCAAACCCCAAAACGTTGTCCCCTTCTTCCCATTCTCCCAGCAACACAAAAAACGAGTTCTAGGAATGGAGAAGTGAAGAAAATGATAGAGATCGTGAAGGAGAGAGCTCAACCATCTTCCTACTGCATGATAGGAATGAAAGATGTGGGTGAATAATGGCCTGGGCATGTATTTCCAAGAATTTAGTTTCCCAGGAAGTCAAAAACATGTTTTCCAAAAATGGGTGGCTTCCCAAATTCGAACTTGACTCCCATACTCTTCCCATCCCCATGCATTAACTTCCCCAACCAATTTATATATGACAGGGCATAAAAGACAAAATGGGTAGTTGACAACTTTATGGGTTCTCCCTTAGAAATTTGGCTTTTCCCCATTGGATCAAAGGTTCAAATATTCCCCCCTCCCCATTCCTTGTGAAATCATGCCCCCATCTCTTTAATGTTGCATCGCATAGCTAGTTGTGGTAATTGCATAGTTACATGATGTCTAAAAACATATTGTTCCTGGCTAGCACATAAACCGTCGGCATCGATTTTAATTACTGAAACATTTAACACTAAATCCATGGTGTGAACTTTGCCTTGAGCTCCACACCATTATTTATTAATGCTATTTACATCATATGCAATTCAATACCATGGGGTCAAAACCAGGGTGTTACATCTTTCTTAGCCAACCTTGGAGCACTATCTCTTTCTGGAGTTAGATTTATGTGAGAACTTTTCTTCTCTTTCGTAGTTCTATATTAGTTCATTGGTATCTATTTGCCCCCCTTCAGTAGACATCATGAAAGAAAGCATTGAAATTATTGAAAGATGGCCTATATACTATTCAAATAACTCTCTTCTAAACAACATAGAAAAAAATTCTTCTGGATCTATCAGTGTTCCCGTTGATACACCCACTTTTTCAAGTATGTCATATGATGCTCGATGTGCTAGATCACTGAGAACTTGGTAAGCTTCTCCCAATACCTGAAAATTGTCTTCCGCTCCAGGATTACTTGGATTTTTATTAGGATGAACTTCCATAGCCTTCATGTAATAAGATTTCTTGAACTCTCTTTCAGTGGCCGTGGGACTTACTCCTAGCATGTCGTAGTGACTGGTTTCTTTAACCATTTTTAAAACTCTTGAGTATATTCAAGAATTTCAGCAGAATCAACTACGAAAGGTATGTCTGCGAGCTTTGATGGATCAAAATATAATCAATAGGTGAAATCTGGTTGATGCAATAACAAACACAATAAACCATGAATATTTCTTGCGAGGAGATAATTCATTAAAAAATCAACTATTAATACATTAGTTCCATGGATTTAATTAAGGAAACTGAGAAAAATAATGTCTGCCAAGATACTTTAGAACCATCAAATCTAGTGGTTACTTCGCATTTATGGAAATTTACGGGTGCTGGATCTTTTGACTAATGATGAGTTGGTGGACTATGGGGCAGAACATTTTGAATCCCGAACATTTTTTGTCACAATGTTAGACAACTAGAGAATAGTTTGGGTGATGCCCC
>LPNX010698221.1:60226-92497 GCA_001517045.1 Pseudotsuga menziesii
TGCGATACCTGAGAAGAGATTTGCACCTTAGGATATTTGATCCCTCTCGACGCTTGATAGAGCCTATGATTTGGATCTAGGCTAGTTTCAGTCTTGGACGATGACACAAAACTGGAGTTTGATCAACATTGTGAGGAACATGTTAAGTTGAAAATATAGATAGAATTATGAGGATTGTCTCAATGTAAGTAATAATTATTAAGGATTGAATAAATTGTTAAACTGGAAAATAGAGACAATAATTTTGAAATGATTAAATAAATGAAAATATGGTTCACATCGTGATCATTCTTAATCTATCTTCTTCATCTTTTTTTATCTTCACACCTGGTAGTTTTGACATATTCTCATATCTATCATATGATAATGGAGGTTGAAATCGTAGACCTACCAAATATTTAACTCGAGATATTGTTGTAAATGTCATACCATACCTCTCTTGCTTTCCAATATTAATAGTATCTTTGTCCAATGTCAATCCTCGTGACTTATGGATTGTTAAACCCCAAGCGAGTTTCAATGGAAATTGTTTTTTATTACCTCTTTCGATAGATGTAATAGGAACAACTTGAGAAAATGATTCATCCCATGGTACCTGCACATAATTATCAAATTTTATGAAAACATACATGGATGGTTAAAGAGGCGAACTTTCAGGGTTATATACAATTTGTTGTATAACTCCAAGACCACCATTGACAAGTCCTACATCGATCCATAGCTTTGATGTCAACATTACCCTAGCTCCTATGGCTATTAGTAATTCAAGTTCCAACCCTTATTCATCTCCTTCTGTCCAATAGTTGCTTCTTACAGATGTAGCAATACTGGTCGCAATGGGATAGTTTAGGCCTCTTATTAAACGCTTGTTATGACAGTTTACATCATCATTTGTCGCAAAAAAATGTATCACCTTATCGATTGAGTTTTTCATTGAAGCATCTAAGGAAGTAACTGTACGAGTCATCAGTAATTTCCAATCATCTATTCTTGGAATTGCATCTCTAATATTCATTAATAAATTATGAAAATATATTTGTTCATTGCTTTGTCAATTTGTTCGAAAAACAATATTGAGGGTCAGAACTATTGTGAATGTGTTCCACAATTCTTTTGCAATACCTTCCGATGCATATACAGGCTTATCCATGACAGGTGGCAATTGTCATAAATCACCGACCAATATAGTTGATCTTCCACCAAAAGGTATATTACCGATTTCGGGGAAGGTTTGGCGAAGTCTTGAATCTATTCTGATTAATAGATATTTTCCAATAAAACTCATTTCATCTATCAAAATATATTTAACATTCCTCAACGCTTCTTGTAAGTTAATTAAACTCAATCCTTGTAAAGGATTAATTTCTTTGATCGGTATATGAAGTGCAGAATGATTGTTATTGCAGATATGTTGAAAGCTGCCACCCTTGTAGGAGCTAGAAGAAGTAATGGACTTTTCCTTGGATGCAAAATATTTTCAAGTGTATTTTTAATGGCTCCAATCAAATACGAATCTCCCGTATCGACAGTTCCTTGAATTATCATGTGTAGTGGATCAACACATGTTCTATAATGCTCAAGGATAACATTGTATGCGATATTTTGCTTGTCCCCCAAACTATCAACTGAGCAAGACTTTGCATGTTGATTAGTAAAAATCTTTTTCCTATTTTGGATTTCAAAGATGAAATGAATTGCACAACAGGAGGTCTTCTCATCTACAAAAGCGGTGTTCCAATCATTCATATGATCAAGATCCCTATGTCCAAGAATCTCAAACTCACTATAATTTATAAATTGATTTAAATAGATAGTCCACATATGATGTCCCATTCATGTTTCCTCGAATATCTTTTTGGATTTGAATTCTCAAGAAGATATTTTGCTTCTCATGGGCCATCTATCTAGAACAAATTGGTTGTTGCATATAGTTGCTGCTAGGTCTAAGTCTTGGGTGAATTTGTTGGAGTAAATACCCCAATGGTGGCTACGTAGCCTAAGATTCTTTATTGAATGTTTTAAGCAAGCTACACATCACTGTAATACTCCCAAGTTGGGAATGGCGTGCTTACTATGTCGAAATAAATTACTGTCAAAAGAAAAATATCCATTTAATGATATCATACCCTAGCCTAGCATATAAAGATGCTCTATATGCATTGCCATTAGTTTTCCACAATCGCATTCATTCCTAATCATCCAAATCCAATGACAATATTATAAAACTGGATAAACCCAATGATTTTATATCAACAATGTGCCACATAATTGAACTTTAAAATTCTAAACAGAAAAACAATGCCAAGATAATATTATTTTGTAGTAATATTATAAATCAGATCAACTGAAGATAATTCAGAGCATTTTAAAGAAGAAGATCTATGTGAACAATAAAAGCAACAATAATGAATAACAAAAAAGACACATATATGCTAAAATACTTACAAGTTTATTAAAAATATATTTTTTAACCATGGGAATAACCCAAGAGCCCATGGTCTCTTTAAAATGAATTAGGGAGATGAAAGATCGTAATAAGGTAGGCCGGTCCATAATAACATATTAAGAATAAACAATCTATAAAAGTTGCTAAGGATCACACATATCATCAAACATATGGATCAAATATATTAAACTCAAAGATGGAAAAAATCTTTTTTGAAAGATCTTTCGCAAACCGAAAAAGGGCATCCATTGATTGACGGATCCAAGATCTTTTTCCACGGCCCTGAGAGGAAAGTGTGGTCGAGCTAGAAGGAGTCGTTGGTGATGTATCCAGAGAGCTTGCATAGTTTCTGTATTCTTCCTTGGACAACCTTGGAGCACTGTGTCTTTCTGGAGTTCCATGTTCATTTTTTAGTTTCGCAGTTTCGAAATTTTTTCCAAGAGTTTTTAAGCCCTTTGCACGAGCTTGAAGATCTTCTTTCCTTGCGCTATTATCTTGCAACACCATTTGGCACACATTTGAGAGGGTGCCTTCAATATCAGGCATGCTTATTTTTAAAAGAGAGTCAATAAACAATTCTTTGTTGGAATGTATAAATGCTTTCAGATTATCGTCAGAATAATTCTCTACAGGTAGCTGATGTTCCATATTTCGTAGTAATTTTAGCAGTGCAAAAACACCTGTAGCTGCTGTGACATGAGATTTTATAAAATGCCATTTTTTTTTTAACCATTCAGCTATAAAATGCACTTCCCATCTGAACCATTCAACTCTAAAGGTCCCAGCCAAATATATGTCTTTCTTCACAAGTTCCATTGACGCTTGTCTTTCATATATGTAACCAATTGTGTGTAGCGCATTGACTCCATAAGATTTACTGTTGAACCGTCGAACGTCAAATCTAGCTTGTTGTATAAACCCTTGTTTGTCACCTTGTACATACTGATTAAGATGATATTTCAAACTCTGTGAGAGCTTTTCTTCTCTTTCGTAGTTCTCTAGTAGTTTGTTGGTATCTATCTACCCCCCTTCAGTAGACATCATGAAAGAAAGCATTGAAATTATTGAAAGCTGACCTATATACTGTTCAAATAACTCTCTTCTAAACAACATAGCAAAAACTTCTTCTAGATATATCAGTGTTCCCGTTGATACACCCGCTTTTCCAAGTACGTCATATGATGCTCGATGTGCTGGATCACTAAGAACTTGGTAAGCTTCTCCCAATACCTGAAAATTGTCTTCCACTCCAGGATTATTCGGATTTTTATTAGGATGAACTTCCCTAGCCTTCATGTAATAATATTTCTTGATCTCTCTTTCAGTGGCCGTGGGACTTACTCCCAGCATGTCGTAGTGACTGGTTTCCTTAACCATTTTTAAAACTCTCGAGTATATTCAAGAATTTTAGCAGAATCAACTACGAAAGGTATGTCTGCGAGCTTTGATGGATCAAAATATAAAAAATAGGTGAAATCTGGTTGATGCAATAACAAACACAATAAACCATGAATATTTCTTGTGAGGAGATAATTGATTAAAAAACGAGATATTAATACATTAGTTCCATGGAGTTAATTAAGGAAATTGAGAAAAAGAATGTCTACCAAGATACTTTAGAACCATCAAATCTAGTGTTTACTTCGCGTTTATGGAAATTTACGGGTGCTGGATCTTTTGACCGGTGATGAATTGGTGGACTATGGGGCAGAACGTTTTGAATCCTGATAATTGTCACAATGTTAGACAACTAGAGAACAGTTCGGGCGATGGCCCAACGGAAGGAAGATTAAGTATTATATATATATATATAAATATATATATCATGGGACCACAACACTCATCGAAGAAGTTGTAAGGGATTTGTGGTTAGATTTATTGAACTAAAAAAATTATGTTGGCTCAAAAAGTTCTATGAGTTAATTATTAATATTTTTTTTGTAGGTTTACTAAATAGAAAATTAAAATCAAATTAAAAGTATTTAAAAAAAACCTAGTGGTCCAAATGTTTTTTATGTGTTTGATATATTTTGGTTTAAATGAATCTATGTTGATCATAAAATAGCCTAGATCCAATTCCTAGGCTCTATCAAGCATCAAGAGGGATCAAATCTCCCGAGGTGCAAACCTCCTTGGGTGCAAACCTCCTTGGGTGCAATACCTGAGAAGAGATTTGCACCTAGGGATATTTGATCCCTCTCGGCACCTGATAGAGCCTATGATTTGGATCTAGGTTGGTTTCAGTCTTGGAGGATGACACAAAACTGGAGTTTGATCAACATTGTAAGGAACATCTTAAGTTGAAAATATAGATAGAATTATGAGGATTGTCTCAATGTAAGTAATAAGTATTAAGGATTGAATAAATTGTTAAACTGGAAAATAGAGACAATAATTTTGAAATGATTAAATAAATGAAATATGGTTCACATCGTGATCATTCTCAATCTATCTTCTTCATCTTTTTTTATCTTCACACCTTGTAGTTTTGACATATTCTCATATCTATCATATGATAATGGAGGTTGAAATCGTAGACCTTTCGAATATTTAACTCGAGATATTGTTGTAAATGTCATACCCTACCTCTCTTGCTTTCCAATATTAATAGTATCTTTGTCCATTGTCAATCCTCGTGACTTATGGATTGTTAAACCCCAATCGAGTTTCAATGGAAATTGTTTTTTATTACCTCTTTCGATAAATGTAATAGGAACAACTTGAGAAAACGAATTATCCCATGGTACCTGCACATAATTATCAAATTTTATTAAAACATACGTGGGTGGTTAAAGAGGTGAAATTTTAGGGTTATATACAATTTGTTGTAAAACTCCAACACCACCATTAACGAGTCCTGCATCAGTCCACAGGTTTGATGTCAACATTACCCTAGCTCCTATGGCTATCAGTAATTCAAGTTCCAACCCTTGTTCATCTCCTTCTGTACAATAGTTGCTTCTTACAGATGTAGAAATACTGGTCGCAATGGGATAGTTTAGGCCTCTTATTAAACGCTTGTTATGAGAGTTTACATCATCATTTGTCGCAAAAAAATGTATCGCCTTATCGATTGAGTTTTTCATTAAAACATCCAAGGAAGTATCTATACGAGTCATCAGTAATTTTCAATCATCTATTGTTGGAACTGCATCTCTCATATTCTTCAATAAATTACAAAAAGATATTTGTTCATTGCTTTGTCAATTTGTTCTAAAAACAATATCGAGGGTCAGAATTGTTGTGAATGTGTTCCACAATTCTTTTGCAATACCTTTCGATGCATATAGAGGCTTATCTATGACAGGTGGAAATTGCCCTAAATCATTGACCAATATAATTGATCTTGAACCAAAAGGTATATTAGCATTTTCGGGGAAGGTTTGGCGAAGTCTTGAATCTATTCTAATTAATAGATATTTTCCAATAAAACTCATTTCATCTATAAAAAATCATTTAACATTCCTCAACGTTTCTTGTAAGTTAATTAAACTCGATCCTCGTAAAGGATTAATTTCTTTGATCGATATATGAAGTGTATAATGAACTATTGTTGCAGATATGTTGAAAGTTGCCACCCCTGCAGGAGCTAGAAGAAGTAATGGACTTTTCCTTGGATGCGAAATATTTTCAAGTGTATTTTTAATGGCTCCAATCAAATACGAATTTCCCGTATCGACAGTTCGTTGGATTATCATGTGTAGTGGATCAACACATGTTCTATAATTCTCAAGGATAACGTTGTATGCGATATTTTGCTTGTCCCCCAACTATCAACTAAGCAAGACTTTGCATGTTGATTAGTAGAAGTATTTTTCAAGTTTTTGATTTCAAAGATGAATTAAATTGCATGACAGCAGGTCTCCTCATCTACAAAAGGAATGTTCCAATCATTCATACGATCAAGATCCCTATGTCCAAGAATCTCAAACTCACTATAATTTATAAATTGATTTAAATAGATAGTCCACATATGATATCCCATTCATGCTGCCTCGAATATCTTTGTGGATTTGAATTCTCAAGAAGATATTTTGCTTCTCATGGGCCATCTATCTAGAACAAATTGGTTGTTGCATATAGTTGCTGCTAGGTATAAGTCTTGGGTGACTTTGTTGGAGTAAATACCCCACTGGTGGCTACGTAGCCTAAGATTCTTTATTGAATGTTTTAAGCAAGCTACACATCACTGTAATACTCCCAAGTTGGGAATGGCGTGCTTACTATGTCGAAATAAATTACTGTCGAAAGAAAAATATCCATTTAATGATATCATACCCTCACCTAGCATAAAAAGATGCTCTATATGCATTGCCATTAGTTTCCCACAATCCCATTCATTCCTAATCATCCAAATCCAATGAAAATATAACAAAACTGGATAAACCCAATAATTTTATATCAATAATGTGCCACATAATTGAACTTTAAAGGTCTAAACTGAAAAACAATGCCAAGATAATATTATTTTGTAGTAATATTATAAATCAGATCAACTCAAGATAATTTAGAGCATTTTAAAGAAGAAGATCTATCTGAATAATAAAAGCAACAATAATAAATAACAAAAAGGCATATATATGCTAAAATACTTACAAGTTTATTAAAAATATATTTTTTAACCATGGGAATAACCCAAGAGCCCATGGTCTCTTTAAAATGAATTAGGGAGATGAAAGATGGTAATAAGGTAGGCCGGTCCATAATAACATATTAAGAATAAACAATCTATAAAAGTAGCTAAGGATCACACATATCAAAACAATCTATAAAAGTCGCTAAGGATCAATTTTTGAAAGATCTTTCGCAAACCGAAAAAGGGCATCCATTGATTGACGGATCCAAGATCTTTTTTCACGGCTCTGAGAGGAAAGTGGAGTCGAGCTGGAAGGATTCGTTGGCGATGTATCCGGAGAGCTTTCATAGTTGCTGTATTCTTCCTTGGCCAACCTTGGAGCACTGTGTCTTTCTGGAGTTCCATGTTCATTTTTTAGTTTCGCAGTTTGGAAAAATTTTCCAAGAGTTTTTAAGCCCTTTGCACGAGCTTGAAGATCTTCTTTCCTTGCGCTGTTATCTTGCAACACCATCCGGCACACATTTGAGAGGGTGCCTTCAATATCAGGCATGCTTATTTTTAAAAGAGAGTCAATAAACAGTTCTTTGTTGGAATGTATAAATGCTTTCAGATTATCGTCAGAATAATTATCAACAGGTAGCTGACGTTCCATATTTCGTAGTAATTTTAGCAGTGCAAAAACACCTGTAGCTGTTGTGACATGAGATTTTATAAAATGCCATTTGTTTTTGAACCATTCAGCTATAAAATGCACTTCCCATCTGAACCATTCAACTGTGAAAGGCACACCCAAATATATGTCTTTCTTCCCAAGTTCCATTGACGCTTGCCTTTCATATATGTAACCAATTGTGTGCAGCACATCGACTCCATAAGATGTACTGTTGAACCGTCGAACCTCAGATATAGCTTGTTGTATAAACCGTTCTTTGTCACCTTGTACATACTGGTTAAGACGATCTTTCAAAAGCTGTGCGAGCTTTTTTTTTCTTTCGTCTTGGACAACCTTCATCTTCTTTCGTAGTTTTTTGGTATCAGTAGACATCAGGAAAGAAAGAAATGAAAGTATTGAAAGCTTGCCTATATAGTCTTCAAAAAAATCGCTTCCAAACAGCATAGAAAAAATTGCTTCTATATCTATCAGTGATTTCGTTGATACACCCGCTTTTCCTAGTACGTCATATGATGCTCGTTGTGCTGGATCACTGAGAACTTGATAAGCTTCTCCCAATACCTGAAATTTCTCAGTCGCTTGAGGATTATTTGGATTTTTATCAGGATGAACTTCCCTAGCCTTCATGTAATAAGCTTTCTTGATCTCTCTTTCACTGGCCGTGGGACTTACGCCCAGCATGTCGTAGTAACCGGTTTCCTTAACCATTTTTAAAAATGTCGACTAGATTCAAGAATCCCAGCAAAATCGATTCTGCTACGAAAGGTATGTCTGCGAGCTCTGCTTGATCAGATCGGAATATTAGCAACAGGTGAAATCTGGCCGATGCAATAACAAACACAATAAATAAACGATGAATATTTCTTGCGAGGAGATAATTGATTATATCCATGATTTGGGGTCTGATCCGGTTGGAATATAATATAATATATACACATATCGTGTGACCAAAACGCCCATGGAAGAAGTTGCAAGGGCTCTTTGGGTAAATTTTCCAAATATTTTGACTTATATTTCATATGAGCTTTGTCACTTACATTACACTTAGCAAAATATTCTAAAAATAAATCTTCTACCATTTAAAAGAAAAGGGAAACTAAGAAAAGGGACACGTGATCTTTAGCAAAAAGAGATTAAAAGGGGAGAGAGCAAGAAATTTAAGGATTCAAATGCCAGAGAAAGAAGAAGGATAGAGTTAAAGATAAAATCCTATGCAATTTAAAAGAAGAGGGAAACTAACGAAGGAGACACATGATCTCTAGCAAAACGAGATTAGAGAGGGAGAGAGAAAGAAAGTTGAGGCAAATGCAAGAAAAAGAAGAAGTGTAGAGTTAAAAATAAAATCCTCTACAATTTAAAAGAAGAGGGAAACTAAGAAAAGGGACACATGATCTCTAGAAAAAAGAGACTAGAGAGGTAGAGAGAAAGAAAGTTAAGGAGTCAAACACAAGATAAAAAAGAGGGTTGGAGTTCATATGCCAGTATCAACAAAGAAGGAACATGATGATGATGGTATGTAGTTTAGTTTTGCATACCGTCTCTAGACTAATGGGAAAAATGAGGTCGTGAAAAAGAGATTAGGAAATTACTGAGATGTTTAATATTTGATAAACCAAAGTAGTGGGAAAATGTGTTGGCAAAGGAATAATTCATGTACAACAACTCTAACATATCAACATGAATGAGTCCATACCAAATTATGCAAGGGAGAATTCCACATGGAGTATCTGACTTAGCAGAGCTATCGATAGAAAAGGAGAAAAGTGCAAACGCCAAATCCTTTGTCAACCACATGAAGGAAGAGCACAAAACGGTGAAGCGACAGATTGAGAAGAGTAACATGGTATACACATTGAGAGATTAGTGAAGGTGATGACTACAATCATTTGCAGAGGGTGACATAGTATACACATACCTGAGGAATGAAAGGTTCTTGATAGGAACATATAATCCATGCAAAATCTTCAAGAATTTTTTGAACAATGCCTATGTGTTGTAGTTGCAAGAAGGGATAGAGATATCACTAATATTCAATGTTTCTAACCTATACAAATTTAAAAAGGGTTCAATGAGTTCAAGTAAAATGATTGGAGACTAGAAATAGATGATATTAGCCCAACTGATATAAGAGGTTGTAGAAATACTTGACGAATGCCAAGTCAGAAAGACCAAGAGCTAGAAGAAGAAGGAATATTTTGTCTAGTGGAAGAATGGAAACTTGGAAGGTGCGATGTGGATTTCATGAGAGAAGTTTGAATGGTTGGAGAGCCACGAGCATAGTTCTTTTCAATTCGAGGAGGTTCATACAATGACATTATGACCCAAGGTGACTAGTCATAGATCAACTACTAAGGTCATATGCGGGGTATTCAATGACCTCTAGGAAATCCCAATGCTGATATTCAACAAAAGGAAGAGTCATGGGAATTCTGAGTATATTTCGTTGATGATAGACGATGAGACAGAAGAATGATTGCATCACAAGAAGAGTGACAGAACTCAGTCAATGTATGAAGAATGACAGAACAAAAAGGGATGAAGTGCATAATAGTTGTTGAGTTAAGATGATGATGATGATGATGAGACAACCAATATAATTTAGAATCTCGATGAGTAGAGTCATTGGGGTAGTTGGAATAGTTGCAGAGCAATAATGGAGGTTGATGTAGAAGGTTGAATAGAAAATCCTAGTAAGAGGAGGCATACAAAGGATTTAATGCAAATGGAGGTTCCTAGAAGCAAGTAAAGCTTCTAGATTAAGATTTGAGCATGGTCTTGAGCCTATAGGGATATACCAATACCAGTGTTGGAGAGGAGAGAGAGGTTATCTACCTTTTCCCAAGAAGTTAGGCAGTTTTCTAAAGAAGATTCAATTGGTTGATGAAGAAGATTATCCCTTCCTTCGAATTGGCTAAGTGTTGTATGGTAATGTTTGGTGGTGATACTAAATTATTAGATTCTTCCATTGTATTTTCATTTCTTCTTATAAAGAGATTATTTTAATTTAATTGAAAGCCATAATACTTAGCAAATACTTGAGTTGTGTTTTGTGTTTCCATTACATTGTGTGCACTGATAAACAACTTGCTTAAGTAGCATATACATCAGTTTGTATCAGAGGGATATTTTATCCTGTGTAAGAAATCTGGTTGTGATTAGAAGATGTGGTGAACCTTGTTGCAATTAGGGAGTGGCGATTTATTCTCTTGAGCATGAGTGATGTCTCAGAGAGGAAAAAATGTTCATGGAAGAATACTACTCAAAGGAACGAGTGTCACTATTGACCTTGAAATGTTTGGAGAGTGCATTCAAGCCATAAGGACTATGAAGAGAGAGATAGTAATACTAAAGGAAGTCAACATGAGAGGATTGGGGATATAATACCTTGACCACAGTGAGGAAGAATCCAATAACCAAATAAATGCCTCTGAGGCTAAAGAGGAAGATGACTTAGGAGACAAATTGTTGAAAGAATTGTTTGAATTGAATGGCATGTGTAAGATAGAGGTATCTNAGAATTTGATGAGTAGAGAAAATATGACGGCTAGAAGTTAGAATATTGTTGCTTCAATAGTCTATACCATTCAATTGTCGAAGGAAGAAGGTCATGAGGAGCAATGAAAAAAAGGCTATACAAAATAAAATACACCTAAATACAGATGTGGAGAGAGCTCCAGGATTCAAGGAACATACAATTAGAGAGGAACCTTCAAAGGGAGACGTGCTGAAAAACCCAAAGGCATATAATACAAGTGTCAAGAACTAGGACACAAGGAGTATCAATTCCTAGAAAAATTTCATATCAAAATCAACTAAGAGACCAGAATCTGAGGAGTTGTTGATGAGACTGGTCCAACCATGAATGGAAATTCAATAGAGGTCGCATCAGAAGGAGTTCAAAACCAAATGAACCAATGGGAATTGTTTCATAAGTGTGGGAAGAGGAGAGGGAGATGATGTAGAGGAAGTCATTTTTTGAACAAAAGTAAACATTCAGGATATATGTTGTATGACCATCATCAATGGTGGAAACACATAATTTTCTCATGACAAAGGAAATAAAAAAAATGGGTCTGAAGTGTCAACTACACCCAAATGCTTATAGAGTGTCATGGTTCAAAAAACAAACATCATTTCATTCTAACATGACAATGTTTCATCAACTTTAACATCAACAATCTATATGAAAGTTTACTATGCAATGTGATTATGATGGATGCATGTCATCTATTGCTGGGCTCACCATGGGAATATGACCAGAACATGGATTATGACGGTTGCAAGAATACTATGAAAATCAAGAACAATGGAAGAATCTTTTAAGTGATTCCCCTGGTCGAGGGAAAGAGAGTCCAGTGAAAGGAAATTGGTTATTGGAAAAAGAGAATGTCAATGTACTTAGCTAAATAATTGATAAAGGAGGAAAATAAGAAATAATATTGCTTTGCAAGCATTCCCAAAGGTCTAAGTGTTGACAGGTCAACAAAGGATATCCTGAATGAAGTTGGAGAAGTATTTATGGAATTTAAGGGATTAATTGTCAGTGAGATGTAGATAGGGTTTCCATTGACAAGGAGTATTTCACATCAAATCGAATTGATTCCAGGGTTAGTTCCTCAAAGCAAGGAACCACATAGGATAACGCTAGTGGAGAATTATGCATTTAACTAACATGTCTAGGAGTTGTTGGACAAAGGACTAAACAAAGAGATTCTAATCCCATGTGCAATACCATATTTTCTAGCACTCAATCAAGGAGGAGAATGGAGGATTTGCATTGATTCAGGGGTTATCAATATTCCATCACCATAAAGTACAGGTTTTCATAACTACAAATGGATGAATTGGTCGACCGCTTGAGTGGAGTGACATACTTTACCAAGATTGAATTGAAGAGTGGGTATCACCAAATAATGGTATATTAGAAGCATATTAATTCATACAATACAATAAATAAATGGCCATTTAAAGAATATTGAAATCCATATAGGAAATCTATTTAATAGCTTAATAATGAATTAATGATGAATGATAATAGTGCACCCAACTGAGTTGTATTACATATGGAAAAGGAATCCAAAACCAAAAACCTTCACTTTCCAAGAAGGTTCGTTTTGGAGTAGAGGGCTATCCCAAATCCTGATCAAATTATCAACCACTAGTACCAAATAAAAGGAAAAGATTTCCATGATCAATTGTTGAATTAGAACACCAGACAGAATATCTTCCACAATATCAAGCATGAATAAGAGTTGGGTGAAACCATCGTCTCTATTATCCACCATTATATCTATTTTAGTTCCATCAATGACATGTAATGTCCCCTTCTTTGTCTATGTAGTTTTAAACTAACATAAATGGCCTTGATCACCATTTAACCTCTAATTTGTAATTTGATGGATTGTGGGAGGCATGTGGCATACTTTGTGAGGGGAAATGAGCTTAGTGTGTGTGTATACATTAGTGCATTGATTCATGTGTGTGTAGTTGGGTTTTCACGTGGGCTACATGGAAAAACACCTTCCTTTTGTCAGAGGGACAGAAGGGTAGAGTTCAAATGGAAAGAAGAGCTACAATAAAAAAATAACATTAGTAACAATAAACAAATAACGATGACTATGTTAAAACTTAAAATAAAAGAAAGAATATTATACCCTTGTTTGAAAATGGGCCACCGTGCCCTGATATTTGGATACCGACTGCCTCTCCACAGGCTGTATGTTACGGAGAATACCTTAACGTACGGGATGGGGAATGGCGTGGCTATCAAATGATGGTTGGATGGTGTGAGTATTTTGAGAAGAGTGGGTTCTCAACGTACTCACTAATTTGAATAATGGAAAAAAGGGCATTCGAATCTTATTGATGGGGACCTCTACACTATTTTTATAAGTATTTTTTTGCCTTATCTCTCTTTTAGGGTTTTAAACCCTATTTAGGGTTTTTAGCCCCTTTTCTGTGTTTTAGCTCTTTTTTGGGGTTTTAAGCCCTTTTTGGGGTTTTTAACCCCTTTCAAATATTTTTTGAGCTTTTTGAGATACATTAAGGGTAAACCATAGGTATGGAGGTCAAAAATGAGGGAAACATGATAGGGAAATGGTGTCTGTATATAGTTTAGGCTAGTTGAGCAATTTTTTGCGTTAACAATGTGTATTGTGATAATGTGTATTTATAGTTTATCACTCCATGTTTGCATCCCTCCATCTTTTCATGCAGTTAAAGTGTTGATTAAAGAACTATATCAACAGGCTAGGGATGCTGAAACTTATGCATTAATAAGACCAATATTCACCTCCCTATCCTATAGATAACAAATATCAAATAACATTGGAATGATGATTTGTTTTGCTTGTAAAAACAATCAATCATTTAAATATCCAAGGAAGCTAAGAAACACCAACATTTTTCAACAATGAGTCTTATGAAACCTTAATAGAAAGAGATAAATGTTAAAATAACTTCCATGGAGTAACTATGATTAATAGTCATATTATTTTACAGAATAAATATGCCTATTGTCTTTACCATCCTTCTTTAAGTCTCTTAATTATTCTGATTAGAATTTTATCATTCAAGCTAGCATTATGTTAACATCTTTAACTGAGAGAATAACAAGTACAACAATCAAACACAAGAGATAATGAACAAAATGTTTTTCCTTAGGGAAACCATAAATGGAGAAAACCCTGCAACTTCCTCAGAGATAGAATCAGCACCAAAGTAAAACCCCAAAACAACAAGATGATCTCTTGACAGCAGTAGCCTCTTTCTTTCTAGCCCCAACAACTTCTTCTTCCTTAGCTATGTGCTGCAACTGAGTGTGAGTGAGTGTGTAATAAATAGAGAGGCTCACTCTCTATTTATACTAATTCCCAACTTGACAATGACTCACTAGGGCCGACTTCACTAGCTGAGTCTAACAACCCTATGGCCCCGAAACTATGAGGAATTTAACCCTTGATCAATAGGAGGGTTACCCACAATGACTTGACATGACTTGTTTACATTATAGAAACTCTTGATTGGATCATTGGGGCATGACATGACCCAAACACTTCCCAGAATAAACATCGGGGTACAATACATAAGATATACAAGTGAATACATTCTGAAGTTACAATTACATCAACACTCTCTCATAACTAGGAAGGTATTCTCTCGAAACAAATTATCAGCACAAGTCTTCTTCTCTGTATCATCTGGATCATCATCGAGTCCTCTTCATCTTCATATTCAAGTCATCTTCATCTTCAAGTCATATTCATCTTCAAGGCATCTTCATCTTCAAGTCATATTCATCTTGATTTGGATCATCACTCAATATAGATCATCATCATTGGATCTGGATCAACATCACTAGGTCTGGATGATCATTGGATCTGGATCATCACTGCTGGATCAACATCACTAGATCTGGATCAACATCACTGGGTCATCATTACTGGTGCTATCTCATGATTCTTCTCATCATAGGAAGCTCTACAGAGCCAACCCTTTTTCATGTTGGTTGTTGGCCTAGCCTCCATGTAGGTCTTATTTAGCACTTATATATGACCCTAAGTCAGAATGGCCCACCCAACACTTACATCTGACCATGAGAGGAACACATCCAACACCATTTCAGAATTGCATTCCCAACACTCACATCTGACCATGTGGGAACACATCCCACAACCCTGTTAGAAAGGCCTAGCACTCACATCCAATCATCCCACACCCCTATCAGAAAGGCTCAGCACTTATATCTATCCATGCCGGAACACATCCTACAACCATGCTAGAAAGGCTCTACACTTACATCTAGCCATGCGGGAACACATCCTACAACCATGCTAGAAGGGCTCTGCACTTACATCTAGCCATGCGAGAACACACCCTACAACCATGCTAGAAGGGCTCTACACTTACATCTAGCCATGCAGGAACACATCTTGCAACCATGCTAGAAGGGCTCTTCACTTACATCTAGCCATGTGGGAGCACATCCTACAACCTTGCTAGAAGGGCTCTCAACCCTAGGTTGAGGATTCCTAGTAACTGACCAGGTGCCTCCATTATCCCAGAGAATGGCATCAGCCCTTATATCTGATCAAGTGGGAACACATCCCTCAATCACATCATAATGGACCTCCACTTATATCTAATCATGTGGGAACACATCCCTCAATCACATTAGAATGGCCCTCAGCCCCAGACTGAGTATTTCTGGTAACTGACCAGGTGCCTCCATTCCAAGAATGGAATTCAGCGCTTGTATCTGATCATGTAGGAACCAATCCTACAGCCACATCATAATTTCATAGCACTCACATCTGACATGGAAGGAATCAATCCTCTCACCATGATAGAATGGCTCAGCCCTTACATCTGACCATGGAAGGAACCAGTCCTCTCACCATGTCAGAATGGCTCACGGACTCATCACTTCCCCTTGGAAGGAACCTTGATATGGAGAACACCAAGCTTCTCCCTGAAGTACTCAAACTTCACTATGGCTAATGGCTTTGTCAACACATAAGCTATCTGTTTGTCCGTCACAACATATTGGAGATTCACTGCTCCACTCTGCACCATATCCCTGATATAGTGATACTTGATATTGATATGCTTTGAATTGTCATGGAGCACTGGGTTCTTCAACAACTTCACATAACTCTTGTTGTCGCAATATATACAAGTAGCATCTAACGGGATATCAAATAAATTAGACAGTAGCTTCCTTAGCTATACTGCCTCACAACTAGCTGAACAGGTTGCAACATACTCTGCTTCAGCTCTACTCAGTGCCACATAGGACTGTTTCCTACTAAACCAAGAGATCACACCTGATCCCATACTGAAGCAACACCCTGAAGTGCTCTTCCTATCAATAGCACTACATGCCCAATATGAATCAACATAACTTTCCGTGTTAATCTTTTGATTCGCCTCATACTTGAGCCCATAATCAACTGTACCCTTTAGGTACCTCAGAATATGCTTTGTAGCAATCAAGTGAACATTTCTCGGATCTGTTAGGAACTAGCTCAAGGTGTTCACAGCAAAGCAAATATTTGGTCTCATGTTCATCAGGTACATTAAGGACCCAATCATCTGACAATACATCGTGTCATCAACAGCTTCTGATGAAGCATCACTCAATAGCTTCAGGTTTGATGCCATAGGGGCGGTCATGGCCTTGCAGTCCATCATCTCAAATCTCTTCAGGATCTCTACCATATATTTCCCTTGTCCCAGGGAAATTCCATCTGCATTCTGCCATACCTCTATGCCTAAAAAATAATGCATCATACCCAAGTCCTTCATTTCGAACTAGACAACAAGCTTCCTCTTCGTATCAGCAATCAACCCATCCATACCCGTTACAAACAGATCATTTACATACAGTAGGAGCATCATTGGGTTGCCATATTCAACCTTGTATTAAAGGTTGGAATCTGCTTTACTCTTGGTAAATCCCAAACTGGATAGAAAGTTGTCAATTCTGTCGTACCATGTCATGGGTGCCTATTTCAAACCGTACAGAGCTTTCTTCAATCTACACACATGAGACTCCCTGTCATGTGTCTCAAAACCGAGTGGCTGGTCCACATACACTTCCTCTTCCACTACACCATTCAAGAAAGTAGTCTTGACATCCATCTGGTGTATCTTCCATTTCATCACTGCAGCCAGAGAAAATACTGATCTGATGGAAGTGTATCTGGCTACAAGTGCAAAAGTTTCTTCATAATCTATTCCTTCTTTATAGGAGAAGCCACGAGCCACAAATCTTTCTTTATATTTTTCTATGCTACCATTTGCAGCATGCTATCTTGTAGATCCATTTGGAAGTTACAACAGACCACCCTTCTCGTATTCAGACAACATCCCAAACATCATTCTTTATGATCGATTGATACTCTTCGATCATAGCATCCTTCCATTCTTTCCTTCCTACTGCTTCTTCATAATTGGAAGGTTCTTTATCGATGAAATCACACAATAAGGCTACATAACCATAGCAGGACCTGGTTCTCTTTCTTTCTCTGTGATTCTCTTCTGGAGCCCCATATCTTTCTGCACCTTGGATAGCTTCTCGTACCCACGAAGGTTTCCTCTTATGAGGATTCTTCTCTTGAGGTGGATCTACAAGTTCTTAAGGTTCTTCTATTTCCTAATCTTCTTCTCGATATTCTTCATTCATGGTTGTGTCATGAATTTTGGGTGCTTCTGTTTCTTAAGGATATTCAACAGGTCTCTTTCTGGATTTGTTGTAAGCTGAGTCTTCATCAAATGCTACATCCCTGCTAATATCGATATTTTTGAATCCTAGAAAGTATATTATGTAAGCCTTCGATCTTTCATAGTATCCCACAAATATACCCTTCTTTCTTGAAGGATCTAACTTTGTCCTCTTTTCTTTTGGAATGTGTATGTACACTAGACAGCCGAATATTATGAGATGGCTAACTTCTAGTTTCTTGTCGGAAAATACTTCTTCAGGTGTCTTGTTCTTGAGTACTCTATGTGGAGTACGGTTCTGTACATATACCGTTGTTCTGTAAGCTTTTGCCCATAGATGCATGGGAAGATCTTGATCATGAAGCATAGCCCTTACAGCTTCCATGATCGTTCTATTCTTCCTTTCTGCAACTCCATTATATTGTGGATTATATGGAGTAGTTAACTCCCTCTTAATCTCTAAATCTTTGCATAATGCTTTAAATTCATTTGAAGTGAATTCTCCACCTTTATTTGATCAAAAGGTCTTGATCTTATTTTCTGTGTGGTTCTCGATCAAGGCTTTGAATTCCTTGAACTTGCTGAATACTTCATCTTTGTTCTTCATGAAGTATATCCATGTCTTCCTAGAAAAATCATCAATAAAAGAAACATAGTATACATACCTGCTTAATTAAATTAATGACATTGGACCGCATACATCAGAGTGAATGATCTCCAAGATTCCTTTTTCCTTGCTCTCGCTACTTGGAAATGTCTTCTTTGTGTTCTTTCCTTTTGCACATCCTTTGCAAACTCCATCGTGTTTCGCCTAAATTTCTGGAAGACCTTCAACAAATTTGCTTTCAAGTGGTAGTGCTTTGTAGTGCACATGTGAAAACCTTCTATGCCAAAGTTCATTTGGCTCTATTGTGTCATGGAGTAAAGCTTGTTCTGGATGGCCCTTCAATTTGTATAGACCTCCCTCTTGTTCCCCAATCACTACTGCATCAACAAAAGTCTTTCCCTTTGGCCACATGAGAGCTTGGCCATCTACAAATGCAACTCCCATGAATTTTGCATCTAACACAAATATGGAGAGGAGGTTCTTCTTTAGTCCTGGTATAAACAATACATCTTGCATCTTCATAGACTTTCCAAAGTCTAGCTTATAGGAGGATTCCCCACTACCTTTTATTGGATACTTGTAGTCATCCCAAAGTTTCACCTTGTGAGCTGAGTCATTTTGAGATAGTTTCACAAAGGATTATTTGAATCCCATCATATGTTTGGAAGCACCATTGTCTATAATCCAATCATTGCTTCGATGTGAGATAGTTCCCGTGAGAGTGGAGATCGTCACTTGAAGAATCATCACTTTCTTGTCTGATTCTCTTTGTGGAAGGTTCATCATCCTCTACAGCATGAGCATGATGTAGTCTCTTGTTTCCCTTCTTCTTATGGGAGTTAATCTTGTTTCTAGGACAGTCATTGGCAACGTGTCCTCTTTCATCACATGTATAGCATCTTAATTTAGATAAATCTTTTCTAGTGTTATCTTTCTAGTGGAAGTTATTACCTTTGTAGTGATGAGAGCTTCTTCTGCTTTTCTTGGAGTGAACTATGAGATCTTAATCTTCACTTCCCATCTTTTCTTCTCAAGCTGCTATCCGAGCTTCTTCTTGAGAGCATTCTTCCCATAGTCTGCTAAATTTGACTAACTTCTTTCTGGCACAGATTCTTTGAATAAAGGAGTCCCATGATCTAGGAGACCATTCAAGGTGGTCATTACAATCTCTGCATTCTCCACTTCTTCATTTATTGCTTCCAACTATTCCTTGATCCGAGAGACCCTTGTAAAGTATGACTGAATGGTCTCTGCATTCTGTATCTTTACATTCTTCAGTTGGTTTCTCAGATTCATCTTTCGGTTTATGTTCTTCCCTTCAAATAGTTTGGTTAGGGAATCAAACATAGCTTTAGGTGTCTTTAGGGAGGACACTTGTGGTATAAGGTGATCCTTGATTGAATCAGCAATAATCCTCTTAGCCATAACCAACTTCTTCTTGTGTAAGGCCTTAGCCTCATCTCCCTCTGGAATTGGAACCTCCTCATTGATATAGGAGTCCAACTCATTTTCTTCCAAGACCAGTGAGATCCTATACTTTCAGGCTCGAAAGTTATCAGCTCCCTCAAGATTTTCATCAAGCTTGGTATGATGAGACATCTTAATTGAGAACCTCAAATGGAAATACAAAAGATTTAGATCTTACTAGGTCAAGATGTCAAATTTGGATTTGAAGCTGAATTTTTGCAGTATTGGTTCAGGAGTAGATTAGGGTTTGTATTTTCCAGAGTTCTGTCCAACCAAATGCTTTGATCTTGATCTCTAAACTTTGATTTTGAGGAGGATATCAATCCAAGCATGGGCTCACTCAAAAATTCCACTTCTGTGGAAAACCATAATTTTTAACAGTAGTATCTGGTCCAAAACTAAAAAAGCTTAGAATCAAATTATGCTTCAATAGAAAGATGCGCCCTATGGAGGAGAGTCAGCCCAACCTTATTTTGCTGAAATTCTGTGGAGAGAGATCCAAAAAGTAGGAATCCCTAGTTCCTACAGCTACAGAGTGTGTTTTCTCAGGTTAGCTCTGATACCATATTAGAATTTTATAATTCAATCTAGCATTCTGTTAGGATCTTTAACTGAGAGAATAACAAGTATAGCAATCAAACACAAGAGACAATGAACACAATTTTTTTCCTCGAGGAAACCATAAATGGAGAAAACCCCGCAACTTCCTCAGAGATAGAATCAACACCAAAGTAAAACCCCAAAACAGTAAGATGATCTCTTGACAACAATACCTTCTTTCTTTCTAGCCCCAACAACTTCTTCTTCCTTAGCTATGAGCTACAATTGAGTGTGAGTGAGTGTGTGATAAATAGAGAGGCTCACTCTCTATTTATACTAATTCTCGACTTGATAATGACTCACTAGGGATGACTTCACTAGGTGAGTCTAACAACCCTAGGGCTTCGGAACTGCAGGGACTTTGACCCTTGATCAATAGGAGGGTTACCCACAATGACTTGATATGACTTGTTTACATTATAGAAACTCCCGATTGGATCATCGGGGCGTGACATGCCTCAAACACTTCCTAGAATAAGTATCCGGGTACAATACATAAGATATACAAGTGAATACATTCCGAAGTTACAATTACATAAAAAATTCTCCCGACTTTAATACCTTATGTAGTGGAAGACATTAAAAAAGGAGCTGAAATTTATTTACGATGTGAAGTAGTGGAACTTTGTTTCTTTTGTTGAAGTTTAAACTCTCGTATAGTAACAATACCGCATGCTGTCTCTTTTTGTTCCTTAAGATAAAGTGGCCCAAGCCCTTGTACTACAATTGATAAAACAATATGGTATAAAAAATGGGAAACATGTTCACATTCAAAAACCCAAAATCCCCTTAATAATTGGGCGTTTATCAAGTTAGGTTAGAAAATTTCTCTTTAAAGCACTTTGACCATGTAACTACTTATGATACTTATGCGTCTTCACACATGCTTAGGTTGAGTGCTAGAGTTTTTATTTGAGCAATTTCCACTAGATTTGTTCTGGTTATTCAAATTTAAGATAATGTTTTCAAGTTGAGATTATAAAATTATCAATTCTACAAGATCTCCAGGACAAATAGAACCTTACAGTGAAAGAATAATGAAGGAGAAGGAATTACATGTTAAAATTGTTAAACATGCATGGTCAAATTATGCATAGAGGGAACACTAAATTGGAAGCAATAGATGGACACAAGATTAATTAATTTGTATGTAGTACATACAAAATAAAAATAAGTAAATTCGAATCCTATGGAGTGATTCAAATCCCATGACTCTAGACATGACTAACTTTGGGAAAATCACCACTTAAGACACACAAATGCGACTCTAGACAACTAAAGCAACTAAGAGTCAGTTAAATAACCATGGTAGGTAAGAAAATGAACCTTATTCCTCAAATCATGAAAATAAAGTGCGTAAATAACCAAGAGTTAACTAAATGTGGTCCATTGGATCATGACTCAACACTGACAAGATGGAACTGAAGGCGGGACTCCCATAACTCAGTGTAGTCTCCTAAAATCTAGGGATTGGTCTCTAGATTTGCTAAAATGATGCATGAGGGTGCATCAAGTGGTAGGTGGGAACTATATAACTTCTCCATGATGCTAATGGAGTGAAAACATATTCCTAATCTAGGAAACTAATCAAATAAACTATGGTGGATAAGGGAATACTACAATAATCCTAACTGTTAGATTTTTATCAACTAGACAATATGATATTAGGATCTTACCTAAGAGAATAACATGCAAAACAATCAATCACAAGAGAAAATAGAAACAAAGATTTGTCCTCGGGGAAAACATAAAGGAAAAACCCCACAACTTCCTTAGTGATAGAATGAGCACCAATGGCAGCAGTAAAACCCAAAGATAGAAAGATGATCTCCAGTAGCTGTTCTCTCTCTCTCTCTCTCACTTGAGTGATCTTATTCTCTCTCACCTATGCGCTATAGCTAGGTGAGTGCGTGTGACAAATATAGAGGCTCACTCTCTATTTATACTAGTTTCCTACTTGACAATAACATATCAGGGCCAACTTCTCTAGGAGATTCTAATAACCCTAGTGCCCCACAACTATGGGGACTTTACCTCCGACTCATAAAGGAGGGTTAATCTCTATGGATTTACATGACTTGATTACATTAATGAATATACCGATAGGAGTGTCGGGGACAAATGAAATACAATATATGATATATACAAGTGAATATATTCTGAAGTTACAAATACATCAACACTCCCTCTTAACTAGGAAGGTATTCTTTTGATAGAATTCATCACAAGTCTTCTTCTATAGATCATCATTAAAGTTGGATCATCACTGGGTCATCATCAAACCTGGATCATCACTGGATCATCATCAAAGAGGGATCATCACTAGATCATCATCAAAGCTGGATCATCATTGGATCATCAGCATCATCACTACCTCTGCTATCTTGATCAAATGGTGTTATCTCTCAATTCTTCTCGTCACAAGAATTTCTATAGAGCCAGCCCTTTTTGAACAATGCCTATGTGTTATAGTTGCAAGAAGGGATAGAGATATCAATAACATTCAATTTTTCTAACCTATACGAATTTAAAATGGGTTCAATGAGTTGAAGTAAAATGATTGGAGACTAGAAATAAATGATATTGTCCCAACTAATATAAGAGGTTGTAGAAATAATCGACGAATGACAAGTCAGCAATACCAAGAGCTAGAGAAGAAGGAATATTTTGTCTAGTGGAAGAATGGAAACTTGGAAGATGCAATTTGTATTTCATAAGAGAAGTTTGAATGGTTGGAGAGCCATGAGCATATTTTTTTCAATTTTAGGAGGTTAATACCATGACATTACAAATCAAGGTGACCAGTCATAGATCAACGACTAAGGTCATATGTGGGGTAGTCAATGAACTCTAGGAAAGCACAAAGCTGATATTCAGCAAAAGGAAGAGTCATGGGAATTCTAAATAGATTTTGTTGATGATAGACGATGAGACAGAAGAATGATTGAGTCACAAGAAGAGTGAAAGAACTTAGTCAATGTATGAAGAATGACAGAACAAAAAGGGATGAAGTGCATAATAGTTGTTGAGTTAATTCGATGATGAAAATGAGACAACCAATAGAATTCAGAATTTAGACGAGAAGATTTGTTGGGGTAGTTGGAATGGTTGCAGGGAAATTATGGAGGTTGATATATAAGGTCAGATAGAAAATCTTTCTAAGAGGAGGCATGTAAAGGATTTAATGCAAATGGAGGTGCCTAGAAGCAAGTAAAGCTTCTAGGTTAGGATTTGAGCATGGTCTTGAGCCTATAGGGATATATGAATACCAGTGTTGGATAGGATAAGTAGGTTAGCTATATTTTCCCAAGAAGTTAGGCATTTTTATGAAGAAGATTCAATCGGTTGATGAAGGAGATTATCCCTTCTTTCTAATTGGCTAAGTGTTGTATGGTAATGTTTTGGTGGTGATACTGAATTATTAGAGTGTTCCTTTGTATTTTAATTTCTTCTTATCAATAGATTATTTTAATTTAATTTAAAGCCATAATCCTTAGCAAATACTTGAGTTTTGCTTTGTGTTTCCATTACATTGTGTGCATTGATCAACAACTTACTTAGGTAGCATCTGCATCAGTTTCTATTAGAGGGATATTTTATCCCGTGTAAGAAATCCGATTGTGATTAGACATTTGGAGAAACACTAGCTATTGTTAGGTGGAGTTGCAGAAAATGTCGTGAACCTTGTTGCAATTGGGGAGTGGTGATTTAGTCTCTTGATCATGAGTGATGGCTCATAAAGGAAACAATGTTCATGGAAGAAGACTACTCAAAGGAACAAGTGTCACTATTGACCCTGAAATGTTTGGAGAATGTATCACACCATGAGGACTATGAAGGGAGAGATAGTAGTAGTGAAGGAAGTTGACACAAGAGGATTGGGGATATAATGCCTTGACCACAGTGAGGAAGGAGCCAGTGATCAAATAAATCCCTCTGAGGCTAAAGAGGAAGATGACTTAGGAGACAAACTATTGAAATAATTGTTTGAATTGAAGGGAATGTGTAAGATAGAGGTATCTACCTACTCAAGGAATATGAACCCTGAAGAGTTAATAGACAGGGTCATAGAAATGGAAAAATATTTTGATATGGAGTAGAAAAAATACCCCAAAAGGGTGAAAGTTTATTTCCTGAAGCTAAAATACCATGCCTCGTTTTTACAGGACAACATATCGAACATAGTAAGGAAGGAAAAGGAAGAGGTGAATACTTGCGACAGAATGATACCCATGATCTATATGTTAAGGAAGTTGAAAAACCTGTGACAAGAGTTGATTGTTAAATAATTCATGTATGCATTCTATTGAATTTCTATCAGGTCAAGGTAGACCAACGAAGGGGAGGAGAAACTTGTGAGGTATGTGATTATCATGAGTTATGCCACTTAGGATGAATTGAGCCTATCAAAGTTTAGGAAAGTCACATAATCCTATCAGTTAGATCTAAAGGCAGAGGAGAAACTATCCATGAAGACTTTGATTAGTAGAGAAAATATGACGGCTAGAAGTTAGAATATTGTTGCTTCAATAGGATATACCATTGGATCGTCGAAGGAAGAAGGTCATGAGGAGTGATGAAAAAAAGTCTAGAAAAAAGAAAATACACTTGAATACAAATGTGGAGAGAGATCTAGGATTCAAGGAACATACATTTAGAGAAGAACCTTCAAAGGGAGACGTGCTGAACAACCCAAAGGCATAAAATACAAGTGTCAAGAACTAGGACACAAGGAGTATCGATTTCTAGAAAAATTTCATATCACAATCAAATAAGAGAGCAGAAGCCGAGGATTTGTTGATGAGACTTGTCCAACCATGAATGGGAATTCAATAGAGATCGCATCAGAAGGAGTTCAAAACAAAATGAACCAACGAGCATTGTTTCATAAGTGTGGCAAGAGGAGAGGGACATGATGTAGAGGAAGTCCATTTTTGAACAAAAGTAAAGATTCAGGATATATGTTGTATGACCATCATAAATGGAGGAAACAAATATAATTTTCTCTTGAAAAAGGCGATAAAAAAAATGAGTTTGAAGTGTCAACTACACCCAAATGCTTATAGAGTGTCGTGGTTCCAAAAAAGGTCACCATTTCATTCTAACATGATAGTGTTTGATCACCTTTAACACCAATAATCTATATGAAAGTTTAGTATGCGATGTGATTCTGATGGACGCATGCCATCTATTGCTGGCCTAACCATGGAAATATGACCAGAACATGGATTATGACGGTTGCAAGAATACTATGAAAATTGAGAAAGATGGAAGAATATTTTAATTGATTGCCTTAGTCAAGGGAAAGAGAGTCCATTGAAAGGCAATTGGTTATTGGAAAAAGAGAATGTCGATGTACTTAGCTAAATAATTCTTAAAGGAGGAAAATCAGAAATAATATTGCTTTGCAGGATTTCCCAAAGGTCTAAGTGTTGAAAGGGAAACAAAGGATATCTTGAATGAAGTTGGAGAAGTATTTCTATATTTTTGAGGGATTAATGGTCGGTGCGATGTCAACAGGATTTCCATTGACAAGGAGTATTTCATATCAAATCGACTTGATTCCAAGGTTAGTCCTCCAAGAAAGGAACCACACAAGATGATGCTAGTGGAGAATTATGAATTGAACTGACATGTGCAGGAGTTCTTGGACAAATGAATGATCAAAGAGATTCTAATCCCATGTGCAATACCATCTTTTCTAGCACCTAAGGAAGGAGGAGAATGGAGGATTTGCATTGATTTCGGGGCCATCAATATGATCACCACAAAGTATAGGTTTCCATAACTACAAATGGATGAATTGGTTGACTGCTTGAGTGGAGTGACATACTTTACCAAGATTGACTCGAATAGTGCATATCACCAAATCATGGTATATTAGAAGCATATTAATTCATAGAATACACTAAATATATGGTCATCTAAAGAATCTCGAAATCCATATAGGAAATATATTTAATAGCTTAATAATGAATTAATGATTAATGATACATTAGAGGAAATTTCAACTCAAAATGGGCCTCCTAAAAAAATTAATAAGCTAATAGTTAAAATAATAAAATAATATTTATTAATTTTAAGCGAAGAAAAGAAACAACCATTTTTTTGTTTTTTCTTTTGACATATCTCCCCGTGTTTTTACTCAAATTTCGATTGGGAGAGCTTGTTGGATGTGGAATTAATTTCCGCATCCAACGAGTACCCATGTGACATACTTTTGACAGACCCCGCTGGACCAAATACGCTTTTTCAAGTATTTCTTGTTTTTGGGCCAGCGGTGCCCGTCAAAAGTATGCCGAGTGGGTACTCCTTGGATGCGGAATTTAATTTCGCATCCAACGAGCTCTCTCGATCAAAATTTGAGTAAAACAACTGGGAGATATGTCGAAAATACAAACCAAAAGGTAGTTTTTTTATGATACCTATCCCCAAATTTATATTAAAAAAGTGTTTAAGACCTATACACTATTTCAAATTTGAAGAAATTTCATTGGATAAAACATGATGTCATGGAATTTGAATTAGAGTTAAAAGGCCCATTTTGAGTTGAAATTTCCTCTAATGATAGTGCACCCAACTGAGTTGTATTAAATATGGAAAAGGAATCCAAAACCAAAAACCTTCACTTTCCAAGAAGGTTCGTTTTGGAGTAGAGGGCTATCCCAAATCCTAATCAAATTCTCAACCACTAGTACCGAAGCAAAGGAAATGATTTCCATGATCAATTCTTGAATTAGGACACCAGACTGAATATCTTACACAATATCAAGCATGAAGAAGAGTTGGGAGAAACCATCTTCCCTATTAGCCACCAATATATCTATTTTAGTTCCATCAACGACATGTAATATCCCCTTGTTTATCTATGTAGTTTTAAAATAACATAAATGGCCTTGATCACCATTTAACCTCTAATTTGTAACTTGATGGATCGTGGGAGGCATGTGGCATACTTTGTGAGGGGAAATGAGCTACAGTGTATCTATATTCATTAGTGCATTGATTCAAGTGTGTGTAGTTGGGTTTTCACCCGGGCTACGTGCAAAAGCACCTCCCTTCTGTTAAAGAGACAGAAGGGTAGAGTTCAAATGGAAAGAAGAGATACAATAGAAGAGATACAATAAACAAATAACTTTGGTAACATTAGACAAATAATGACAACTATGCTAAAACTTAAAATAAAAGAAAGAATACTATACCCTTGTTTGAAAGTGGGACACCGTTCCCTGATCTTTGTATATGGGCCACCTCTCCACAGGCTGTATGGTACAGAGGACACCTCAACATACGGAATGGGGAATGGCGTGGCTATTATTAATCTTGCACATTGATCTAGGAACAAATAATCAATCTCATCAAGAAATAATCAACAAATAACTCAGAAATGGTGTTAATCGGAACCAGAATGGTTTCCTCTCTGTATATTCAATAAACAATGAATAGTTACAATAACAATTCCAAGCAATAGCTTGAATCAATGAGGAATTTGAGTAACTTAGTGTTAGAATAATCAACCCATAGTATTTACCCACTTAGACATTAATTCATTTATTTTTGTCTTATTTGCCTAGTCCATGAGTCCCACCATGTGCAAGTTGCTAATTGCCTATCCATAGAGGTCAAACTTGCCATCTTTGACTCATGTAGCACCTTGGGAAGCTTTAGGAATCAAATCTGCTTTATTCCTGGCCTCCTAGGTGCCCATCTGCTTTTTCTGCTTTATTCCCTGCTTTTTTAGTGTTTTAAGGCACATAGGAAAGCAAGACTAGGTGAGGTGAATCAGCTTTGTTGCCTCTTCCTCCTCCACTCTTTCCTCCATGTAAAAGCATGTATGAGCTGCCATTCCACCACTCATTAGCTTGCCCATGTGCCCTTGCCAATTCGTGAGCTTCATGACAGATTTGGGATCGGCTTTTTACACCTGTGGGGGATTTGCCTATTTTGGGTAAGCCTGCTTTATGCTAGCTTTGGATGCCTCCTTATGCATTCGACCTATTGTTGTATTCTACATATTCAGCAACCTATGTTATTACAGGGTTGGATATTGTACATTGAGTTAATATAATTTTGTGTTACAGCTCCATATTCAGTCTCCATTGTTGATAATTTTGCATGATCAATTGTAATTTGTTGTGAGTGAAATCAATATATTGCAGGTATGAATTTCTACATGGTATCAGAGCCATTGTAGGTTGTTACTCTCCTCCAAAAATTGTTTTTCAGGTTTGACATCAAGACTGGGAGCCTTCTACTGACAGCCGGGACAGATTTTCTGAAGCTATGGATTCACAGAAAACTATCTTGACTCCCTTCAACTATTTTGAATGGAAAGCAGAGATGGAGATATTGTTGAGAGCGAAAGGCCTCTACAGGGTGACTATGGCTACAGAAGCAGAGCCCAATGCTGCTGCAGAGAAGATCAAATGGCACAATCGGAGAGATGAGGCCTATGGCCTCCTATGTCTCAGTATTTCCCGAGACCTCCTTTTCCATCTCGATGGATTAACTTCACCGGATCAAGTATGGGAGAAGTTGTCTAAGATTTTTGGAAAGACAGATGAGATGAGGGGACATCAGATCGAAAATGAGCTGATTTGTCTGAGTCCCAGCAGCTTTGAATCCCTGCAGCTATATTTCTCCAAGTTCAAAGCACTAGTTTTGCAGCTGAAGCAGTGTGGTATCGAAAAGAAAGATGACCAGCTCTTGTTGGCCATCCTCTCGAAGCTAGGACCTGACTACTCAGTCTTTGTTTCGACCTTCTATGCCACAAAACTCACAGCTCGAACCTGGAAGATGCCTAGCCTCGCAAATTTCATGGAATCTCTCACACAGGAACAAGACAAGCTGGTGATGATGGGCACCATCAAACCTTCCAAAGACCAAGCTCTGGTTGCTGGAGATTCGAGGGTGGATTCAAAAAGAAAAAAGAAAGCTAAAAATCCACCTGAGAAAGGAAGAGACAAGAAGCAGTCTCCAAAGGATCAACAAGGTCCCAAGAAAAATACCCAAAAGAAGAAAAACAAAGGTGATATGAACAAGTGCTCATACTGTTCGAAGGGCAATCATACTGAAAGCTCTTGTATGAAAAAGCAGATAGATGTGTTAACTCAACTGTTGGAGAAGAATGGCATCTCCCTTCCAGAAGGCTCAAAGAAGAGAGAAGGAGGATCAAGTTCGGATGACAGAGAGAGAGTTCATGCTCTAGTTGCTGGCACATCGAGTTCACCCAATTTTATCATAGATTCTGGAGCTTCAAGACACATGGTTTCGACTAAGGAGGCCTTCTCCTCACTGGACAAGTCGAAAGGACCATCTATTGTACTGGGAGATGACTCTCTCACTAAAACTATGGGCAAAGGAAGAATAGATCTTGATCATGGGCAGTTCAACAATGTGCTGTATGTCCCTGGTCTCGCCTCCAACCTTCTGTCAGTGTACCAGATGACCCACACTGGGTCTCCTAAGAAAGTCATATTCTAACCAGATGAAGTTGAGATCACATAAATCTCAAGTGGAAGAATCATTGCAAAAGGAGTAGCGAATCATGCTCAAAAGGTATACATGTTTTCACACTTCCTGCCTTACTCAAACCCCTCTGCTCTTCCTATCCATGCTAATGAAGCTAGCAAGCTATGGCATGAAAGATTTGGCCATCTAAACTACAAGTATCTGTCTGATCTAAGTGAGAAAGAAATGGTCATAGGGTTGCCAAGATTAAATTTTCCAAAGGAGTCTGCCAAGGCTGTATCCTAGGAAAACACCCAGAGCACAAATTTGAGAAAGCCAGCCATGAGAGAACCTCTGTACCCCTCGAGCTGATTCACAGTGATGTTGCTGGCCCATTCCCTCATATTTCCATGAGTCAGGCCAAATATGCTTTGACCTTTATTGATGATTTTTCCAGGTATTGTTGGGTTCACTTCATGAAGCACAAATCAGAAGTTTTTGGCCTATTCAAAGTCTTCAAGGCTTTGGTTGAAAACCAGCGTGGAAGAAAACTCAAAGCACTCAGATCTGACAACGGTGGTGAGTATGTCAAGAATGAGTTTATTAACTATTATGCAGATGCAGGTATTCAGATGCAGCATTCTATCCCCTACACACCACAGCAAAATGGTGTTGCAGAAAGGAAGAACAGATCACTGAAGGAGATGGCAACATGCATGATGGAGGCCAAGACTTTGCCACCAAAGTACCGGGCCAAAGCTATCAAATGTGCAGCCTACATCCAGAATAGGGTGCCTCACAAACAGTTGGATGGCATGACTCCCTTTGAAGCTTGGAGTGGGCACAAGCCAGATGTGACCCATTTCAGGATTTTTGGCTCAAAGGCATGGGCTAGAATCCCGACAGAGTAGAGGAAGGCTTTGCAGCCCCAAAGCCAAGAGTGTCTTTTTGTGGGATACTCTGAAGATTCAAAAGGGTACAAGTTGATAAACTTGAGCACAAACAAAGCCTTCATTGAAAGGTGTGTTCAGTTTGAAGAAGAACCCCTTGCAGCAGTGGAAATTGGTGAAGCCTCTTCACCACCTGAACCTCAAGAAGTAAGTAAAGAGTTTGTTGAACATGATGATTCTGATTTGTCTGATGGAGATGAGTTTATTGCAGACCCAAACATCCCCACAAGGCCTAAATGGGCAGCCAAGACACTACATGCAGCAGGTGATCTAGCTGGGGATCTTAATGACCCAAGGAGGACTAGATCTCAATTTGAGAGTGGTCTGTGCATGAAGGATCCTGAGTTTGCTGAAAAATGCTATTTGATGGTGGATTCTGATCCTCAAACATATGAAGAAGCAGCAGGAGATCCAAGATGGCAAGCTTCCATGAATGAGGAGTTCAACTCGCTACAGAAGAGCAACACATGGGAGCTAGTGGATCTTCCTCCAGGGAAAAAACTAGTACAGTGTAAGTGGGTCTATAAGACCAAATTTCCTGCTGATGGTTCACCACTGAAGTGCAAGGCTAGATTGGTAGCTAAAGGCTACTCACAGGTTCAAGGCATTGATTACAATGAGACCTTTGCCCCAGTGGCAAAGATGGATTCAATCAGGCTAGCTCTAGCCATTGCAGCATCAAGGCAATGGGAGGTACATCATATGGATGTAAAATGTGCCTTTCTGAATGGTGATCTCACTGAGGAGATATATATGCAGCAGTACCAAGGTTTTTCTACTGACCATTCTCTTGTGTGCAGATTGAGAAAGTCATTGTATGGGCTAAAGCAAGCCCCCAGGGCTTGGTATGCCAAGATAGATAGCTTCTTGCTATCTCTGAATTTTGTTCGGTGCAAATCAGATTCAAATGTTTATCTGAAGGTAATTAATGGTTCATTAATGATCATTGTGCTTTATGTTGATGACCTCCTCATTACAGGAAGCTCACAGGCTGAGATTGCTTCCCTAAAAGGAGCTATGAACCAAGCCTTCTCCATGACAGATTTGGGGCTCTTAAGTCAATTTCTGGGGCTTGAGATTGCTCAAACCAAAGCTGGAATCAAGGTGCACCAGTCCAAATATGCATTGGATTCGCTGATCAAATTCAGAATGCAAGATTGAAAAGCAAGCAAAACTCCCTTCCTTTCAGTAGTGAAGCTGGAGGAAGATGATTCTCCACCGATGGTAAACAACACTTTGTATAGACAGTTGATTGGATGTTTATTGTATTTGACACAT
>LPNX010698221.1:92865-105659 GCA_001517045.1 Pseudotsuga menziesii
CCATATTTGACTCATGTAGCAGCTCGGGAAGCTTTAGGAATCAAATCTGCTTTATTCCTAGCCTCCTAGGCACCCATCTGCTTTTTCTGCTTTATTCCCTGCTTTTTCAGTGTTTTAAGGCACATAGGAAAGCAAGACTAGGTGAGGTGAATAAGCTTTGTTGCCTCTTCCTCCTCCACTCTTTCCTCCATGAAAAAGCATGTATGAGCTGCCATTCCACCACTCATTAGCTTGCCCATGTGCCCTTGCCAATTCGTGAGCTTCATGACAGATTTGGGATCAGCTTTTTACACCTATGGGGGATTTGCCTATTTTGGGTAAGCCTGCTTTATGCTAGCTTTGGATGCCTCCTTATGCATTCGACCTATTGATGTATTATATATATTCAGAAACCTATGTTATTACAGGGTTGGCTATTGTACACTGAGTTAATATAATTTTGTGTTACAGCTCCATATTCAGTCTCCATTGTTGATAATTTTGCATGATCAATTGTAATTTGTTGTGAGTGAAATCAATCTATTGCAGGTATGAATTTCTACACTTAGGAGGTCATTAAAATTCAATGAGTGAGTCTATCTTAACTAACTGTAAGCCATTGGTTCACACTCAGTTAAACACTTGACCAAAATCCTAATTGACTCTCCAAACCCTAACTGAAGTTGAAGTGCAATAAATGATTGAATCTCAACTGAAGGAGATCAAACACATGTCATAGCAAGCCAACCATCAAGTGCTAGTGGTCCATGACTTCAATGAACCCTGATGAGATTAACTGAAGCTAAACTGATCATCAGAAGTTGGTGGAGGTGCCCCTATTGACTCCAGATCATTAAGTAATATATTTAATGAGAGGAGGCACCTTAACTGACTGGTTGAACTGATTGTAAGCACCAGTTAGAAATTAGGTGCATTAATATCACTCAGATCACCCCTAGAGTGCTCCAGTTAGCCTCCTTGACTGTAGGAGAATGCTAAGTTAGCCTCTTTGACTGTAGGTAGGCATGGGTGTGACTGGATGATGGAAATTAATGCTCCACTGATGTCAATTAATGTCAATTATACTTAGGATAGTGGTTTAACTAGGACAATTTGACCAAAAAGAGTGTGTATGGTGGTAAATGTCTCCAACACCCCCCCTTAAGCTATACTTAGGAAGAGTTAGAAAACATACATGCATAAAAATTCTAGGGCCCCAGCAACTAGGGCCATAGGTTACCTTGTACAATGCTGAAACTGAAACAATGCTCGAAACAAACTAAGTGAGGAAAAGAGGGAAAACCCAATGGGAAACCCCCCCATCAAGCCAAACACTTAAAGTAGTCTGAATCACCCTGATGAACTCACCCCCAACAGTGAACAGAGGTAAGTGAACTTCTTTTCTGAAAATATCTTGGTGAAGATGTTTGCAATCTGCTCAACAGTCAGGCAGTATTGCAGAATGATGGTCCTATCATGCACTAGATCCCTGATGTAGTGCATGTGAATCTCTACATGCTTGGTCCTCTGCCTGGTAACTAGATCTGTGGATATCTTAATAGCACTCTGGTTGTCACAAAAGCGGACAGTGGACAAAGTACTACCAAGATCAAACTCTGAAAGAATGCCTTGCAACCAAACTGCTTGGATGTAAGCATTCACCGCTCCTCAATACTCGGCCTCTGCTGAAGATAGTGCTATGGCAGCCTGCTTTTTGCTTGAACAGAAAATGGGGCCACCAAAAAACATGAATACATATCCAGAAGTTGACTTCTGATCAATAGAATCACCCACCCAATTGGAATCTGTGTATTGAACCAGCTCTAGCTCGAAGTCTATAGCATAGTGAATGCCGTAGGTCCTAGTTCCCTGAATATACTGGAGGATCCTATTGGATTCCTTCCAATGAATATCATGAGGCTACGACATGTATCTTGATACATCATTCATGGCATAACAAATATCATGCCTCGAATGTGTCAAGTAGAACAAGCTACCAATCAGCTGTTGATAGATAGTGCAGTTGATGGGAGGTGTGTGTTTTCCTTCTTCAAGGCTGATCCCTGAAAGGAAAGGGAATAGTTTAGGCCTACATTCAGCCATGTTAAAGTTAAATAACAGGTCTGAATTATATTTGGACTGAGTGACCATAATCCCATCAGAATTTTTCCTGATTTCGAGCCACAAAAATTGTTTTAGAAGCCCCAAATCACTCATTTCAAAAGCATTGTGAAGAGCAGTTTTGATGGCTGAAATGGAGGCAACTGTGCTACCTGTGATCAGTAAGTCATCAACATATAAAAAAATGATAATTATATGATCATCATGTTGCTTTAAATACACATTTGGATCTGATCTACATCTCTAAAATTTTTGCGAGAGAAGAAAGGCATCCATCTTGAAATACCACTCTCTTGGGGCCTGTTTTAACCCGTATAGTGACTTATTTAGCTTGCAAAAAAAAGATGGATTAGGGATGTAGTCCTCAGGCTGCTTCATGTATATCTCCTCATGAATATCTCCATGTATAAAGGCTTACTTAACATCCATGTGATGCACCTCTTAGTGCTTGGATGTTGAAATTGCCAAAACAAGGTGGATGGAGTCCATTTTTGCAACTGGTGCAAAGGTCTCATGGTAGTCCACTCCTTGGACCTGAGATAAACCTTTTGCTACAAAACTTGACTTATATTTTTAGGTGCTTCTATCAGCAGCAACATTTGTCCAAAACACTCACTTGCATTGAACAAATTTCCTTCCCCGAGGAAGAGAAACTAGCTCCCAAGTAGTGTTTTTCTGAAGAGAATTCATCTCTTCATCCATGGCAACTTGCCATCTCGGATAATTCCGAGCATGGTAGTAGGATTTTGGATCTAAAATAATCATCAAATAGAAAGTTTTGGACAGAAAATTATTAGAACAAGAGAGTGCAATACCTGCTCTTTGGAAATCAGACCGGGTTCTCCTTGGATTATCCAGATTTCCAATGTTGTCTCCTACGGAGGAGAGTGTTTGTTGGGCCCATGTAGGAAGATAATTTTGCACTTCAGGTTCTGATTAAGAATCTGATGATTTATGAACACTGATATCAGAAATCATAGGATCCAAATCAGGGTCATCACCCCCAATTTTATCATCCAAATATTCAGTAGAATAGGAAGGAAATTCAGTAGTTTTCTCCTTCACTAGTTCCATCTCTTGAAGAGGCTCATCGAACTTGACACTTCTCTTGATGATGATCTGTTTGGTATTGATATATAGCATCTTGAATCCTTTAGATTCATCAGTATACCCAATAAACATACATTATATGCTTTATAGTTGCAAAGCCCTTCTTTTATCAAGCAGAATCCGGGCCCATGCAGTGGACCCAAACACCCGTAGGTTCGACACATTCGGCTTGTGTCTGAAGTATGCTTCAAAAGGAGTCTTTCCTTTCATAGATGAGTGTGGAACCATGTTCTAAATTTATTCTATAGCATTCATTGCTTCATCCCACAAATTTGTAGCAAGCTTCTTTGACTCCAACATACAGGTGGTCATCTCCTTGGGAGACTAGTTCTTCCTTTTCGCTACTCCGTTCGGCTGGGGAGTGTAGGGAATGGAATGCTGGACCTAAATACCACTTTGGGAGAATATGTATAGAAAATAATTACTGACATACTCCCCTCCATTATCAGATCTCAAGATCTTGATCTTAAGCCCAGAGGCATTTTCGATCAAGGCCTTCAATTCAGAAAATTTTTCACATACTTCTAATTTCTTTTTGAGAAAGAAAACTCATGTATACCTTGAAAAATCATCAATAAAGGTAAGGAGGTCCCTTGATACATTCATGGATGTGACATGCACCATAGCATTGCTATTATAATGTATCAGCCCCAATATGCTTGTAGCTTGGTTTGCCTTCCCCCGATCGAACTTGTGCTCAAGGTGTTTTCCAATCACACAGCCCTTGCAAATTCTCGTGGTTGCCTTAATGATCAGGAGGACTTCAACCATGGATTTATTCTGTAATTGCTGCAAATATTTGAAATTAAGATGGCCAAACCTCTCATGCCACAGCCTACTAATCTCATTTCCATGAGTTAGCATAGCAGTGGGCTTTGCATCCGCAACAAAGTGAGGGAACTCATAGGCTTTTGCATGATGATTTGCAAGGCCTTTTGCAATGAGTTTCCTCGATGCAATTTCTGTTATCTCAACATCATTTGGGCTGAAAGAGACTCTCTTAGGCATTCATGTATGTGTCATCTGATAGACACTAAGGATATTTTCTACTAGAGACGGTACATACAAAACATTAGAGAAAAAACCATTTTCAAGATCTACAGTACCTTGTCCTTCGAAAATGATGGTTGAATCATCTCCCATGTGGATGGGGATGGATTTTCCAGTCTCAAAGGATGAAAAGGAGTCTTTTTCAGCCATCATGTTATTTGAAGCTCTAGATTCAATCAGCGGTGCTTTGGACTTTGAAGTGCTTTCCATGAGGGCATGACCATTCTCATGTTGTGGTTCCCGATCTTGGTGATCTCTCCTCCAAAAGCTCTCCGGAATATTGATGTGATTCCTCTCAAGGAGAGAGGTTTCTTCATCAAGATTTTTCTTCATGCAGGCATTTTCAGGGTGAAAACCCTTCCTGCAGTAAGAACACTTGACTTTTTCTTTCCCATTGTGCCCTTTTCATTTTTTCTTCCTTGAGCTGGAACATTCATCATGCTGCTGGTTTTCAACTCTAGGCTTGGGAGCATCAAATTTAGTTTTCTGGTTTTTCTGCTGCTTTCCTTTACCCTTTAGATCTTTGGGCCCCGAGACATGGAGGGCTTGATCATGGGAAGATCAGATGATGCCCATATGGACAAGCTTGCCATGTTCATTTGTTAGGGACTCAATGATGGAATTGAGTGCAGGCATCTTCTGTCCAGGGGTTGTGAGCTTCCCCACACGGAATGTAGAAACAAAAACTGAATAATTAGCCCTAAGTTTGGAGAGTATGACAAGGATGAGCTGATCATCCTCCTTCTCCACGTTACATTGCTTCAAGAGTAAAACAACATGCTTAAACTTTGTAAAGAAATCATTCAGAGTCTCGAAATTGGAAGGTTGGAGAGACATGAGTTCATTTTCGAGCTGGAAAACCCTCAAGTCATCATGCTTTCCGTATAGAGATTCCAATTCATCCCATATTTCTTTCGGTGTCTTCAAATCCGTAAGATGGAAGAGAAGGTCTCAGGAAATAGAGAGGCACAAGAAACCAAAGGCTTCATCCTTCTTGTTCAAGAATCTTGATTTTTCTATGGCGGATCCAGGCTCAACTTTAGTGTCCATGGTGACTCTAAAATGTCCTTTGGAGCGCAACTGAATCTCCATATCACTTTTCCATGAGTGGAAATTTTATGGAGTCAAGAGATCTGCTGAGGGGGCCATCTGGATGTGTTGTAGCGAATGCTTCACCTATAGAAACCTGAAAATCAAAACAAAAAGGGAAAAATAAGGTTAGACAGCCTGCTCATTCTAGGCTTTCATCACACCTAGCATAGTCAATCAAGAAAGCTTGATCAACAAGTTCTTTACTTGGGGTATTGAGTGGTAAGCCTTGGCTTCTGGTGCAGTGCTGGAATTTTGAGCTATTTCTCACTTTTGATGGAGAAATCTATCAAAAAGCTTGTTTTTGAGAGATAGATCTTCGTCTCGCTGTATGCTCTAATACCATATTAATCTTGCACATTGATCTAGGAACAAATAATCAATATCATCAAGAAATAATCAACAAATAACTCATAAATGGTGTTAATCGGAACCAGAATGGTTTCCTCTCTGTATATTCAATAAACAATGAATAGTTACAATAACAATGTCAAGTAATAGCTTGAATCAATGAGGAATTCGAGTACTTTAGGAGGTCATTCAAATTCAATGAGTGAGTCTGGCTTAACTGACTATAAGCCATTGGTTCACACTCAGTTAACCACTTGACCAAAATCCTAATTGACTCACCAAACCCTAACTGAAGTCGGAGTGCAATAAATGACTGAATCTCAATTGAAGGAGATCAAACACATATCATAGCAAGACAACCATCAAGTGCTAGTGCTCCATGAATTCAATGAACCCCGATGAGATTAACTGAAGCTGAACTGATCATCAAAAGTTGGTGGAGGCATCCTTGTTGACTCCAGATCATTAAATAATAATAAATAATCATTAAATAATATATTTAATGAGAGGAGGCACCTTAACTGATTGGTTGAATTGATTGTAAGCACTAGTTAGAAATTAGGTGCATTAATATCACTCAGATCACCCCCGACGTGCTCTAGTTAGCCTCCTTGACTGTAGGAGAAGGCTAAGTTATCCTCCTTGACTGTAGGTAGGCGTGGGTGTGACTGGATGATGGCAATTAATGCTCCACTGATGTCAATAAATGTTAATTATACTTAGGATAGTGGTTTAACTAGGTCAATTTGACCAAAAAGAGTGTGTATGGTGGTAAATGTCTCCAACAACTATCAAATGATGGTTGAATGGTGTGAGTATTTTGATAAGAGTGGGTTCTCAATGTACTCACTGATTTGAATAATGGAAAAAAGGGTATTTGAATCTTGTTGATGGGGACCTCCACCCTATTTTTATAATGATTTTTTGGCCTTGTCTCGCTTTTATTGTTTTAAACCCTATTAGGGTTTTTAGCCCTTTTCTATGTTTTAGCTCTTTTTTGGGTTATTAAGCCCTTTTTTTGGGGTTTTTAAGCCCTTTTTTCAGGGTTTTAACCTCTTTTTATTGTTTTTGAGCTTCTTGAGAGACATTAAGGGTAAACCATAGGTATGGAGGTCAAAAATGAGGGGAAAATGATAGGGAAATGGTATTTGTATATAGTTTAGGCTAGTTGAGTATTTTTTTGCGTTAACAGTGTGTATTGTGATAATGTGTATTTACAGTTTTATCACTCCATGTTTGCATCCATCCATCTTTTCATGCAGTTGAAGTGATGATTAAAGAACTATATCAACGAGCTAGGGATGTTGAAACTTATGCATTATCAAGACCAAGATTCACCTCCCTATCCTATAGATAACAAATATCAAATTACATTGGAATGCTGATTTATTTTACTGGTAAAAACAATCAATCCTTTAAATGTCCAAGGAAGCTAAGAAACACCAATTTTTTTCAACAAAGAGTCTTATGAAACATTAATAGAAAGAGCTAAATGTTAAAATAAATTCCATGGAGTAACTATGATTAATAGTCATATTATTTTACAGAATAAATATGCCTATTTTCTGCACCATCCTTCTTTAAGGCTCTTAATTATTCTCCCCACTTTAATACCTTATGTAGTGGAAGACATTAAAAAAGGAGACGAAATTTATTTACGATGTCAAGTAGTGGCACTTTGTTTCTTTTGTTGAAGTTTAAACTCCCGCATAGTAACAATACCACATGTTGTCTCTTTTTGTTCCTTCAGATAAAATGGCCCAAATGATCGTACTATAGTTGATAAAACAATATGGTATAAAAAATGGGAAACATGTTCACATTTAAAAACCCAAAATCCACTCAATAATGGGGTGCTTATCAAGTTAGGATAGAAAATTTATCTTTAAAGCACTTTGACCATGTAACTAATTATGATACTTATGTGTCTTCACACATGCTTAGGTTGAGTGATAGAATTTTTATTTGAGCAATTTCCACTAGATTTGTTATGGTTATTGACATTTAAGAGAATGTTTTCAAGTTGAGATTATAAAATTATCAATTCCAAAAGATATTCAGGACAAATAGGACCTTACAATGAAAGAAGAATGAAGGAGGAGGAATTACAATGTTAAAATTATTAAACATGCATGGTGAAATTAAGCATAGATGGAACACTAAATTTGAAGCAATAGATGGACACACGATTAATTAATTTGTATGTAGTACATACAAAATGAAAATAAGTAAATTCGAATCCTATGGAGTGATTCAAATCCCATGACTGTAGACATGACTAACTTTGGGAAAATCACCACTAAAGACTCACTAGTGCAACTCTAGACAACTAAAGAAACTAAAAGTCAGTTAATTGACCATGGTAGCTAAGAAAAGTAACCTTATTCCTCAAATAATGCAAAGAAGGTGCATAAATAACTGAGAGTTAATTGAATGTGGTCCATTGGATCATGACTCAACACTGATAACATGGAACTGAAGGTGGTACTCCCATAACTTAGTGCAGTCTCCTAAAATATAGGGATTGGTCTTTGGATCTGCTAAAATGATGCATGAGGGTGCATCAAGTGGTAGGTGGGACCAAGATAACTTATCCATGACACTAATGAAGTGACAACATATTCCTAATCTAGGAAATAGATCCATATTCCTAATACATGGATACCTACCACCTTAGATCATGGAAAACCTATTTGTAGGACTATGGATCTTTCCCCAACATCATGCAACACCTCCCTAGGAGAAGTGGATTGTATGACATAGCGCAAGGTTCTCATATTGAAATTTAGATATGGTTCTCCTTCAGTTAGATGGATCCTTGACATTGTTCCCAATGACTTCAATGTGTTTTTGATCCCATTTAGGCCTATGATTTGGAGAAGGAGCTAGATCTAGATCTTGATCTTCTTGATCATCATACTCAATATCAATATCTGGTTCCTCTTGATCCTCATATTTGGATTCTGAACCTGAATAATCAGAAGAAACTTCATTATATGCAAAGGGTGTAGGTAGAGCATTTATACCTTCCACTTCAACTGGCTATAGATCATTTAATGGATATTCATTAAATTGGACACTCCACTTTATGAACCATCTCCTCATTTCAATATCCATCAACTTGAAATATTTTTCATCATCTGCATACCCTAACAGAATGCATCTGCTACTTTGGGTTTTGAATACTTTTCTCTTGTTAGATGGGATTTTAACCCAGTATTTGGAGTAAAAAACCATCATATGTTAGATATTAGGATTATGTCCCATAAGTGCATCGAATGGAGTAACCCCAACCACTAACTTGTGTAGTACCCTATTCTAGCTATATGAAGCACAGTTCACTACTTCATCCCAGATATATGGTAGAATATCCCTTGCTTCAAGCAAACATGTGGCCATCTCTTTCAAGGACCAGTTCTTCTTCTTAGCCAGACCATTTTTTGTGTGGTGTGTATGGAACTGAATGTTGTAAATGAATACCTTTTGGAGAAAATAATGGCTGGAACTATCTTTTGATGTACTCTCCTCCATAATGGGTAGAACTATATATTCCTGCTATACTGATGTGACCTATTTTAAGTATGTTATAGCATTGTTTCATTATGAGGTTGGATGTTTTATGAATGATGCTACTGTGACTAATGTATGACACACTCTGTAGTTATGGAAATGAGTTAGTTTCGACTGCATAGTTCTGTATCCAATAGTCATGTTGTCTCCTCATCAGATCCCCATATCCTCCATCCTAATTGCCGAAAACTCGGTTTTGACAGCTCTCTCTTGAACATCTCGGGTGAGACTTCATCCACTCTACAGATGTTGCTGGGTAGGGTAAAACCTGTTGAGGACGGTGCTTAGGTAGATTGCACTGGTTGGGCATTGTTGGCTGATTAGACTGACCTATGGCCAACAACTGAAAAACAACCCACACACTCGACTTACTGAAATCTTGTGTGTGTTTGGAGTGACTGTCTCTCACAGGATAAAGGCCCTGCTGCCTGTAAAATGTGCTCTCAAGGTAGAGAGTCTCTTGAGTTGTAGGTGGTAAGTTTTACTTAATCAAACCTTCATACAAATCAAAAGATTTAATCTAAATGACTAACTAGTACTGACAAATACCTTAGGCTAAGGACAAAAAATAATAGTAGCTCCTAATCCTATTCTGTAATGACCTGGATGCAAGTTAACTATCCCAAACTGGGAGCTTGAATTGATACTCTGATAACAGGTTTTTTTATAATAAAAAAATGATCTACAATCCTGCAATGTTAGAAAATCCCACAATCAGTAGAAATAGAGCTAAATCAACTTACAATAAAACAACATCTTATCATAAGTTAATTTGAACATGAAATAAAACTTGTAATCATAATAGATTTAACACAGTATTGAAGCATGACAAGTATACTCAGGTACTAACGTAGAGATGAAACAAAGTCAGCTCACACAGTTAATACTTCATACAACAGAATCTCATAATCAATTAAAAAAAATCATGAAGAAGCTCATTTACTTTTCCATATGACCACGAATCATTCACATTTCAACACTATGTCCTTCATTCAGAATCCATTAAAGAGTGATTTCACATATAATATAACGATACATATATATGAAAAGGAAATTCAACATAAGAGAAACAACATTAAGACAGCATGAAATAGCTGACAGACTAAGCTAATGTCTTCAGAATCTCTGTAAAATCCAGTAGTCCTCAGAAATATTTCTAAAGGAACACAAGCATAACAAAATAATATTAAAGCACTGTAATGTATTTGTTCTCCACAAGTTTTAGGACTCGAACACCACTGGAAGCAACATTTCATGTTCTTTGGTTTACAAAAACCACTGAACATAAAAAAAAAAGAATTACAGAATGTTAAAGAAAGAAAGCTTCTCCAATTCTGATGAGCGCTACCCCCTCTTAACTTTTGTTTAGAGTTTTCTTATAAAAGGAACTACAAGCTTCAACTGATTAACTAAAATTCCCATTCCTCAAAAAATATATGGATTTTATCCAAATATGGTCCAACCATGACCACAATCATAGGGATGCTGTTATAAAACCATCTGGAGAGAAAAATATGCCACGAAGATTAACTTACTGGAAAAAATATAGCGTTATACTCTCCAAATCGTGATAACACCATATTGGATCATCTAGGCTAATAAAGGCTTAGAAATAGAAGAGTAGCAATCACAGAGCATCAATCAGTTGAAATCCCAAAAAATCCTTCATTGAGTAACCACGCATAGTCAAAAGAGCACAAATGTAGGCTAGCATCCAACTTTATCTCAACAGCATCATTAACACCTGTAAATGTCAAACAAAATCTGTTAGCAACATGCAATGATGAACATATAGAAATGAATGAGATGTCTGGAAAATTTCTGTAATTAATATAGCTCAAACATGTCTGCATCTCTCACAAATACTCCACTATTTTTGAAAAAAACCGAAGTTTAAGGGTAACTTGGCCCATTTGTGAAGTGGGTTTTCAATGGTTTTTCTAGATTCAATACGGTTTGTTCACAAATAGACACCGAAAGTTTCCTCTCTCTCCAGGTGCGCGATCCAATTTTTGTGATCTTTGATGGTTCTGTAGCTGCCTACCATTTTTGTTTGATGATAAACCAATGGATTGAGAAATAAATTCTTCAGTCAGCCTTAATTCAATGTCCCCTACCTGTGCATTAACCCCATCGAATGACTCTACAAACGCCTTGCATACTGCCATATTAAAACCAGAAAACTTTCGTAATAACTCCAACCATCCAAACCTTGAAATTACCTCTCAACACTCAGGAGCAACATGCAGATACTCATCAACAATAAGCTCGAACCTAGACACTGGAGCCATGGCAACAGATAAACAAACCTCTAGGGTTTTCAGAAAACAGGTTAAAAGATACAGTTGATTTATCGACAGTTTAAGCATTACCATCAATATCCGGAAATGCCCTATGTTATCAAAACCCTGCATAATGTGAAGTGACAGATAAATGAAACTTTGAAAACAATTTACCAGACTACGATGAGCTGCAGGGAAGTCAAGCGAGCGAGTTGTTAAGAGTGATGTTTGTATGATGAAATATTAATAGATGGCAAGCTTGAAGTGACACGAATATCAAAACCCTAGCTTCACCATGAGTTCAACATTTGATCGTTATTTCATAATGCCGTGACGGTGCAGGACAAATCATCCCTTCAACGCATGGTTGAATGTTTTTCAAAAATCCCAATCCTTCAGTCATCGAATAAAACTATAATAATATGACCATCTAAGGATATAATTAATACCTCAGGATCAAGGTTATTAAAAAAAATGATCAGGAAATAATTTATAATGTAACGAAACCTATGTCAAAAACTCTAAAATTCATCTTAGACCCTCATGGCAAACTTTAACACTAACTTATTTCAGAAATACAAATTTTGAAATGAGGATAAGTGTATAGTAATGTGTGGCATATGAAAATTATATTAAATACACTTTAAGACCTTATGACCAACAAGATAAGATAAATAATTCAGAAGTGATAAAGCTTTATTAGGTCTCCTATATGAACTAAATAGTAACAGTTATCACACCATGTAGTAGCTTGTATGAATTAATAATCATAAATTCATTTGATTTTAAACATGCATGAGTGATAAGTGAAAATGCAAATAGGAGCTACTAACTTCTATAATTATAGTTTTCAAAATGATTAAAAGAAATGAGGGTTTAAGATCATGAGGATCAAATGCTGATGCTAATCGTTGTGAATTGATGAATCAATTAAACTTCTATCGGGAGTTCCTTAAGAATCAAAGATTCTTAGGGTACTCCTAGAGTATCCATGACGAGTGTTGATCTAGGTGAAAATATCAAATGTCGATCAAAGATTACCTATTTGAAATTATTTGTGTTCAAAATGCTCCGAAGGGTGTTGCTTGCCAACAGGCATCGACAGAGTGAGAACCCCTGTCGATGAGGCTTTGTTGGTGGGTTTCTCCAACAACCGCGACGCTATGAAACTCACTTGCCCAAAAACCCTGCCAACACGGACGATCCCCGAATGGAAGGCATATTAAGTGTTATATATATATA
>LPNX010698221.1:107125-130814 GCA_001517045.1 Pseudotsuga menziesii
CTGGATTTTGATCAACATTGTAAGGAATAGGTTAAGTTGAAAACACATATGGAATTACGAGGATTATCTCAATGTAAGTAATAAGTATTAAGGATTGAATAAATTGTTAAACTAGAAAATAGAGACAATAATTTGAAATGATTAAAAAAATGAAAATATGGTTCACATCATGATCATTCTCAATATATCTTCTTCATCTTTTTTTATCTTTACACCTGGTAGTTTTGACATCTTCTCATATCGATCATATGAGAATGGAGGTTGAAATCATATACCTTCTAAATATTTAACTTGAGATATTGTTGTAAACGTCATACCCTGCCTCTCTTGCTTTCCAATATTAATAGTAGCTTTGTCCAATGCCAATACTTGTGACTTATGGATTTTTAAACCCCAAGTGAGTTTCAATGGAAATTGTGTTTTAGTACATCTTTCGATAGATGTAATAGGAACAACTTGAGGAAATGATTCATCCCATGGTACCCCCACATAATTACCAATTTTTATTAAATCATACGTGGGTGGTTCTGGAGGAGAACTTCTAGGGTTATATACAATTTGTTGTATAAATCCAAGAGCACCATTGACGAGTCCTGCATTAGTCCATAGGTTTGATGTCAACATTTCCCTTGCTCCTATGGTTATCACTAATTCAAGTTCCAACCCTTCTTCATCTCCTTACATACAATAGTTGCTTCTTACAGATGTAGCAATACTGGTTGCAATGGGATGGTTTATACCTCTTATTAAACACTTGTTATGAAAGTTTACATCATCATTTGTCACAAACAAATGTATCGCCTTATCGATTGAATTTTTCATTGAATCATCCAAGGAAGTATCTGTATGAGTCATCAGTAATTTCCAATCCTCTATTGTTGGAACTACATCTCTAATATTCATTAACAAATTACAAAAATATATTTGTTGATTTCTTCGTCAGTTCGATCGAAACACAATATCGAGGGTCACAACTGCTGTGAATGTGTTCCATAATTATTTTGTAATACATTTCAATGCATATATAGGCTTATCCATTACAAATGTCAGTTGTACAAAATGACCGACCAATACAATTGATCTTCCACTAAAGGTATATTAGCATTTTCAAGGAAGGCTTGTTGAAGTCTGAAATTTATTCTGATTAATAGTTTTTTTCTAATAGAACTCATTTCATCGATCAAAATATATTTAACATTCCTCAACTCTTCTTGTAAGTTAATTAAACTCGGTCATCATAAAGGATTAATGTAATTAAATGTGCATTAATATAAAACAAATTCATTAAAAGTAAATTGCAACAACTCTAGAGCATGTTATTTTTTGAATTCTATTTGGTGGTATCTAAAGACACCGTTAGTTCTTGGTGCCTCCAATGTGCAATATATCATGTTTTTATCCTAGGAACACAAAAGTCTAAACATTAGTACTCTCATCAGAGAATAAAGAGAACCCAAATAAATTGGGCAAACATTATTTATAGATAACTCACCTGAGGATGTAGGATCATGTTTATACTGTCCAATATACTGTAAATAGTAGGATGCATGTAAATGGTATTCATCAATCATAAGTTAGTATTGAAATTGTATAGGTAAATGGTATTGAAATTATGCTTCAAAAGCACTTTAAAGTTTAAATAACTTACCTGGAAATCTACCCACACTAGACAATCTAGTAAAACCTGATAATACACTCACTCAAGTAGGCCATCTGGATCATATATGTTGCCGATGGAGAAAATCAATCGCTCATGCTCTAAATGAGGTAGAAACTATCATACATGTGCCCTATTTTTTTCGAAAGTGTGTGCATATTGATGTTTGTACCAACTAGTAGGTTGGTGAATTGGTATACAATAGTTCCCACTCTATAATCCTAAAATACATACCCACCCTTCTTTTTTTGTTGTGCTGCTAGTGCCAAGTAATCCCCTTTTATAACCATCGAGCTAGTTGGGAATTCAATATTTCCATCATCTGTAATAGGTTCAAGACTATTTTTTTCCCCTCTAAGTAACGAGCCAACCAATAGTCAGAACCACATTCATCATTTTTTGGGGAAACCACTCCATATATCTAACCTGTGAAAGGAAATAGGTCTAGCTAACAATACATTTATTAAAAAAGGTCTTGCATGTCACATAAATAAAATTTCTTTAAATGTAAAGGCTTGTAGTGATCTAGGTACTGCAAATTTACTTGTGTGTACCTGCTTGTAGGTACTACAAATTTACAATAATACCATGGGCCAATACTGTTGAATTCTTCACAAAACCTACATAAAACTCTCATTCTTTAATGCTCGAATCTGCAAATGGATAAGTGTTTAGTCATCTACAAGAATCAAATTAATTGTCGAGTTTTCCATATCATTCTCCTAAAATTCCATGCTTTTCCATTGGATCCCCTAATATTGAATTGGTAATAATAATATGAAAAATGTTCATCCAACACCATCAATAAAGTAATATTGAATAGGTTATAATAATATGAAGAATATACATACAACACCATCAATAAAGTCTAGGCTTGATTCTTGATGGTTAAGTGTAGGAAATGAAATTCCCTGCCAAGGTTTGAATTCCCAAGAATATTTTTTTTATTCTCACGGGTGATCTGTCTTGAGAAAATTGGTTGTTGCATATAGTTTTTGCTAGGTGCAAGTCTTGGGTGACTTTAGTGTAAGATTCTTTATTGGATGTTTTAAGCAACCTACAGATCACTCTAGTACTCCCGATTAGGAATGACATGCTTTCTTTGTTGCAATAAATTAATATCAAAATAAAATAGAGTTCTGAATCTTATTATTGAGGTTTCTTCTAATTTCAGTAGGTACATGAGAAAATGAAATAGAAAACAAATATTAGATGCGAAACACTAATCTTAGTGCCACTCCATGCTTCTTCAGGAATGTTGTGTTGGACACTCACGGTGGGTGATCTGTTGAGCAAGTAAACTGAGCATGCAACAACTATATCCCAATACTCATATGATAACTTCTTATACGACACCATGATACATGTCATGTTCATGATGGTTTGGTTCTTTCGTTCATAAAATCCATTATGACGTGGAGAGTATTTGGTGGTGAATTGTCTCTAAATGCCATGCTGCTTGCAGAAATATGTAAACTCATGTGAATCATATTCACCTCCATCATATGATCTAATCTAATATGAGCACTTTAGAGACATTGTCTCTGGCACTGTTCCGGTCTACTTGCTTGTTTCTGCATTCTCGTTCATAGTGGCCATACTTTTTGCAGTAGTTACATTGAATATTGGACTTATTGGTCCATCTCTTGCCTCTTCCCCTCTGAACTTGAGAGTTGTGAGAGTGTTTTGAGTGATGGGAATATTCATGATTGGTTTTGTCATCTATATGAGGAGGCCCCCGGCCTCTTCTTCCTCTACCTTATCCTCTTGTTTCTCAAGCTCTATTGAGGTAATATTGGGTGTTGATATAATTGGTCAATGATTCTTCTTCTTGATTGAATTGAGCTTCATGAGATACAAGGGATCCAGTAACCTCTTCTAGGGTGAACTGGGGAAGATCTTTGTTTCTTCTATGGCAGTTTCTACCATAGAATTTTTTTGTGAGACACCTTAGAATATTTTGAATAACTACCTTCTATTCTAAAGGTTTGCCATAGGTTTGAAATTGGATTACAATGCCTGAAATACTAGTCATAAGCTAATCTACAGTTTCTGTTTCCTTCATTTTCAAACTTTCAAACTGAATTCGAAGAGTTTGCAATCTTACTGTTTTTACTTGGTTTTTTCCCTTGTAGGTGGATGCAAGAAGATTAAAAGCTTGATGTGAATTGGTAGCTCCTGAAATCCATGAGGAAATGGACTCATCAATGCAACTTTGGGTCAGCCATTTGGAAAAATGGAGTCTGTATTGCCGCACTTTGGATAAATGAATAGTGTGTTGGTATCACACTTTGTTTGAATAGAAAGTGCGTTGGCACCGCACTTTGGTTAAGAAAAGGGTGCATTGGGGGGAAATGTGTCATAGCTCCTCATAGGGAAAAGGTGTGCTGGTAGTCCAAGAGATAAAACAAAATACACCTGATTCCTCGATGTGTTCCAAATTCAGTCACAAACTCCATGTGTGTGTTCTTTCCACTGTGAAAAAGGCTTACCCAAGACAAAAGGAATGGATCAGTCCATACAGTCTGATACCATGTTCAAGATAAAAAAAAGAATGAAGAAGAAATGATGGAACACCAATGGGCATACCGATTTCCTTCTCTTTCGAGTCAAGTATTTACAGTATTACAACACAACAATACCTAAGCCATAGGATTACATCAAAACAATACCATGGTCCAATACTATTGAATTCTTCACAAAACCTACATAAAAATCTCATTCTTTAATGTTGAAATATGCAAATCGATAAGTGTTTAGTCATATACAAGAATCAAATTAATTTTTGAGTTTTCAATATCATTCTCCTACAATTCCATGCTTTTCCATTGGATCCCCTCATATTGAATAGGCAATAATCATATGAAAAATATTCATACAACACCACAATAAGGTAATATTGAATAGGTAATAATAATATGAAAAATATTCATACAACACCATCAATAAGGTCTTGGCTTGATGCTTGATGGTTAAGTGTAGGAAATTAAATTCCCGACCATGGTTTGAATTCCCAAGATTTTTTTTTTGTGTGTGGGACATCTATTGGAGAAAATTGGTTGTTGCATGTAGTTGATGTTAGGTAAAATTCTTGGGTGACATTCTAGGAATAGATACCCCACTAATGGCTACTTAGCCTAAGATTCTTTATTGAATGTTCTAAGCCAAGTACACATCATGGTAGTACTCTCGATTGGGAATGGCATTGTCTCAATAAATTACTGTCAAAAGAAAAACATCCATTTAATGATGTCATAACCTAGCCTAGCATATAAGGATGCTATATTTGCACTACCAGATTATTAATTTCCCACAATCCCATTCATTCCTAATCATCCAAATCCCATGGAAATATAACAAAAGTCGATAAACCCAATGATTTGATATCAATAATGTGCCACATAAATGAACTCCAAAAGGTCTAAACTGAAAAACAATGTCCAAAAAATAGTATTTTGTATTAATATTAAAATCAGATAATATTATAAATCAGATAAACTGCAGGAACATTGTAAATAGAAGGATTTATATTAACAATGAGAGCATAAATTATGAATAACACAGAATAATATATAGACTAAAATAATTGTAAGTTTATTAAAAATATTTTTTTAACCATGGAAACAGTAACCTCCCAAGAGTATATCTAACAACCTGGAAACCACATATAATAGTAACTTGTAACTTAGCAAAACCAAGACGTCTCATTAAAAATATTTCTGATCTCTTTAAAATGGATTAAGGAGACGAAAGGTCATACTAAAGTAGGCTAGTCCATAATAACATATCAAGAATAAAAAAACCATAAAAGTTGATAATGATCAAACATATTAAATTCAAACATAGAAAAATATTTTGTGAAAGATCGTTCGCAAACCGAAAAATGGCATCCATTAATTGACGGATCAAGGATCTTTGTCCACGACCCTGAGAGGAAAGTGGAGTCGAGTTGGAAGGAGTCATTGGTGATGTATTGGGAGAGCTTGCATAGTTGTTGTATTCTTCTGTCACGTCCCCACCCCTCACACCAACCGCAGAGAGGACGCTACCTACACTGCTGTTGTTGCTATCAAACTAGGCAATCTAGCCCCATGAATATAAACATAAACGACTTGAACTAAATACATACACATGCATGTTTATAATTAATTAAAAAATGAAAGTAAACAAATTCATTCATATTCAAGCTTTCAACATGTTCATGATAATTTACAAAACAAATACAGTTGCAGAGTTAAATACAAGAAATGCTTATCTTGAGAAGAAGCTTTCCCGCAACTAGCTATGTTGCTCCAACGTTCGACCCAACCATAGGCCAGTGTGCTCATCAATCTTTGAGCATCAGTGCCACCCCTGAGATGGGCATGATTTCTAGGAGGAGCTAGTGAACAACAGGATTACACATAGCAATACCATACACCTACAATCAAGCCAACACACCATTGGGTTTCATAGACTATTAATCCCGACCAATAAAAAATTGGGTTTCACGGGATACTAAGGAAATAAGCCAATAGAACATGGGTTCCTTGGACTTACTCAGCTAATCCAACCCTTACATCAAAACATAGTCATCCAAATGACAAATAGGTTCCATGGAATTTCTCAGCCAAGCGAACCTTCACACAAAAACATAGCCAAACCTATTGACAGATGGGTTTTTTGGACTTACGTGGCCAATCCAACCCAAGGATGCACTTCACAACAAAAATACAATTGCTGGGTATGGAAAAAACGTCCTAAAAGCCAAAATAGAAAGGAAACAAGGGAAAAAAACCCCTCTGATATAAAATTCGATTTTAGAGATGTCTAGGGACTTTACGTGGGCAGAAATGACCTCTTCAAACATCCAAAGCGTAGATCTATCTTCCCAACAACTGAGCATGGCAAAAAAAATGTTTTTTTGCAACCAAAACAAACTAGAAAAAGGGGGAAAAAACCGAGTGAGAGAAATACGATTTCAAAAAATGTTTCTGGGAATTGTAGGAGCTGAAATGACCTCCATACACACCCAAGTTGTGGGTCTCCTTTTCCCATTCACTTAACTACACAAAAATGGGTTTGCCATCTTGGAGAAATTAGGGAAAATGTAGAAAAACATGAGGGAATCTCCCAGCTTGCTCATAGGGGAAAAAACTACCTTTTCAAACCCCAAAATTGTGGTTCCCTTCTTCCCATTCATCCAACAACACAAAAAAAAATTATGGGCATGGAGAAGTGAAGAAAATGGTAGAGATCGTGAAGGAGAGAGCTCAACCATCTTCCTGTTGTGTGAGAGAGCCCAAACATGAATAGAATGGGTGAGGAATGAAATATGTGGGTAAATAATGGCTTGGGAATGCATTTCCAAGCATTTACTTGCCCAAGAAGTCAAAAACACATTTTCCAAAAATGGGTGGCTTCCCAAATTTGAATTTGACTCCCATACTCTTCCCATCCTCATGCAGTAACTTCCCCAAAAAATTTCTAAGTTACTGGGAATAAAAGAAAAAATGGGTAGTTGAAATATTTATAGGTTCTCCCTTAGAAAAAATGGGTATTTGAAAGCTTTATAGGTTCTCCCTATTCCTTTTGAAATCATACCCCCATCTCTTTAACATTGCAGTGCATACCTAGTTGTGGTATTTTTATTAATTGATTAGTTACATGATGTCTCAAAACATATTGTGCCTGGCTAGCACATAAACCGTCATCATCAATTTTAATTGCTGAAACATAAAACAATAAATCTATGGTGGGGCCTTTTCCTTAAGCTCCACACCATGATTCATTAACACTATTTACATCATATGCAATTCAATACCATGGGGTCAAAACCAGGGTGTTACATCTTCCATAGCCAACCTTGGAGCACTATCTCTTTTTGGAGTTCCATGTTCATTTTGTAGTTTCGCAGTTTGGAAAAATTTTCCAAGAGTTTTTAAGACCTTTGCACGAGCTTGAAGATCTTCTTTCCTTGCACTGTTATCTTGCAACATCATCTGGCACACATTTGAGAGGGTGCCTTCAATATCAGGCACACTTATTTTTAAAATAGAGTCAATAAACAATTCTTTGTTTGAATGTATAAATGATTTCAGATTATCGTTAGAATAATTCTCTATAGTTAGCTGCCGTTTCATATTTAGTAGTAATTTTTAGTAGTGCAAAAGCACCTATAGCTGAAGTGACAAGAGATTTTATAAAATGCCATTTATTTTTGAACCATTCAACTATATAATGCACTTCGCATCTGAACCATTTAACTCTAAAAGGCACACCCAAATATATGGCTTTCTTCCCAAGTTCCATTGATGGTTGTCTTTCATATATGTAACCAATTGTGTGCAGTGTATTGACTCCATAAGATGTATCATTGAGGCATTGAACCTTAGATATAGATTTTTGTATAAACCCTTCTTTGTGACCTTATACATATTGATTAGACGATATTCCAAAATCCGTGAGATATTTTCTTATCTATCGTAGTTCTCTAGTAGTTTAACAGTATCTATCTGTCCCCCTTAAGTAGACATCATGAAATAAAGCATTGAAATTGTTGAAAGATGGCCTATATACTATTCAAATAAATCACTTCCAAACATCATAGCAAAAGATTATTCTGGATCTATCAGTGTTCCCGTTGATACACCCGCTTTTCCAAGTACATCATATGATGCTCGTTGATTTGGATCACTAAGAATTTGGTAAGATTCTCCCAATACCTAAAAAATGTCTGCCGCTTGAGGATTATTTGGATTTTTATTAGGATGAACTTCCCTATCCTTCATGTAATAAGATTTCTTGATCTCTCTTTTCGTGGTCATGGGACTTATTCCTAGCATGTCGTAGTAACCGGTTTACTTAACCATTTTAAAAATCTCGAGTGGAATCAAGAATTCCTGTAGAATCAGCTATGAAAAGTATGTTTGCAAGCTCTGATTGATCAGAATATAAGCAACAGGTGAAATCTGGCTGATGCAATAACAAACACAATAAACCATGAATATTTCTTGTGAGGAGATAATTGATTAAAAAATCAGCTATTAATACATTAGTTCCATGGAGTTAATTAAGGAAACTAAGAAAAAGAGTGTCTACGAAGATACTTTAGAGCCATTAAATCTAGTGTTTACTTTGATTTTATGGAAATTTACGGGTGCTGGATCTTTTGACCGATGATGAGTTGGTGGACTATGGGGCAGAAATTTTTGAATACCGGTCATTTTTTGTGACAATGTTAGACAACTAGAGAACACTTCGGACGATGCTCACAAAGTTGAATGAGTTAATTATTAATATATTTTTTTGTAGGTTTACTAAATAAAAAATTAAAATCAAATGAAAAGTATTTAAAAAAACTAAGTGGTTCGAATGTTTTTTACATGTTTGATAGATTTTGGTTTAAATGAATCTATGTTGATCATAAACTAGCCTAGATCCAAATCCTAGGCTCTTTCAAGGGCCGATAGGGATCAAATATCCTGAGGTGCAAACCTCCTTGATTGCAATACCTGAGAAGAGGTTTGCACGTCAGGATATTTGATCCCTCTTGGCGCTTGATAGAGCCAAGGATTTGGATCTAGGCTAGTTTAAGTTTGGGGTGGTGACACAAAACTGGAGTTTGATCAACATTGTAAGGAATAGGTTAAGTTGAAAACACATATGGAATTATGAGGATTATTTCAATGCAAGTAATAAGTATTAAGGATTAAATAAATTGTTAAACTGGAAAATAGAGACAATAATTTTGAAATGATTAAATGAATGAAAATATGGTTCACATCATGATCATTCTCAATCTATCTTCTTCATCTTGTTTTATCTTCACACCTGGTAGTTTTGAAATCTTCTCATATTGATCATATGAGAATGGAGGTTGAAATCGTAGACCTTCCAAATATTTAACTCGATATATTGTTGTAAATGTCATACCCTTCCTCTCTTGCTTTCCAATATTAATAGTATCTTTCTCCAATGTTAATCCTCGTGACTCATGGATTGTTGAACCCCAAGCGATTTGAATGCGATTTGAAAAATATTCTTTGCGATTTGAATGCAATTTGAGAGTTGAATTCGTGCTATTTACTATCGAGGTTTGATTTGGATTAATATATGGTTTAGATATGTATATTTGTAAATTATTCTTTGCGATTTGAATGCGATTTGAGAGTTGAATTCATCGACATTTGATTTGGAAGAATCTGTGTTTTAGATCTGTATATTTGTGAAATATTATTTGCAATTTAAATGCGATTTTAGAGTTGAATTCATGTTATTTACTATCAGAATTGGATTTGGAAGAATTCATGTTTTAGATATGTATATTTGTTAAAGATTCTTTGTGATTTGATGGCTGCAAAAGAATACAATTTGATTTGAGATCTGAATACATGTAATTTACTACTGTTTTGGTTTTGAAGACTCTATGTTTGAGATTTGTATATATGTTAAATAATATCTTAGTTTTGACTTAGAAGGACTGCGACTTTTCATATGTAAATGTGTTGATTATGATCTATGTTTTGATATGGAAGGACTCTTATTTGAGATATACATATATATTAAATATTAGCTGCATTTATAACCTGGAAAGAATCTGATTGCATCTGAATTGTGGCCTGAGTAGTTTCAAATATTGTATATGTGTTTTTCCTGTATATTTCATTCTGGTCGAGCTTTTGAGTTGTTGATTTCTAGATCAATAGAGTGTTGAAGTCAGTATAAAGGTTTCCCTCTGGCATTCTGATCTAGCTTACGAGATGCCAAATCTCATATCTGAGAGATCCACACTTGGTATGATCCACATCTTAAATAAAACAAATTTAAGTTCTAATTCTTGTAGAACCTATGAGAGAATTGATTAAGGAAAGGTTGGGTTATTCCAAAGGGGGATCGACCCTTGTAAAATGCTAGAATTATTTTGTAAATTCTATCTTTTTGTGTGCTCGGTTAACTGCAATTTAGTTCTATGTTTTATTTATTTATTTTATAATTGAGTGGTGAAACTTAGATCATGTTAGAGATCTTGGGAAAGGTTATAGCTTTATTCTTTACCTTATTGGATTTTTCTCCCAGATCGAGGGTGAGTTTAGGTGGAATAACATGTGCCAAATAGAGTAAATGGTTGGGATAAAAGTCATACACATGCTTTCAGTCGCGCACGTCATTTTCAAACTAGAGTAATATCTGTAATGGTCAACTTTGTTTATGGAAATATTTTATAATGTTTCAAGCTTATTATGTAGCTTACGTATTTACATTTATAATTTGATTTATCATACTATTATGTACATTGAATTAGCATGACTTTCAAGTGGTGGTTGCACAAGATGTGTTCCAAGGGTGGAAAGGCACAAGATGTCTTCTAGTGTAGAGAAAATCAACTTGTATATGTACATACTTTATAAATTAGTTTCTTTTATCATCTAAATTCATCTAACCTTGTCGCTTGCTCCTCAGATGACTCAGGATATTCATACTCCACCTTTGAAGATGGTGCCTAGGAGATCGAGTATAATATATGGTATCTTGAGAAGGAGTGTGTTAACCATAACTAAAGGATAGGGTTAATATGTAATTGTCATGGTCATGCGACTAATATAATGCCGGCACCTTATTATAGTATTTAGTGATATTTTCTTATGTGAGTTAGCATTGGAGTGATTATATTTTGTATGATATTAATATTTTGACTATGGTTAAGTAATAAATGAGTTCAAATTAATTGGTGTGATTGAATAGAATAAAAGAAGAAACTTTATATTGTGCACCCCAAGAATCTTTCAGGTTTATGGTGTTACGAAGAGAAATTCCTACGGCTTGGGGTACCACAATAGACAGCTTGACTCCGGAAATCAATCCTTTTCAATATGCAATAGAAATGAAATATCTAACACTAAAGGATCAGGCCTCGTACCTTATTCTGGACGGTTGAAGTAGATCTCCATTGAGCTTTCCAACTTCAGCATGAATTGATAAATCACTTCCTCAACAACAAGTAAACAAGACAAGCATACTATATATCTTGGTGTTAGATCTATTCTAGCATATATAATCAACAATGTATAAGCATTTGAAATCATCCATGGATAAGATATTCATTCAAACATACATTATTGGAAAAGAAAAGATATTTCTATTAATATAAAATCAGAGATTACAATGGAGACAACCTCTATCGGCATGTCTGCGAATCAGAGAAACTGAATCCCCCACTTGGGCCTCCACCACCTAAATCCTCCATCTCTCGATAGCAAGCTCACAAGCAAAGGAAAGCTTGGGAAGAACACAAAATTGCTCCAACGGACAAAGGAATGCAGACTCAAGCACAAGTTCCAACAACAATGGACTATAGTTTCTTTACTCTCAATTCTCTCATATGCCTTCAATGTACCAAAGAGTTCCTTATATAGATTTTCAAAGGGGTAATGAAAGGTCGAATCCGAGTGATCTCAAGCCATATGGAAGGCCAGGAGTCAAGTGAGTCAGATCCATGTCAAGGAAAACTCCAAAAGGATTTGGATTATGCACACATCCTGATGTACATGGTTTTAGGGGTCAAACCCACGTATATATGCGATTAGGGGTTTAAAAGTCACGTGTATTAATTTTCACATGTTTTTAGGGATGGTCAAGGAAACATCAAAGGAAAAAAAATGGTCCAAGGGGTCTAAGGAGTCTGTAGAGGGACAGGGGAAGGCCATATAAGTGTGATTCACATGGAGTGGTAAAATCAGCTATAACAGATTCCCCCTAATGTGTGAGGTCAGAGGGGTCATATGATGGCCAAATACATTATAAGTCCATTCCAGAAGTGGAGTGATGAAGGATCCCAAATGGAAGACCAGCCACCCAATCAACATAGTACAATGATACAACTCTGCATATAACTGCAAATACATATAGCAGTCCCGGATACATAAGAGTACAATGGCCATGACTAGGCATGATAGATATCACATAAGTGGTCATCGCTACATACAATACACATAGATCAGAATATCCATGATGAAGATATACAAACGATCATGATCTCCATAATGGATGAAGATATATAATAGATGAAGATCTCCATAATAGCTGGAAATGTCTAACATATACTGGAATCAAGTCACAAGAGCTGAAATCTCATGAACACTGGCATGATCATGGAGGTAGCATATAAGAAATGCCACCAATCTGGAAGGTCTTCTACACAAAATGCTATGAGTACATGTCCTAATATGTGAATAGAAGTGTCAAGGTTGAACATAATAGTCCATCGTCTGATTACTGGTCACTAATGTATACCGTTAATAGATGCGAGATCACCCATCGATAATGAAAATGGGAATCAAGGTACTAGAGTGTAAACTAACAAGTGTGAATAAATGTGTTGAGGTCGAACACTTGAGAGGATCCACTAATCAGGGGACATTGATGTATTCCCAAAGACCATCGATGGCAAGAGAACCTGCCACTGATGACTGCAAGTCTCAAGGCACTCAAAAATGACTCTAGATTCCAATCCCAGAATAAATGATTTGAAGTCGATGGGATGAAATCCGCTGGAAGGAGGGAATTAAGGCATCCCCCATAATCCAACATGAGGTACTCAACAAAGCTGTATCATTTGGAAGGACTTGATCATAAGGTGCACGAACTAGTAACTGTACCGGGAATGGCTGACATGCAAAGTCAAGGTAATTGAGGAATGGTTGACTCAGGTTTCAACTTCCTTTGAACAAGAGCATAACAGTGAATGGTGACTGAATAAAGGCAACATAGACTCGATATAAAAAACTAGGACATCTCTGCAACACTGGAGGCATCGACAGAGGCTCCATGGGGATTGGAAGCTTAACCAATTGGTGGAGATAAACTTAGATAAATGAGTACAGCTCCTAAAGTCAAACTATAAATCCAACCAACGGATGTGATATACAGTGCTCTGTTTGAAGGAGAAACGACTCGACAGCTGCCAAAGATAAAATCTTTCCTTGTTCGGCTTTTTGGTTTTTTGATTTTTTTGGACTTTTTCAAATATTTAAAAATCTTGAAAAAGAATAAAATTGCTTTATAGTTACAGACTAGGAGGAGACGAGTGTCATAGGGGCAAACAAACTAGTTCCAAGTAGTGGAACATACCTATGCTCAATGCAAGGATACATGTGTAAAATAGTGACACTCAGGGGAAAATCCCCTCCTGGTAAAAATAGGGAATCAAGCTGCAAAGGATATATAGAATGGATCTGCATGGCTAGACATGAGACAAGCTAGGGCTATATGGCTGAAACTCAATGTCAGGGAAGCTGACATAAAGCTCAATAAGGCAGGCAAAGTTCATGATAATGCAACTACAACTTGACATAAGGGAGTCCTGAGGGAAATAGGCTAGCAAAAGATCAAGAGGAGTATGAGGCTCTTGTGAAATGTCATGGCAATACTATACAATGGACTCCCACACCCTAAGGGACAAAATGTCAGCTTGGGCACCAAATGAAAATAAGGCGCTAACAAGGGTACCCATGTAAGGTCAAGCTCTACCGCTCATATCATGCCACTTCTAAAATAGCAAAAAGGTTTCGTGACATAATAGAGTGGGTTCATACCAAAGGCTATAATGAAACAGTCACAAGGTCATGCAAAATGCAAATGGTGATGAAACCTAACCTATATGCTAGTTTAGACATGATACCTGAGATTGGCACGAACGGGTCAATCCAATGGCTGAAACCACACTCAAAAAGGTCTCCCATTTGAGCTCAGATTTTCAACAAGGAATTCCAGGAGATCCAGCCAGCGGAATCCATTACTGTTTCTTCCAGGTACTTACCCATGCTCTACTCTTCCATTTTGATGCAATTTTTGTCAAATTCCATGGTGTTTTTGGATTTCTAGGCCAATCCAAAATAGGTGCTATGGCCCACGCAGAAATTGAGGGTTTTTCCACATATAGGGATAGATATACGCGGAAAATGCCCTAACAGACATGTACACATGCGGCTGTTTGCAAAACAGTCGCGTATGCGACTGTGCATAAGGTTTTTAAAGTGTTCTAATGGGTAAACTTCCAATTTTTTGTGCAGGATGGTCCTAGAATGGAGAGAACATGAACATGGTGATGTAGAAGAGGCAGTAAGGGCCAATCTAATGGATCAACAAGTGCTACGTGTATGTGGGCTTTACAAATTTTGGTGTCTTGGTGGCTTAAGGGGCAAAAGAGGACTATTGTAGATGCTGGTGGATTACTGGGATTGAGATTCAGAGTCATTCTAGATAGATGGGATGTCCCTCACCATATAGGTGGAGGACATATACTTTATTAGTGGACTTTCTCGATGGGGGGAAGTAGTGAACCTACATTCTCCCAGGCCCGGAGGTGTCCTGACTATAGATGAGTACATTGCGGTGTACTACTATCCTGACACGGAGAAGGTGGGGAGTTAGATCCCAATTAACTCCATACAGGTTCTGGGCCTAAAGGCCATCCTACTAACATTGAGCAGGATAGCAGGCTTGGATTCACTCCACCAGGCCTCATGACCTCTGATGTTCTATGCAGTGGAGCGCATGAGAACCACGGTATACGATTGGAGCACTGCACTACTGGGAAAAATGAAACACCATCTCAGTGAGTGTAAGATGGGCAGAGTGCGAAACTTTGGTTTTAGCAGCATACTGAGCATGTTTTTCTTCGAGTGTGTTCCAGGATTGAGCCCCAGAGTTGACGTTCTTCTACACGGGGTTCGAGATCCACCCAATGGCGTTGGGTAGATGTGATGTACAAACTGGGTGGAGGTAGGGTGTCCAACTCCTATCCAGCTGATTTCTTTCCATGGTGGCGACGACAGATAGTTGCCATCGATGACTAACCCTATGCGGGGATAGATTTCTGGGGGGACCCAAAAATGCCACTACTACCAGGATTTCTGGGGGGACCCAAAAATACGGTGACATAGGTAATGAATCTCGACCCTCTCTTAAAATTTTTGAGTTATTTAATTTTTTTGTGTTTTCTAATTATATGGAATCAAAAGACATGTTTTTGGGTGACAATACATAGTGACATCTACCATATGCATGCAGATGTGGGACCACGGTGGCCTGAAGGCTTCCCTTGTCATAGACAGAGGGGAAGAGGAGACGATATCATGAGTGTGGATGCGGTGTAGACACTCCAAAGAATTCATACCAACTTTGTGAGGCTGACATACAGAGTTCCCATGGTGCAAGTCGAGGAATTTCCTGAGGCCATGCAGTGCTAGGTGGTGGGTGTACCACGAGCATGGGTGTGATTATTCTGATGGCTAGCTAGAGCCGTAGTGACATTCCATGATCACAACCCCCGTCCTCCTCCATAGGCTTAGATACCTGGGAGTGATACATTTTGTATTATCGTGTATTATATTTTGGTGGCTTGAGAGCCCAATTTTTGTATCATGACACTATGTATTACCACATTTTGGATGTTTATAAAACTTTTATGATGATCGGTTTATTTATTTACATGTGTAAAAATTTGTGTTTGTGATGAATTTATTGTGTATGAAATAAATGCCAATCTAACACATAGTTAGCATATGAGTTAGCAACTTGATTATTAATTCTTGGAATATGTATGTATGTTATGTTGTCAAATTGCTGTTCTAATAATCTCACATGTAAGAATCTTCTTAACAACGTCGGATCTCTAACATGGTACAAACCATTAATTTGTGACACTACTAACTCTGAATCAAGACGTACCTCAAGAGAGAGAATGCCATGTAAAATGGCATCTTGTAGAAGCTCAATAATGGCACTATATTCAGCAACACTGTTTGAAGATGGATGTAAACATACACCTCCTGAAGACAATACCTGACCCATAGGAGTATAAATCACCCAAGCAGCAGAGGCTGAGTGTTGAGTGTGACGGCTCACACCATCCATGAATCCTATGTAGGTGGAATATTTCATTGACATCTTCCAAAAGAAACGAAAACTAATCACAAACCTAATCACTATAAGGAAAAGACCTACCTATGCAAAATTGTACAATAATATACAATAATCAGCCTTGTCTGAAAATCATGCATAGTACTTTTTGAGATAGAGCCCATTCCTAGGCTCCTCCAAGGCTGTTCCCTCGTAATCCACTAACTCATAAGCGCCCTTCTTTAACACATGTTTGACGACGTAAGGACCACGCCACATGGAGTTAGACTTTCCTACCCCCAAGGGTTCTTTCGGTTGATCCCACAAAAGCACCAAGTCTCCCTCACTAAACCTCCTTGGACGGACAGACTTATCGTACTGGACCTTTAAACGACGTTTATTTACTTCTATAGCCACTAAGGCATCTCAACGCTGCTCATCAAGTTGCTCTGTAACACCTTGATTTTGACCCCGTTGCATTAGATGTATATGATGTATATATTGTAATAATCATGGTGCGGAGCTAAAGGCCAAGGTCCCACCATCGATTGGATTATGCTATACTTCGGATTTAAATTTTTCATTGATGGTATAAATCGGGGCATGCGGCATACATATTGAGTTTGTCATCATGTAAATACGCATATTTAATTAAATAACCCAACCATCCATGTTCGTGGCAACTGAATTGAGAAGGGGCATGATTTTCACAAGGATAAGGGTAGGGAAATTGTCAAACCTTAAGCCATGAGAGAAAAATCCATGTGTCACCTTCCCTTGTCTTACCCAATCACCTCCATTAAGAACTGCTACTGTTAGTTGGGGAAGTTATGGTTGGGAGTGGAGTGTGGCAAGACTGTTAGTCCTTTCCCACATGTACACTCCACCAGCATGGTTGACCTCACGATGGAAAGCAAAAACCACCACCATCACTCCAATAGACACTCCATTCTCTCCACGATGGTGCTGAAACACTCATGCACTTTCGACTTGTCATTCTCTCCATTGTATGTTCAACCTCATGAATAGGCAGTAGTTGTTCATTCTCACACAGAGAAAATGTCTCGTTTCTCACACAGAGGATATTTTTTCTGTTTGATCTCCTGCAGCTAGGAGAGGGAGCTGTTTCGACTGTCATTCACATTTTCGGCTGTATGATCTCCTTATAGACTGGTATGGCCATGTAATATTTCGTCATTTCGATGTTGATATTGGGACCATTGTTCTTCCCGTGAGTTATGGTTTCTGCCATTCTCCTCAAGATTCATTGTGATTGTTGTGGTCTTCTTTACATTTGGGGTCTGGTGCAAGTTTTCCTCGTGCACCGGTTGGGAGACTGCATTTTCTTTCCCCAGTGTGGGTTACGTAAGTTTTCCATAGTGGCTTCATTTGTGCAGAATGAGCTATTGTTCCCCACATTTGTTGGTTGTGTATGTTGTTACACTTTGGGGCTGTCGTAGACTGTTTGGAGTCGTTTTCCCTATTTAAGCTGTAACAGCTGATTGATTACATGTGTGCAATGGTTGGTCTTCGGACTATGTTGGGAGCCAGGATGGAGGCTTGGTTTGCTTGATAAACCTGGTGTGTTTGGAAACCACACAGATAGAGCTAGAAGGATGGATTTATTCTCCACAACCCCTGAATAGCACTGGAAGGGAAGGCAGGGCCTAAGGGACTGTGTAGCAGAGAAGGGACTGATTCCTTGTGTTGGGTGTGTGTGGGTGTCTTAGAAGTCAAGCTATTTTTGGTGTAGGTGTTCCTACCTCTGTGATGGGATCACTAGCTTAGCATTTAGCCTTTCCCAACTCCTATATGGCCTGATAAACCTGACTATGTTGGCTTGGATGTCTTGTTGATGGCCTGATAAACCCAACTGTGTTGGCTTGGCTATGTTTTGTGTATCCTTGGCTATGTGTAAGCCTGCTTGTTCCTTATTCCTTAGAGAATCATGCCTAGCTCAGGGGTGGCAGCGTTGTTGACAGATTAAGGAGCACGCTGGCCTATGGTTGGGTGGAACGTTGCAGCGATGTAGTTGGTTGTGGAACGAGTTCTTCATAATATAAGTAATCTTGTCTATTTTACTTCTGCAATCCTATTTACTATAAATGATCATGATGAACATGTTGAATGAATTCTTGTATGAATGTATGTCGCTTCCACTATGTATGACAAACAATTGCATCTGTGTATGTTCTACTTCAATGCATTCTATTTTAGTATTTTTATGAATTCAGATGTTCATGGGGCTGGTAGCCCGGATGGTTAACGCCATGGTAGCGTCCTCTTCATCGGTCAGAGGGTCGGGGACGTTACATGCTCAAGGTGGACCAAACACTCCTCCAATGTTGAAGTGTCTTGTAAGAGCTCTATGGCTAACTTCAAAGAAGGAATCTCACATTCAACCGGCAATACTGACTCCACTCCATGTACAAGTTGATATGGAGAAAAACCCGTGGCAGTATTAACAGCGGTTCTATACACCCACAAAGCAGGATATAACATAATATGCCAATTATTCTTGCTTTTTGCGATGGTTTGTTGGAGAATGGATTTGAGTGATTTGTTCACTGCTTCTACCTATCCATTCGCTTGAGGGTAGTAAGAGGAGGAATGATCTTGTTTGTACCCTAACTTTGATGCCAACTCTTCCATCATATGATTTTGAAAGTGTGAGCCATGGTCAGTGACAAGCTCTTTCGAAATCCAAAACCGAGTAATAATCTGGTTGAATATGAAGTGCACAGCTGTCTCACCGTCTGATTTAACTGTAGGCATAGCCTCAACCCATTCCATGAAGTAATCAACAGCCACTATGATATGATGATGCCCCCCAGCTGAAGCTGGGTTGCAATCCATAAAATCAAGCCCCCACTTAGTGAAGGGATCGACAGTGATGATGGGATGTAATGGGGTAGGTTTTGAGTGCATATTACATGCAAACACCTGGCAAGGGTGGCACCTCTTGACCACATCTACACAATACTTAAAGATCGATGGCCAGAAATAACCCACTCTTTAAGATTTTTTGGGCTATAGAAAGCCTAGATAAATGTCCATCACACACCCCTCTGTGACAATCATTCAGCACTACCTCAGCCTCCTCATGAGTTAAACAACGTTGTAAAATTTAATCTACCCCATGGCAGTACAAAGTGTTATCCACTATGAGGTCATTCTTAGACACGTGACGTAATCGTCATCGTTAATACCATGAGAGGTGAGTAGGGACCTTCAATGTTTGTAAATATATAATGATATTCCCATGCCATGGGTCTAAAGTTGAGATTAAGAAGATGTGTTCATCGATAAACGTATCTTCACAAACCAACTCCTTGGCCTTGCTTGGGAAATCCGATATAAGCTTTGCAAAAATTAACGATTTCTTCGATTTTGCTGAAACAAACTCGAGATCAAACTCTTGCAGGATGAAAATCCATTTATTATATTTTCCCCCAATCATCCTTCAAGTGAGGACAAATTGAAAGGAATTGACATGGGCTACAACCAAGGTTCGGTGAAGGAGAATATAATGTCTCAACTGTTGAACCGCATGTACGGTAGCTAAAGCAAGCTTCTCAACATTAGAATAATAGATCTCCATGTCAACAAGATTTCGGCTTAGATCGTATATGACATGCTCTTGGAGCTCCTCATCTCCTTGAACCAAAACCATACTAATCGTCTCCATGTACGCGGCCCCATAAAGTAGAAAATCACGGCTATAGTCTAGGGGACTAATCACCAGGGCCGATGCTAGGGCTCGCTTGAGTGCATCGAAGGAATCCTGGGCTCGCTCATCCCAACAAAAGGTGGTGTCCTTCTTCAAAAGACGCATGAAGCCTCTAGTCAAATTGGAAAAATTGACAATGAATCTCCCTAATAAGTTTGCCATGCCTTGAAAACATTTAAGATGACGAATATTTTTTGGGGGAGACAACTGAAGTATTGCCTCTACCTTCAAAGGGTCGACTCTTATACACTCCTTAGAAATGATGAATCCTAACAAGCGACCTAACTTCACACAAAATATGCACTTGTGAGGATTTAACCTAACCAAATAATGGCGGCATCTTTTGAACACCAATCTCAAATGATAGGAATGACGCATTCTCATACGAGAATGAGAAGCAAGGTCATCCAAAAATACTTCAATAATCGATTTGAGATTGTGGAAGATCAAGGTCATGGCCCGCTGAAAAGTAGCTCCGACGTTCTTAAGGCCAAAAGGCATTTTTCGATATGCAAAAGTTCCCCAAGGACAAATAAATGCAATCTTATGTTGGTCCTCAGGTTTAATTTGTATTTGATTATATCCAAAAAATCCATCCATGAAGGAAAAAACCTCGCTACTCGCACACTCATCCAAAATCTGATCAATAAATGGTGTGGGGAAATTTTCCTTAGGACAGGCATGATTTAAATCATAGAAATCAACACATATTCAGATTGCTCCCTGCTTCTTATCCACCAGAATGGGGTTTGAAACCCACTCCATCAAGGGAACAGGATCGATAAAACTGGCTTTCAATAGTTTCTCTATCTTTTCCTTAATCGCGGGTGCTTTCCTAGGATTCACCACACACACGCATTGTCAAATAGGCTTAGCGTTGGGATAAGTCTTAATCTCATGTTCAACAATGCGAGGGTCGATACCTGGAATTTCATTGTAATACCAAGCAAAGATATCACAGAATTATTTAAACAACTTGGTGTATTCTTGAATCTCAGCATGGGAACAGTCTGCCCCAATATAGACATTCTCCATCCTTCCAGGATCGTGATAGATATTGATGGGAATCGTTGGAGATATATTTTCCATGTTTCCATCAGCCATTAGACAAGGAGAGCTTAATGGAACCATAGGACTACCAATTCTCACACTAAGAACCTCCCTAAAGTCCTCACGCTCCAAGCGATCAAGCTCAGGAAGAAAGTAAGATCTATGATGGAGCTCTTCCCATGGTGGCTCAACTCCCGACATGGCCTCAATAATCACTTTGTTTGAAGGAAAAACACTATCAAGGCAGTCATACATGTGAGAAGACTATACTTACCATGCAGGAAACACATAAGGGTCCTCCTCCTCCGTTCACCAAGAGGAAGGACTGGGCTCTGCAACACACTCAACATTAGCTTGATAAGCTACCATAGTTGCAGGCAACGGCAAGTCCGTCATGATGGGCTCACTCAAAGTATTCAGTGTAGGAAGAATCCAAAGATCTTCCATATGACTCGTGCGAAAAGTAACCGATCTCATAGATGTCAAAGCCTCACCGAAACTAGACTCTATCATAAGGATTGGTGCAGGACAACTAAAACTTCCCATGAGGGATGGATACATGCCCACACCCACACTCCCAGTTTCCGGCTGAGAGTTCTCAACGATCGGGATTAAAGATCCCAAATATGCGGTAACTAACGGATTTTTGAATGACATTTGATCAATCGTGAATATATTCCCGTTAAATGGAAAGCATACAAAGCGAAATAGGGAAGAAGCTACGGCTTGCATACTGTACATCCAATTCCTACCCAGCAAGATATTGTAGTCAAGGGGCGCATCAACCACCTTGATCTCTATCGCAATGGTATTCCCTCCCAAATGGACCTTAACAGAAGGAAGGATCCCATGCGGCCTAAATGATCTACCATCAAACAAAATTAACATGTTCGCTGATTTAGACAACTCAGGGGAACCTAAACCCTTCCAACATGATAAAGACATCACAGAAGCAGCAGCACCTTCGTCAATCACAGTGTGCTTGATGGTCATGTTAAGACATTCTACGTGAATCAAAAGAGACACATAGTAAGGCAAGGGAGGCTGAAGTCCTGTGGTTTCAAATTTAGTCAAGGAGGAAGAATTATCATCGTTCACACGAAGGGTAGAAAGCAAAGCCTTCCTTTGCGAAGGACAACTCTAAAGTACTTCTAGTGCAGACATCGCACAAGGAGTGTGGCCCAAATCCTCCACAAAAAAATAGTTCTAGGTGGCTCGGGCATTAGGATTGTGCCCCGAACACTTAAGGACTCCCTTAGGAATGTGAGGTGCAACTTCAGGTTTATCCACAGGTTTTTCAATACGCAAAGGAGTCCCTGGTGGATCAGGTTCCTTTCCTGGGTTGGGTTGTGATGAACCATAGTCTTTCGCATGGGTCACAACTTTCACAGCACATACCATGTTAATTCAACCACGACCACTACCCTCCTGCAGATCTTGATCACCACCAGACTGATCATGGGTCCTTGAGTTCATATTTTGATTGTGAGGTAAAGGGTTAGTCACCACAGCTGGGCCCTATGCTAAGAATCTCGAGGCTTCATCAATACAAGGGAACAAGTAAGTGAGGTGATCATCCTTACACAACTTGCAAGGGAAATTAACCTTACGTTTAGCTTGCTTTTCCCCCCCATCATTACAAGAATTATTGTCATTATTATTAGCATTTTCATTCCTATTCCCACCCTTACGATTATTCCTACCCTTCTTTTTATTCTGTCTGGGTTGCTGGTTACCCTTCTGGTCTGACGATTGCATTGAAAGCACACTCACCATTTGGGCAGGTTGAGACAAAGCCATGGCTTGTCCCGAAGCAGATTGGTTGATTGACAATTGACTAACTTGTTTTGTAACCGAATCCGCAGATTTAGCACTCGCACAACCAACAATGCCATCGGCATGTGGTCCAGGTTTAACTTTGGGGTTGAAAATAGAATGCGGGGCATTGGGAATTATCTCATATAACAAACTGGACTGAGCATAAATCAAATCCAGTTCCTGTGCCCTAAAAATGGGTTGTTCCTCATTTTTCACTTTGGATGTAGAAACATCCTTCGCTATATATGGAAATAACAACTTAAGGAACCATTCAAGGAGGAATTCATGTGGTATAAAGGCTTTAATTAACCTCTTCCGTCTACGCCACTCTTGGATATGATCCGAGATATGTGTGGCTTTATCCTTCTATTGGCAGTCAGCAACAACCCCTTCATTTTTCATTGAGATTGTTAGAATAATCAACCCATAGTATTTACCCACTTAGACATTATTCCATTTATTTTGTCTTATTTTCCTAGTCCATGAGTCCCACCATGTGCAAGTAGCTAATTGCCTATCCATAGAGGTCAAAATTGCCATTATTGACTCATGGA
>LPNX010698221.1:136177-233319 GCA_001517045.1 Pseudotsuga menziesii
GATGAAGGGGGATAAGCTCTCTTTTATGATTTATCTTTTAAAGATTATAAAGAGTGCCTTCAGAATCCTTGATTCTGAAGGTACTCTCAATTGTAGAAGAGTCAAATGACATATTAGAATTTTATGAAAACGTTTTCATAAATTTGATAATTAGCAGCTGTTAGTCTCATGAACTTTATATATGATCAATTCTATCATTAATTAATTTATCTGATTATATATGTTGATTTAAGAGATTTAAAAGGATAGTATACTAATTGGTGTTTAAAGAAAACACATTTTGAATTTGTTTGAGGCTTGTTATTGATAAGATATTATAAGTTCTTGAAATCCCTAGAACTAAAGGTGATTTCTTAATTAAAATTTTCATTAGACCTAAAGTTCACATTTCACATGTAACTTAATATCATATCATTGCTTTGTAAAAAAATTGTATATATATAACTAGTGAGAGTGCAAATAAATGAATATTATTTTGAAATTTTCATGTGTCATAGTTTTTATATCCTATTGAATTTGATTTTGGGACATAAATGGTTGAGATTTCATAAAGTTTTAAATCTATATTTCGAAATGAAACTTCATGTATATACATGGTTTGAGTGTCAATACGGATCATTAGTTAGTTGCTTTTCAAGAACATTAGGGTTTATTATTATAACACTATATCATCATGTTAATAAACACGACTACCTTCCACGTGTAATCTGGAGTAAATCATCAATTGATAGTTTTTAATGAAGAGACATGACTCATATGGATAATAGACAACATTTGTTACCAGGATCACTGCATTGGTATGAAGATTTGGTTAATACCTATCAAATTAATTGACAACTGTGAGTGTAATAATGAAATCGTATCAGTAAAATTTAGTGTTATATATGACTGATAACCATTCCATTCATGATGCTGTATGAACTCATCATTCCAAATTTAATGTCATAAATGTTCTGATTTGTAATCCCTCAATCGAATGATTTCCGATATGAAGGATTGGTTAGGAGTTTCAGTTAGTCGTGGCTAGTCTTTCAATTATCATAGCAAAATCATTGGTTGTTGTGCTCATCATCTCCAAATTCGGTTAAATGGCCGAAATTCGAGGTATCTTCTCTATCACGTATGAAGAAACTAAGGATTTGACATTTTGCGTAATGTCTTATACCTGGGTGCCTATCCCTTCCATCTTCACGACTTCATTCATTTCAATCCATAACCAGAGTAGTAGTGAGGGAGCTATGGCTCCTCTCAGTCGATTTGAAATTTCAGGACCGGAGCTTGTTGAAGCCGATGAGAAATCTGCTCTGTTATTTGAAAATATTGGATGGGGTAAGTTCTTCAGATGTTTTAGTGGCCATAACGTGGAGGTTACTAAATAGTTTGCTTTAAGTTTTAAAGAAAATGTAGCTCAGATTGGAGATTTCCAGTTTATCATCGATGAAGATAAAATTGTAGAGGCTACGAAGCTTCCACAAACTGGAGAGTGATGGTTTAAAGGTGGGAAAGTGAATAAGAAGAAATGTCAGTCCTTGCTGTTGCCCTTACTGACTAGTGCAAAGTTGAAGATTGGGGTTTTGGTTAAGTTTTTAAAGCCAAAATGGCGAGCATTCTATGAAATCTTAGTTAGGTACGTATCATGTGATGGACGATTCTCTCATCTACATTATTATCCTCTGTGACTACTGTTAGCATTAAAAGGATTCAAACTTAATATTCCATTTTACCTATTGCAATGTATGAAGAAAATGGCTCATTCAGTACAAACTACCATAGGTAATCCTGATAGAAGTCTGTTCCATCATGGTCTAATTAAAATTTTAATTCAGCATCAACTGTCTCTTTGTTGTAAATCTTGGGATGAGTTTTTGGTTGAATGTAAATTAGGGCCAACTCAGTATTGGCCAAACCCTCCCCCAAAAACTTGTAGGAAATGTAAGGCTCTAGTAAAATCCGAAATTGGTGATGTTCATAAGGCTGAATCAAAGGATAAAGAGCTTCAGGAAGCAAATCCACCTATAAATACTTGTATCAGTGATGATGGGATCGTGAATGTAGCTCCCTGTTTCGGTAAGACAACCTTGGACTAATCCCTATCTGACCAGTGCTTTAGTACACCTACAAAGGCAGAGGGAAAATTAACCAAAAATGAAGATGTTAATACTATTAATGATGAAAATCCCTTTGAGCTATATACTCCTCAAAAACATGGTGATGATTCCATGCGTAAACTAGAACAATTAGCGCATGTGTGTTGTGACAAAGGGGGTTTTGAACCGAAAGGTCTTGTGTTTGTTCATATAAGAAGAATTACTAGAAGTATGAATACTACACCTACAACCTCTGTTCCTATGGCCACTCAACATAGTACTCAGCCAGTGGTTGTCCATCTTTAGGATGATGTTCCATCATTGGTTCCCGAAACCACACATATGGATGAACCTACTCTTATAGAGAATAATCGTGAAAAATTGGCTAAAGACATCACAGAGTCGGGTAAGTTTGAAGCTACTCCATCGTGTATGGATGCTTATGGCTCGAGCCCCAAGCCATATTTTATGAGCTTTCCATCACCTGGTCAAGATATAAATAATCTTGATTCTTCTCAGGCAGCTGATTCATGTCATGACAAGGAGGAAGAAACTCTCCAACAGGTCCTTGACAGGGTATATGAGACTAAAATTGCAGAATTGAAAAATGAACTTAAAGAGTGTCAAGCGAACGCTGCCTTGAAAGAGGTGGAAAATAAGACATTCAGGGCAGAGTTATTAAACTGGATCAATAGATGGAAGGATATGAACATCAAGAAGAACCAATACAATAAAGCAAAAAAATCAATGATAGATACAAACCAACACTTGCTCAAACAAGTAGAACAACAGAAGCTAGTAATCATCAGGCTCAAAGCCAAACTCTCTGAAGCCAGAAGAGTGATTAATTTACAAAGTAGAACCTGATGATTGCTTCTATTTTTAGTTATATGGTTTATCTCTCTGTCAACAGGTATTAAATTTTTTTTTTAATGCATGCCTGCAAAATCGCAGATTTTGCAGGCATGCACATAATTTATTGTTCTTTTGTTATTTCTGTTAAAATTTATTTTAAATAAGATTCTCATGTTTGTTTAAACAAGTGGACATGGTATCACTATCCTCAGCAAATACGGGATATTCTGGATTTTAGTTGGAAGACGTTGATGCTTATTGAAGATTGGAATTTCGACACAGCCACGAATGTGCTAGTTCCTTTAAATCAACAGATGTTTTAGGCTAGTCGTTTTTTATTATTGTTATCCCATAGTGACAAGTGTCTGTTGAAGAGATTCGATGCACTTTAATAGTAATAGGACTCCTATAGTATTGCATACAGCATTTATGAAAAAACTGAATCGAAAGACTAGTAGGATTATATAAACCTGTAATTTTGATGCAAGTAGGGATGGAGTGACTGAAGAGAAACATTATTGAAATAGTATTTTGGTACTAGTTTGGTTCCTGACTGAGGTTTTATCTTCAGAGGTGAAATGTGACTGGAAATTTTCAGACTGATATCGTTGATCGGTATTATTTTGGATACTCTTTTTTATATTTCAGTATATAATCTTCTGCTTATAATATTGATGCAGTATACTTGGTTATGCTTGTATTCATTATGTGATATTACACTTTGTCAACGCAATATTTTTATTTGAATTAGTACGTTATTATAGTTGAATTAATCAATGTTTTTATTGAAAATTCAAGATATAATGATATACATATTTATGTTTGTTTGATCTCATTTTTATTTTTGCGATGATTTCATTTTGAACATTATCTTTTATTCAAATATTTAATCTTGTTAGTTAGTTGTTAATTAATTAAACATTTCAGAAAATTGAAGTAATTGCTTACTTCAATTTCTGTGTTAAGGTAATTTATAGCAAAATGATTTAGAGTGGATGGTTTAAATATTTTCATTTAGATCTTACTCATTTATCATTCTGTTCATCATTATATTAATTAATAATTAATATAATATTCAAATTGCTCTCAGCTGGGATAGGATAGTTTAGTTAGTGTTATCATAGTGTAGTTTATATTTAACAGTTGTTAAATAGAATTTGTGTAATTTTAGAATAATTTTAATAGTATTTTATATTTAAAATATTAAATATAAAATCCTAAAAAATCGAAGACTTTCCTTAAGAATGCAATTGTAGGATAACTTAGGTAGTTGAAAACTACTTTTAGGGTTTATTTAGATAGAAATAACATTAGGTTATATTTTTACTGAATTTTAGTTTCTCCTTAAGAGAAAAATTTAGTTGGTAGCAGGACCATAACCTGTGAGATTTTGCTATCCCAAACACACCAGGAGCTGCTTTAAGATGCTTGTGTGGGATTAATCTCCTTGTTGTCCTAGGTAAAAAAATTAGGCCAACAAATGGCGCTAGAAGGAGGGCCTGTTAATGATTAATGGCAGGTGAAAATAACGATAAAATTTCAACCAATCAACATCCTCCAGAAGTCAGTAGATCACCGTTTATAGAAACTGTTAGGAGCATCCTCGAACGTGATCATATCACATCTCCATTTACTCCTGAACAAAGTACTCAAACTTTAGAAGAATCACGACATTGTAATGCCCCCAGTTTTGACCCCGTTTGCATGATGTATATAATGTAATTAATCGTGGTGAGGAGCTAAAGGAAAAATCCCCACCATCGATTCAGTTGTATATGTTTCAGCAATGGGGATAGTTGCCGATGGTATGTCGTGCTATCCGGCACCTTATAATTTGACATTATGTAAATACACACATCAATTAAAATAAACCACAACCAGCTATGGCAGTGCAACATTGAATGAAAAGGGCATGGTTCCAAAGGATAAGGGGTGGGGGATGTCAAACCTTGGTCTATAGGGGAAAAACCCATTGCCACCTTGTTTTGTTTTGCCACCTTCCCTTGTCTCACCCAACCTCTTCAATGTCTTGTTTTGGGTAGTTGAGGAGTTATGGCTACGGGTGGGTGAGGCAGTTATTATTTTGGGAGTGGGGTGGCAGGCCTGTCAGTCCCTTGCCCACGCGTCCACTCCACCCACAACTTCCTTCACTCCACTCTCCCACATTTTCCAACCTTCAAAATGGTGGTCTGTTCATTCTCTCCATGGCCAATTCTTCCTCACGCGGAGCCGAAGTCTGTTCATCGACGTGCATAAGGGAGCTATTCATGCTCACAAGGGACGCGTAGGCGGAGATTAGATCATCTTCCTCATGCACCAGTCGCGGGTCTTCTTGGTTGTGCACATAGTGAGCAGGTGAAACGACCTCAAGGGGCCTGATTTCTACTGGTATGTGAATGACCGTGGTTTTAATCCATGATTCTGGCTTGCTGTTGTTTTCACCCATGTTTTGGGCTGCTGTCGTTCTTCCACGATTTTCGAGTGCTGTTGGGAGTCTGATTCTTCTTCCATTGTGGACTGTGTGGGTGTTTCTTCCATGATTTCCTGGGTCTTGTCTTTCTCCTTGGCGCATAGGCTCAGCATTGTTCTTTTCCCCTTTTTATGTCTGCGTGACTTTCTTCAGCGTTTGCGTTGAGGAATTGTGTGTGTGTGTGTTGGGGGGCTGTGGATTTCCAAATCCGTTGGTTGTGTTTCCTCTGTCCATGCTGGGAGTTGGCTTCTTTTCCTCTTTTGTGGATTGTGTATTGTTGCCTTCATTCATTGTGAAGTTGGGTTGCTGAAGTACCTTGGTTTGGGCATTGTTGCTGAGTTGTTTTGACCATGCTAGGGCCAAGAACAACTCTGTCTTGCCTTGTGGGCTTGAGCTGTGCTCATTGTTTGTTTGGGACCGTCTCCGGTTTCCTTTGATTCTTCACAGGGCTGTGAAGGGATTGTTTTGCTACATGTAAGCAGTGGTTGGTCTTCGGGCTATGTTGGCTTGGTCGATTGCTGAAGGCCTGGTAAACCCAGCGGTGTTGGTTTGGCAGATTGTGTCCCTCGGCTATGTGTAAGCCTGCATTGACCCTTATCCTTAGAGGAATCATGCCCAACTCGGGGGTGGCAGTGTGCTGAGAGATTGATGAGCACGCTGGCCTATGGTTGGGTGGAATGTTACAGCGACGCAGCTAGTTGCGGGATTCTTCAGCAAAAGATAAGCAATGCTAACCATTTCATCTCTACAATTATATTGATGTTTAATAAAATGAACATCCTGAATGCTGGAATGTGTGTTTGCTTCTGCTGTACAGTTGAAGAATTATGTGTTAAGTAATTGTGCATGCATGTTGGTGGATAAGGCATCTTAGCATTCCTGTCAAGTATTATGTTTAAGCTTTCATTTCAGCATTGATGATTTATCGCTGTTTATGTTCATGGGGTTGTTTGCCCGTTTGCTGTGGTGTTCGTCGTGTCCTCTTCGCCGGTATGAGGGATGGGGATGTGACAGAGTGGTATCAGAGCCTAGGTTGCAACAATGGGCCTCTATGGGGCATGAAGGATGCAGTGACAGAGGCAGGGCTTCATTCTGCCTAGCAGAGATCAGAGTTTAATGGAAGCAAACTTCCAAAAATTGTCTAAGTGCTTGAACAGTCAGATCATCGAAGCACTAAAGAGGAACAAACTTCCGAGGTGTTGGAAGGATTTAGCATTTGATAGTTCATCGTTGCGGCTTCCAAAAGGACTAAATCACCAACGCGGTAGTGATCCGATTGCCGACAGGAGGAAAGTTTCAAAAAGGAATTTGGTTAAGTGTTGAAATGGTCATCGAAACACTTAGCGGAATTGACTTCCACTGTGGTGGAAGAGTTAGTGGGAAAGAATTCCGCCATAGTGGAAGAGTGAGGCGAAGGCATGCCGACGGGAGCAGTTGAAGAAAGTTTGAAAATATTTCTAAGGTCGAAATCGGAAGAAAATAGCGTTCGTTCGCCCGCCGTTGCGGAAGCGAAAAGCACTAAGTCTTCCGATTAGAAAGCTTGCCGACACCGATCAGAAAGTGTTTAGCGTGCCGCCGTTGCGGAAGCCAAATTCCTTTGGCTTCCGATGTAAAAGACCGCCGACGCCAAAATTCTAAGATTTTTCTAAGTAAAGAGTGGTCGTCGGAGGGAGTTCGTCTTTGGTGTGCCGCCGTTGCGGAAGCCAAAGGAACTAGCCTTCCGATGTGGAATGACAGCCGACTCCGCAAGAAAAGTTCAAGATTTTTCTCTAAGTATAGAAAACAATGGCTATCAGAAGGAAATAGCTGATCATGCGTCCGTCGTTGCAGAAGAATTAGCGAAGTGGACTTCCGCCGTTGCGGAAGAGTTAGTGAAGTTGATTTCTGACTTAGCGAAAGAGCTAGTGGAACGGACTTCTGCCGTTGTGGATGGAGAAACAGTTAGGCATCCGATGGGTGAGTTCTCTGACTGCCGACGCCATGAAGAAAAGTTCAAAAATTTTCTAAGTATAGAATTCGTTGGCCATTGGAATAAAATAGAGGTTTGATGTTCCGTCGTTGCGGAAGTCTAAAGCACTAAGTCTTCCGATGTGAAAGACCATCGGCGCCGCGAGGAAGTTAAAAATTTCTATAAGTAAAGGGGCGGCCGTCGGAAGGAGTTTGTCTTTGGTGAGCCGCCATTGCGGAAGCCAAAGTCACTAGGCTTCCGATGTGGAAAGGCTGCCAACACCGTGAAATAAAGTTTGAAAATTTTCTAAGTAACGATCGGCTGTCGGAAGAGAAAGTGGTTCATGAGCCGCCATTGCGGAAGTGAAAGCACTAAGTCTTTCGATGTAAGAAGACTGCCGACGCCGATGCTAGTCAAAATTTATTTCACCAATCGGAAGAGAAAGTGGTTTGTGCGCCGCCGTTGTGGAAGTGGAAAGCATTAAGTGTTCCGACGAGAAATACTGCCAACGTCGATCAGGTTGTGCCGCCGATCGAAAGGAGAAAGAAGATCATGTTCCGCCATTGCGGCTACATAAATGACTAAACCACCCAAAGCACAAGAGCTTTCGATAGCCAATTCAACAGAGGAATTAGTTGTTTCGGGAGCCGATTCTGCAGAGGAAAATTTGAGTTTTCCGTGGGATTTTTCCAGCATATTTTTGACTGTTTATCAGTGGAATTTTGAGTTGTTTTACAGTGAATTTTTAGGGCTAAAAGGAGAAAAGAGGCAGCAATCTTATGCGCCAGATTGCGCGAAAACTAATGATTTACAAAAAAAAAAAGAAAAAACGAGGGCGCTGCCACAAGGGGGCAAGCCCCCTTGACCCCCCCTTCGTCCCTTGAGACAGTCGTTCTGGTGAAAAGAAAATTCTATGTTTTGGGAAAATTAGTAAAACCCAAAATTCATAAAAGATGAATGGCGCAATGGAAGTGAGGTGGCTGAAGTTGGCTGAAGTTGGAAACCAAAATATAGTGAAAGTCTTCATTCTTAGAAGTGGTATGGTTTTCACATCCAAGGTCGGAATGAGGCATGTGGATAGGCGTTGGAAAGCTTATCCAGTGGGGAACAAGGGTAAGTCATAAGAATCTGAGCATGAAGCAGCAAAGTACTAATGACGGCCGCTGCTATCAAATGGACAAATCTGGATAGTTGCATGCCCACGGGTAGCAAGGACTAAGAAGTCAAACCAGCTGTTTTGTGGAAGAGTAGTTCCATGCAAGGATGAAAGACTTGAAAAGGGAAGTTTCCTTAAAACCCTTTCTTTCTAACTATCTTGCATTTCCTAAGTTTTATGCATGAAATGCAAGCGGATATGTATTTCATGCATAAGATATTGCATGTGGTAAGAATATTGGGAATTATATATTATAATGAACCACTAATGATAATCATTGCTTTGATGTTGGCATTAGTGGAAAAACCAACGATGACATGGACTTGGATGAATATGTTGCTGATGCTGATGAATGTGACTAGCAACCCTTGGAGAGAGGGATGAGGAAAACAGTCCATGACAAAATTTGGTGAGCAAATTTTGCAATCTCCTGCAAAGGACCAACTAAATTGGTCATGTCCAGGGTGTAAGTATGACCCATGCAGGTAAGAGTTTGCTTATGACAAATTCCATGGAGCGGTAAAGGTAAGAGACCTCATACCATGTGGATGTTGGAATATAGAAAGGTGTCATGCCTATACATGTTAATGATATTGATTATAGTAATGCATCCTATATGAGGTAGTCATGGTTAGGCCATGGTATGGTTGAATGCATAGTATTCCTGAATCAATGTAAGGTAGCATTGAATGGACATGCATTAAGAAGATTTTATGAATCTTGTAGTTATGCATTGGATGTATGCAAATGAAGGGTGCGAGTGACTGATTGCATAAGCATAGGTGCAAATGTTGTGATGCATTGCATGAATGTATTGGGATGAATGCATGTGATATTACGAATGACTAATGGCTAAAGTGATGAATTGATGATAATTCTGGAACTGTTTCAAAGGTTGCTATGAATGCAAGATAGTCAGGATCAATTGGCTGCCAGAAATGCCCTATGGAAGAGCAAGGTGGTATGAATGATACACTGTGAAGTAAAGAGTATCTAAACACTTCCTTTAATTGCATGAATGTTGTGACTATACCCTGCAATGTTAGTATGATAATGATTGCATGAAGTAAATGAGTTTTGGTAATATTAATGTGACTAACAGCTGGAAGTATTTGAATTTTATAAATTCTGAAAATGCTTCCGTGATGGTTGTAGCAATGAAAAGGTTATATGGATCCAGACTTACAAAGTGTTTGGTTGATTGAAGCTCAGGTCAGGTAGATTATTTCGAGCATGGCAGTGAGAGGTAAGACTCTGACCAATGTCAGAATCTACCATTTATGAGAAGAGTCTCATGGTTGTGAAAGTAGTTGGCACGCATAATGGGTTGTTAAATTTCAATTGTGAACTTCGAATTTAAGAAATTGCTGATGACTACTAATCATTGTTGGCTTGTGTAAGATTGTGTCAGGTGGACGCATGATAAGTGGGTATTCATGATTATGTTAGTAAGAATAAATTATAATGGGCATAGTAATGCTGCTTACAAGAAACCCACAATTGAGCAAGTCAATTTCTGTAATAGATAGAATTGCAAATTCCTATTGAATTTGATTACGAATGTCACTGCTTGGTTATGGAACAATCAATTGGGATTGTATTATCAGGTAATGATTGACTGTTTGGCTATTTGATGAATGTGTCAGGGGTACACACTGCAGGAAGACCATGTGTGATGGCCTGCAGAAGCCAAAATTCATGGGAAGGTTTTCCCTTATCTTGGAAATGGTTTTCGGGTGAAACGCCATTGGACATTTGAAAATGTCTCATCTGCACTGCATGTTTGGTAATAACATGAGTGAGATGGTATGGGTTATGTCGGTAAGACATGTGTGAATGTGAAATGTAAAAAGAAGTTGGGATGGCTAACTGAGGGACTGTTAACTCAGGGAAGGAGCTCCATTCCTCCTTCACAAAGGCATACTCCGACGGCAAATGGATAAGTGTTCTGTGACCCTTGCTAAGAATATGCATGTTTAATTATTAAATTCCATATGCAGAACATGTTTTGATTTAATATCCATTATGACTGATCGCTTGAGTATGAATAGGGCCTACATGGCACACACCGGAAGAGAGTGCACACTTTTCCGATGTTGAGTCATGAAAGGGTTTTCAATATTGATTACACTCTAGGGAGTGGATGCACTCCTGGTGTCTCAATACTTGGTAGTGAATGACATGGAATGTGATTACAGTTTTAGAGCAATAATGCTGATGAGTTTGCTTGTATTGCTTGTATTGCTTGTGTTGACAGGCTAAATAGATGCAGTTGGGTGATGCACCCTAAAGGTAAAAGGTAAAAGGTAAAAGGTAAATGGTAAATGGTTGTTGTGAGGGGTTGCGGAGAAAGGGTTATTGTTGATATAAGTGTATGTTGGTATAAGTGTATTGTTGGTATAAGTGTATTGTTGATATAAGTGTATGTTGGGCTATTATATGCCTGGGGATCCATAGTAGATCCTAGACCTGGAAATGGTCACGGTAAAGTTCCAAGCCTAGTTGACATGGTTGTGTACTGGCTGGACATTAATTATTTGATGTTGTGGAGTAGCCTGCGTGCTGACCTAACATCTAAGTCCATAGGCGATACCAAGGCTTGCAAACCGAAGCAGGATCCTATGGACGAAAAAGGAAACACACAATACAAATAAGTATTGGATTATTTTTCTTATGAATATACATGTGTATATGATTTGGTTATGATGTTTTAAGCTCTTGTTCTAGAGATAAAACTGATGAGAATAGACTAAACATGTGAATCTATTCAATGTTTGAATGTAGGTATCGCTGGAAGCGAGGACTATGAGAGCATCCTAGGGGGTGCATGTGGGCATATGACTGTCCTGGAAAGCTCGAAATGAGTGGTAATGAAAAAGGTGCTAGTAAGACGGGGGATTACTAGCAATTGAGACAAACCATGTGGAGAGACTCCATGGTTTAGAGGTCTGGAATAGACCAAAGACACTAAGTGTCATGACCAGGAAGGATTGGTCCAACATTCATGGTGAAGTGAAAGAGGCTCAGAGCATGAAAAGCCATAGTGATGGCGTGGGTTCCAGGATGGAATAAAATAAAGAGGGGAAAAACTCTTGCTTCTCTCTCTTGCCTTTTGATTATATATATATATATATATATGTTTATGCATTGTGAAAACAAAGGATTGTTGAATGCATGTATGATTGAGAATGAAATGTGTGTATTTGCTTAAGTAAATTTGTGAATGTTGGAATAGTTAATTCCCTCCCTAGGAATGGACATGAATAAGCTCATGTGCCTGTTGGGAAGGCATGAAAAATAAGAAAGCCTCATTGATGAGACTTGGACTGTCATGCCAAATGGGGAAATTAATTGACTGATTTTAATGTCTATATTATGCTTGGTCTAATAGAATTTCAATGGTGCATTTCACAGGTGAGAAAGGTGAAACCAGGTGGTGCACATTGAATATGGCAGTAGATCAAAAGTTGTTGGACTTAGCTGGAAGTCTCCTTCAAATGATTGCCAAGACCCAAGAGAACCTTGGGGAGATGCTCAAGATACAAAGAAGGCAGAATGAAATGAACCACCAGATTTTGCAAGACTCTATTGGTTTGCAAAGGGAGGTGAAAAGCCTTCTGGGAGAAATCGGTAAAGGAAAGGAAGGTGGATCAGCGATGGGACAATTGTCCAAGCGACCCGATAAGAAATGGTCCAGGCATGAAGACTCAAGGGAAATTGAGCAGGTAAAGATGAAGCAGCCAGTGCAATGCTGGAGATGTGGAGGACATCATTTATGCCAGGACTGCCCAATGAGGGAACATGATGAAGGCAATAGCTGCAAAGTTCCTAGACTTCGGGATCAGTTGGAAGCTGAGAACCAGCAGGATAAGTCCATGGAAGCCGAGGGGCTTGGTATTGAACGTTCAAGGTAAATGATTGAATGTGGGACAGATCTGCAATTTTGAAATTTTGATGTGCAATTGTATATGTATTGTATATATGTAATGGAACACCGAGGACGGTGTTATTCAAAGGGGGAGGGGAATGTAATGCCCCCGGTTTTGACCCCGTTTGCATGATGTATATAATGTAATTAATCGTGGTGAGGAGCTAAAGGAAAAATCCCCACCATCGATTCGGTTGTATATGTTTCGACAATGGGGATAGTTGCCGATGGTATGTCGTGTTATCCGGCACCTTATAATTTGACATTATGTAAATACACACATCAATTAAAATAAACCACAACCAGCTACGGCAGTGCAACATCGAATGAAAAGGGCATGGTTACAAAGGATAAGGGGTGGAGGATGTCAAACCTTGGTCTATGGGGGAAAAACCCATGTGTTGCCACCTTGTTTTGTTTTTCCACCTTCCCTTGTCTCACCCAACCTCTTCAATGTCTTGTTTTCGGTAGTTGAGGAGTTATGACTGCTGGTGGGTGAGGCAGTTATTATTTTGGGAGTGGGGTGGCAGGGCTGTCAGTCCCTTTCCCACACGCCCACTCCACCCACAACTGCCTTCACTCCACTCTCCCACATTTTCCAACCTTCGCAATGGTGGTCTATTCGTTCTCTCCATGGCCGGTTCTTCCTCACGCGGAGCCGAAGTCTGTTCATCAGCATGCATAAGGGAGCTATTCACGCTCACAAGGGACGCGTAGGCAAAGATTAGATCATATTCCTCACGCACCAGTCATGAGTCTTCTTGGTTGTGCAGGTAGCGAGCAGGTGAAACGACGTCAAGGGGCCCGATTTCTGCTGGTATGTGAATGACCGTGGTTTTAATCCATGATTCTGGCTTGCTGTTGTTTTCACCCACGTTTTGGGTTGCTGTCGTTCTTCCACGATTTTCAAGTGTCGTTGGGAGTCCGATTCTTCTTCCATTGTGGACTGTGTGGGTGTTTCTTCCATGATTTCCTGGGCCATGTCTTTCTCCTTGGTGCACAGGCTGAGCGTTGTTCTTTTCCCCTTTTTCTGTCTGCGTGACTTTCTTTAGTGTTTGCGTTGAGGAATTGTGTGTGTGTGTTGGGGGGCTGTGGATTTCCAAATCCATTGGTTGTGTTTCCTCTGTCCACGTTGGGAGTTGGCTTCTTTCCTTGTTTTGTGGATTGTTTATTGTTTCCTTCATTCATTGTGAAGTTGGGCTGCTGAAGTACCCTGGTTTGGGCATTGTTGCTGAGTTGTTTTGGCCACGCTAGGGCCAAGAACAACTCTGTGTTTCCTTGTGGGCTTGAGCTGTGTTCATTGTTTGTTTGGGACTGTCTCTGGTTGCCTTTGCTTCTTCACAGGGCTGTGAAGGGATTATTTTGCTACATGTAAGCAGTGGTTGGTCTTCGGACTATGCTGGCTTGGCCGATTGCTGAAGGCCTGGTAAACCCAGCGGTGTTGGTTTGGTGGATTTTGTTCCTCGGCTATGTGTAAGCCGGAATTGACCCTTATCCTTAGAGGAATCATGCCTAGCTCGGGGGTGGCAGTGTGCTGAGAGATTGATGAGCACATTGGCCTATGGTTGGGTGGAACGTTGTAGCGACGCAGCTGGTTGCAGGATTCTTCATCAAAAGATAAGCAATGCTGACCATTTCATCTCTGCAATTATATTGATGTTTAATAAAATGAACATGTTGAATGCTAGAATGCGTGTTTGCTTCCGCTGTACGGTTGAAGAATTATGTGTTAAGTAATTGTGCATGCATGTTGGTGGATAAGGCATCTTAGCATTCCTGTCATGTATTATGTTTAAGCTTTCATTTCAGCATTGATGATTTATCGTTGTTTATGTTCATGGGGCTGTTTTCCCGTTTGCTATGGTGTTCGTCATGTCCTCTTCGCCGGTATGAGGGATGGGGATGTGACAGACATATTCTTACGAGAGCATATGCTAATCAACTTGGTGTATCTCCAATAGATTATGGTCTACCTAGACAACACTGACGTAATCCGCAATTGAACATAGTTACTAAAGATTTGGAAGAAGCTGATAGCACTCTGTGTTATGAAATTAGAAGTCATCAGAGACAAACTAATCAAACAAACACTGCAAGAAGACTAACTGCAGTAGGCGGTTTTGATCAGCCACCTTCTCCTCCAAAATCACCACCCGATAGTCCAAGATCATCCAATTTAGAGAGTTCTTCAGGTTTTGAGAGAATTCCTATGGCGGGAAACGTACCTGTGGGAGGAGGAGCTAATCCTCCACCTAATCCACAACTCTCTTGGTTGAGAACAACTGCTATAGCTGTCCCTGGAGTAGAACATCCTTTTCCTAAACACTCAGATAAACTTCTTCCTAAGTTTAACCCAGATGATAAAGAACCTATAGAGGTGCATGTAGACAAATTCATGTTAGTTGTTCAAACCATGAACGTTCAGCATGAAGATGTGGTTTGTTGATTGTTTCCTCTGACTTTTGAAGGAAGAGCCTCTACTTGGTACTTTTAGTTAGTACAGGGATCAATCACAAATTGGGGTGAATTTAATAAAGCTTTTTTAGATAAATTTGGGGAAGATAAAACACCTGCTCTTTTAGCCCTAGAATTATCTCGGATTAAAATGGAGTCTAAAGAAAGAATTAAAGATTTTAACTAGAGGTTTCTGACATTAAAAAATAAAATTCCAATTGCTTCTCAACCACCTGAGGATATAATTATTTAAAATTATACTTAAGCTTTACCAAAATGTTCTGGGATGTTTGTTAAGAGAGCTGGGAAAACAATGTTGGTAGAAACTTTTGAGGAAGCCATTAAAGTCGAGAAGGATTCTATGTCCTATGAACCAGATAGAAGTGGGAAATCGGATACTTTCCCTCGTAGGAAGATGGAAAAACTTGATTCAGAAAAATATAAAGCATTTGATGTAGAACAGCTGCAAAATGCTATTCGAGCATTAACCAATGAAGTTGTAGGATTAAAGAAAACCAATTCTGAAGCTTCTTATTCTAGGGGATATTTTAGAAATCAGTTTAGACAAAATCCGAAAACAAATAATAAAACAAATACACCACCTGACATAGCAGCAAATGAAGAAATTTTTAATACAATTCGAGTTGTTTTATCTTTATCTAAGAATCCTTCTAATCAAGAAATAACTGAAAATGAAGAAGAAGAGGAATTAGAAAATGATGAAGAATCAGACGAACCTCAACAAGTTAATGGTCATTTCTGGGACAGTCTTGTAAAAGAATATGAGAGCAAGAGTCCACCTATAGGACAACATGCCTATAATACTCGTAGTAGAACATTCGAAAACACTCCTGGAGCTTCGTCAAGTTCTACTGCAAATAATGACAACAATAATTCACAACCTAATAAACAAACTCAATCTAGCAAACAGACTCAATCAACCAAAATTACCCAACCCATTCAAAATGCTCCAAAATTAGATTTACAATATGATATAATTGAAGATTTAAAGAAGACACATGCAAACATCAGTATGTACGACCTTCTTCAAATTTACCCAATGCCTAATAGTCATGTTATAAATCATGCCATGAGTTCAATTATTCCTAATGTGAAACAAAATGTTGCTGCAAACAATTCTAATGATGAGTCAACAGCAACTGATAAAGGAAAAGCAATGACTGACAAAGCCTCACTAATAGGTAAGAATTCTAAATCAACCACACCTCCATTCTTACTTACCTTTGAGATTTTCAATAGGAATGTTCATAATTGCATGGTAGACTCCGGAGCATCCTCCAATGTGATGCCTTTATCAGTATGCAAAAGGTTGAACGGAAAATATGTTCCATCAAATTCCCAAATAACTCAATTGGACAGGACGAATGTGAAGGTTGTAGGGGAGATGAAATATGTTTTAGTCAGGATTGCTTGTAACCCTTTAGTTTTTCAAATTATAGATATTGTTGTTGCAGATATTCCTGATGCATATGGGCTATTTTTAAGTAGAGATTGGTCTCAACAATTGAATGGATTATTTGCCATGGATTGGTCAACATTATGGTTACCTAAGAATGGAAAGTCAAATCAGATAAAGATAAATAGAGAAAGATATATGAAACATAGTGTGACAGAACTACATGATCCTAGTGAACCTGTTTTATTTTCAGATTGCATTATGGGGAATTACATGTATGAATTGGGATTTGGTAATTTTAAAGCTGAACATTCTGCTTTTTTTGAAAATAAACAGCAATCAGAAATTAGAAATGTGACATCTATTTCTCCTGATTCTCCATTCAAGTAAATTATTAATGATGCAGATAAAATATTGTAAATATTATAGAAAGTAAAGTAGTTGTTAATAGTTCTACTTGGACTCTATATTTTGATGGTGCGAAATCTAAAGAAGGAGCCGGAGCTGGTTGCCTGCTGGTATACCCTCAGGGAAATAAAACATGTATAGCTTGTAGGATGGAATTTAATTGTACAAACAATACTGTGGAATATGAAGCTTTAATACAGGTTTTGAAAAAAGCAATTGATTTGGATATCAAAGAGATAATTGCATACGGTGATTCTGAGATCATCGTCAGACAGGTCCGTAACTCCATTCATTGCCTTTCTGAACATTTACAGAATTATCAACAAGAGGGATGGAACCTCATTTCACACTTTGATGCATTTAATATAATTTTAGTTCCAAGAACTCAAAATCAAGAAGCAGATTTATTGGAAAATGTAGCATCAAAACTAATCCCGTCAGAAAATCTTACACCAGATTTCTTTTCAGTAGAATTGATTTTTAGGCCTTCTATACTAGATAATATTTTTAACTGCCATGTATTTGATAATGATGCGTAGGTGCTGAATTTTCTGATGAATGAGGATACCTTTAAAGATTTAGCCATTGATGAAGTTACTCATGACGAAAATCTACGGAATTTTTTGGTAATAAATTATTTTTGATCAGTAGAAAAGGTTTTTGAAAAGGTAAAACCGATCCCTAATTCAGTACTAAGATTAGAAAAGTTCTTTGATCTTCAGGATAAATTTATATCTGTCCCTAATTGTAAAACTAATAGCTCTCAAATGAGATATGAAAGCATAAATTTAGGAACAGAACTGAATCCCCAAACTATAAATCTAGGTATAGATTGCAACCCCGCAGAAAAAACAACATTTATAAAGTTGTTTAAAGAATTTAAGGATGTCTTTGCATGGACATATGATGATTTGAAAACCTTCAACACACAAGTCATGCAACACATAATTCCAATTAAACAGGAGTCAAAACCTTTTCAACAAAAACTAAGGAAATATCACCCATCACTAGAACCAACAATTAAGAAGGAACTAAATAAATTGTTGGCTGCCAAGATTATTTTTCCCATTAGACATACTCAGTGGGTAGACAAATTAGTTCTAGTCAGGAAGAAAAAAAGAGATATTAGGTTATGTGTAGATTTTAGAAATCTTAATAAGTCTTTTGAAAAGGATAATTACCTAGTTCCTCCCACGGAACAAATTCTTAAAAAGGTGTCTGGGTCTGAGATACTGTCACTTCTTGATGGCTTCTCAGGATACAGCCAAATATTAGTTTCCCTAGATGATCAATTGAAAACAGCCTTTAGAACTCCATGGGGAACATATGCTTACCGAAAGATGCCTTTTGGGTTAATCAATGCTGGGGAAACTTTTCAATGAGCAATGGATATTGCTTTTAGAGGCTTAATTAACCATTCAGTAGTTGTCTATTTGGATGACGGTACTGTATATTCTAAATATCGACCTGATCATATTAATCATCTTAGAAAGGTATTTGAACGATGTAGAAAATTTGGAATATCCTTAAATCCTAAAAAAACAATATTTGCTGTTTCAGAAGGTATTTTATTAGGTTGTGTGGTTTCAAAACATGGAATCATGATTGACCCTGCACAAACCCAAGCCATTTCAAAAATAACTTACCCTTCTAGCAAGAAAGCAATGCAATCATTTCTCGGTAAAATAAATTTTGTTAGAAGATTCATTCCCAGTTTCTTTGAAATCATTCGTCCTTTGCAGAAAATGATTAAGAAAGATGCTATTTTTAATTGGGGACAAACTAAAAAAGAGTCATTTCAGAAAATCTTAGAAGCCATTTTAGAAGGTCCTAGTCTTCTAAGCCCAGATTTTAACAAATATTTCATATTGTATACTTTCGCTTCCGATATCTCATATGTAGCAGTTTTAACCCAATTAAATCAGCAAAATAACGAAGTACCAATATCCTTTATGAGTTCAAATTTTAAAGGTGCCAAGCTTAATTACCATGAAGTTGATAAGCAAGATTTTGCTGTTTTTAAAGCTGTCAAACATTTTCGTCCATATTTATTGAAATCTAAAATGAAAATAATAGTCCCTTATTCTTCAGTCAGAAACTTGTTAGTGAAAAAAGATTTAGGTGAGAAAAGAGCACCTTGGATGACAGCCCTTCAAGAGTATGACTTAGAAATTAAACCCTCAACGATAGTCAAAGGTCAAGGATTATGCAAATTAGCTACTGAAGCTGCTCATCTACCTAATGATAAAGCTGAAACTGTCATTGATGAGGTTTTACTTATAAGAGAAATCTATTTCTATCCTCCACCACAGGATTCCTGGTATACAGACATAAGAATACTTTTGGAAACAGGAACTGCCCCTGGTTACGTAGAACCAAGGAAGAAAAGAGCACTTAGATTGAAATCTGCTCCTTATTTATTAATTGATAATGTCTTTTTTCGGAGAAATTCAGATGGAGTATTGGTTTTATGTCTAGACAAAGATGAAACTGAAGTAATTCTAAAGGAGTTACATTTTGGACCAGCAGGAGGTCATTTTGGTGGAGAAACTACTGCGCATAAAATTCTTAGGGCTAGCTATTATTGGCCTACCTTATTTTGAGATTCCTATGCTTTTGTTAGAAAATGCCAGGAATGTCAACTTGCTGCGGGAAGGGTTAAGACACATGCTTTTCCTTTACAACTAGTTTCAGTAGAAAGACCCTTTCAGCAATGGGGTATTGATATAGTAGGGCTAATAAATCCTCCCTCATCTAAACAACATAAGTATATAATAGCTGCAACTGATTATTTTACTCGTTGGGAAGAAGCTGCACCATTAAGGGTTGTAAATACCAATTAGGTTATATTATTTTTAGAATACTTTATCATAACAAGATTTGGTGTTCCAGATTCCCTTGTCTTTGATAACGCTTCATATTTTTCATCAGTTGAGTTAACTCAATCTGCCTTAGAGAAGGGAATAAGAATCAGGTATTCAGCTAACTACCATCCTCATGGAAATGGTTTAGATGAATCAACAAACAAAAATTTATTGAAAATTCTCAAAAGAACTATTTCAGTTCACCATCGTGATTGGCATACAGAATTAGTCAATGCCCTTTGCGCAGACAAAGTAACTCCTAAGGCTGCGATAGGTAACTCACCCTTCTTCTTAGTGTATGGAACTAAAGCTATTTTACCACCGAATTTATTTTTACCTTCATTACAGTTAGCTTAGTCTGTTCAAGATGAAGATTGTCCAACAATGGAAAATAGGATTAATACTTTGTTAAATCTTGAGGAAGAAAGAGAAAAGTCAAAACAACACTTTACAAAACATCAACAAATTGTGAAGTCTTGGTATGACCAATCTTTAAGTTCCAATCGAGAACTTCAGGTGGGAGGCTTAGTTTTAAAATGGGATAAAGTTCATGAGGACAAAGGAGATCATACTAAGTTTTAGAAGCTTTGGATAGATCCCTTTGTTATTGCTAAGAAGAAAGGTCGAAGTACCTTTCGTCTGCAAACACTAGAAGGTCAGTTCGAAACATTCCCAGTGAATGGATTGATCCTGAAAAAATATTTCTGTTAATATTTTAGGTCTTAAAATGTATATAATTTGTTTGCTATTTGTAAATAACTTTATATTTTGTATAAATTGATCTATATTTTATAGAATTTAAGGATGATGATAAATTCATAAGACTTATGTAACTTTCAACATCATTCTGCTATTTGCAACCAGTTCTGATTCTTTTAATCAAATATTTCATTTGCATTAAAGACTGCCAAATTTTTATATATAACCAGTCAGTAATCTTTAGATGTCAACTGAAGAGATAAATGTAAATAAATAAATCTTCTAATTGGAAAAGAGTCAGTTTGTTCATGAGTTTAAAAACCATGATATTAGACTGAAATCTTTTAAAAATTTGTTCAGGATAATCAAAGTTTCTTAAATCTATAAAAACCTATCATTATTTTATTTTTAAGTATTACTCAGATTATTCCTCACCTTTTTATTTTTTATAAAAGTTGGGATAGCTTATTAATGTCTTTTTCGAAGCTTGTACTTTGAAAAACTCTTATAGATCTCTACCATCAGTCTTCAAAGTTATTTTCAATCTGAAAACTTTTAGATTTTGTTCCAGTCAAATAAAATGTTAAAATGAGAGACAGAAGGTCTTAGTAATAAGCTGATCTGATCAGAATCACAAATATCACTAGTATGACATTATTAGGAAACTAATGATGGATTTTGGTTTAAAAAACCAAGAGATAAGGGGTCTCATCACGAGCCAGCTGATTCATTTTCTAGTGATATTAATGACTGACATTACCATTTGGTCACGATGCTGGGTAATGATATCTCGTTTTATAAAATTTAATTTTTTTTTAAAGAAAACATAATTTTGATTGAAGAATAGGAGGTCTCATCACGAGCTAGCCTAATCATGATCATCAGTGCTGTCTAGGATAACTTCATTTCTGATCACCAGGGTGATGGCTTTTGGTTTAAAAAACCAAGAGACAAGAGGTCTTATCACGATCTGGCTTGCTTATTCCAGACAGCTCTTGTGAATGATACTATCACATTGCGATACCATACCTAGATAGTAGTCTTCAGTCATAATTATTTTTTAAAGAAAAGAAAAGAAATGAAAAGAAAATTATTATGTTTATGGAACAGATTCTGGAAATTTTTCGGAAAAGTAAATTTTTATATCTTATATTGATGGTGGAGGTTATTTTTACTATGAAGTACTTTGTTTCGATCGGGATATTTTTAATTTTATCTCTATCAAGATCTCTATTTTAAAAGATGAAATATTTCTAAGTTTTACTTCTAAATATGAATAAAAATATTGGTTTTTAATTAGATAGAGAATTTTTGACTGTTTTTAATAAATTTTAAGATTTTGTTTATATCATTTTTTTAAGCTGTATGAGCAGAGATAACTGGTTCGCCTAGGTCGTCGCCATTTGTTGGCAGTCAGCAACAACCCCTTCATTTTTCATTGAGATGAAGGGGGATCAACTCTCTTTTATGATTTACCTTTTAAAGATTATAAAAGAGTGCCTTCAGAATCCTTGATTCTGAAGGTACTCTCAATTGTAGAAGAGTCAAATGACATATTAGAAGTTTATGAAAACATTTTCATAAATTTGATAATTAGCAGCTGTCAGTCTCATGAATTTTATATATGATCAATTCTATCATTAATTAATTTATCTGATTATATATGTTGATTTAAGATATTTAAAAGGATAGTATGCTAATTGGTGTTTAATGAAAGCACATTTTGAATTTGTTTGAGGCTTGTTATTGATAAGATATTATAAGTTCTTGAAATCCCTAGAACTAAAGGTGATTTAATAATTAAAATTTTTCATTAGACCTAAAGTTCACATTTCATATGTAACTTAATATCATATCATTGCTTTGTAAAAAAATTGTATATATATAACTAGTGACAGTGCAAATAAATGAATATTATTTTGAAATTTTCATGTGTCATAGTTTTTAAATCCCATCGAATTTGATTTTGGGACATAAATGGTTGAGATTTCATAAAGTTTTAAAGCTATATTTCGAAATGAAACTTCATGTATATACATGGTTTGAGTGTCAATACGGATCATTAGTTAGTTGCATTTCAAGAACATTAGGGTTTATTATTATAACACTATATCATCATGTTAATAAACACAACTACCTTCCACGTGTAATCTGGAGTAAATCATCAATTGATAGTTTTTAATGAAGAGACATGACTCATATGGCTAATAGATAACATCTGTTACCAAGATCGCTGCATTGGTATGAAGATTTGGTTAATACCTATCAAATTAATTGACAGCTGTGAGTGTAATAATGAAATTGTATCAGTAAAATCTAGTGTTACATATGACTGATAACCATTCCATTCATGATGTTGTAGGAGCTCATCATTCCAGATTTAATGTCATAAATGTTCTAATTTGTAATCCCTCAATCGAATGATTTCCGATATGAAGGATTGGTTAGGAGTTTCAGTTAGTCGTGGCTAGTTTTTCATTTATCATAGCAAAAGCATTGGCTGTTGTGCTTATCATCTCCAAATTTGGTTAAATGGGAAAAATTGGAGGTCTCTTCTCTGTCACGTATGAAGAAACTGAGGATTTGACATTTCGTGTAATGTCTTATACCTGGGTGCCTATCCCTTCCATCTTCACGACTTCATTCATTTCAATCCATAACCAGAGTAGTAGTGAGGGAGCTATGGCTTTGCTTAGTCGATTTGAAATTTCAGGATCGGAGCTTGTTGAAGCTGATGAGAAAGCTGCTCTGTTATTTGAAAAGGTTGGATGGGGTTAGTTCTTCAGATGTTTTAGTGGCCATAACGTGGAGGTTACTAAACAGTTTGCTTTGAGTTTGAAAGAAAATGTAGCTCAGATTGGAGATTTCAAGTTTATCATCGATGAAGATAAAATTGTAGAGGCTATGAAGCTTCCACAAACTAGAGAGCGATGGTTTAAAGGTGGGAAAGTGAATAAGACAAAATGTCAGTCCTTGCTGTTGCCCTTACCGGCCAGTGCAAAGTTGAAGATTGGGGTTTCGGTTAAGTTTTTAAAGCCAGAATTGGGAGCTTTCTATGAAATCTTAGTTAGGTACGTATCATGTGATGGACGATTCTCTCATCTGCATTATTATCATCTGTGACTACTGTTAGCATTAAAAGGCTTCAAACTTAATCTTCCATTTTACCTATTGCAAAGTCTGAAGAAAATGGCTCATTCGGTACAAACTACCATAGGTAATCCTGATAGAAGTCTGTTCCATCACGGTCTAATTAAAATTTTAATTCAGCATCAATTGTCTCTTAGTTGTAAATCTTGGGATGAGTTTTTGGTTGAATGTAAATTAGGGCCAACTCAGTATTGGCCAAACCCTCCCCCAAAAACTTGTAGGAAAAGTAAGGCTCTAGTAAAATCTGAAATTGGTGATGTTCATAAGGCTGAATCAAAGGATAAAGAGCTTCAGGAAGCAAATCCACCTATAAGTACCTGTATCAGTGATGATGGGATCGTGAATGTAGCTCCCTGTTTCACTGAAACAACCTTGGACCAATCCCTATCTGACAAGTGCTTTAGTACACCTACAAAAGCAGAGGGAAAATTAACCAAAAATGAAGATGTTAATGTTGTTAATGATGAAACTCCCTCTGAGCTATATACTCCTCGAAAACATGGTGATGAGTACATGCGTAAAATAGAACAATTAGCGCAGGTGTGTTGTGACAAAGGGGGTTTTGAACCAAAAGGTCTTGCATTTGTTCATACAAGAAGAATTACTAGAAGTATGAATACTACACCTACAGCCTCTGTTCCTATGGCCACTCAATAGAGTACTCAGCCAGTGATTTTCCATCTTGAGGATGATGTTCCATCATTGGTTCCCGAAACCACACATATGGATGAACCTACTCTTATAGAGAATAATCATGAAAAATTGGCTAAATACATCACAGAGTCGGGTAAGTTCGAAGCTACTCCATCGTGTATGGATGCTTATGGTTTGGGCCCTGAGCCATCTTTTATGAGCTTTCCATCACCTAGTCAAGATATAGATAATCTTGATTCTTCTCAGGCAACTGATTCGTGTCATGACAAGGAGGAAAAAACTCTCCAACAGGTCCTTGACAGGGTATATGAGACTAAAATTGCAGAATTGAAAAATGAACTTAAAGAGTGTCAAGCAAATGCCACCTTGAAAGAGGTGGAAAATAAGACATTCAGGACAGAGTTATTAAACTGGATCAATAGATGGAAGGAGATGAACATCAAGAACAACCAATACAAGAAAGCAAAAAAATCAATGATAGATACAAACCAACACTTGCTCGAACAAGTAGAACAACAGAAGCTAGTAATCTTCAGGCTCAAATCCAAACTCTCTGAAGCCAGAAGAGTAATCAATTTACAAAGTAGAACCTGATGATTGTTTCTATTTTCAGTTATATGGTTTATCTCTCTATCAACAGGTAATAAAAGTTTTTTTTAATGCATACCTACAAAATCACAGATTTTGCAGGCACACACATAATTTATTGTTCTTTTGTTATTTCTGTTAAAATTTATTTTAAATAAGATTCTCATGTTTGTTTAAACAGGTGGACATGGTATCACTATCCTCAGCAAATACGTGATATTCTGGATTTCAGTTGGAAGACGTTGATGGTTATTGAAGATTGGAATTTCGACATAGCCACGAATGTGCCAGTTCCTTTAAATTAGTAGATGTTTCGGGCTAGTCATTTTTTATTATTGTTATCCCATAGTGACAAGTGTTTGTTGAAGAGATTTGATGCACTTTAATAGTAATAGGACTCCTATAGTATTGCATACAACATTTATGAAAAAACTGAATCGAAAGACTAGTAGGATTATATAAAATAGTAATTTTGATGCAAGTAGGGATGGAGTGACTGAAGAGAAACATTATTGAAATATTATTTTGGTACTAGTTTGATTCCTGACTGAGGTTTTATCTTCAGAGGGGGAATGTGACTGGAAATTTTCAGACTGATATTGTTGATCGATATTATTTTGGATACTCTTTTTTATATTTTAGTATATAATCTTCCGCTTATAATATTGATGAAGTATACTTGGTTATGCTTGTGTTCATTATGTGATATTACACTTTGTCAATACAATATTGTTATTTGAATTAGTACGTTATTATAGTTGAATTAATCAATGTTTTTATTGAAAATTCAAGATATAATGATATACATATTTATGTTTCTTTGATGTCATTTGTATTTTTGCGATGATTTCATTTTGAACATTATCTTTTATTCAAATATTTAATGTTGCTAATTAGTTGTTAATTAATTAAACATTTCAGAAAATTGAAGTAATTGCTTACTTCAATTTCTGTGTTAAGGTAATTTATAGCAAAATGATTTAGAGTGGATGGTTTAAATATTTTCATTTAGATCTTATTCATTTATCATTCTGTTCATCATTATATTAATTAATAATTAATATAATATTCAAATTGCTCTCAGCTGGGATAGGATAGTTTAGTTAGTGTTATCATAGTGTAGTTTATATTTAACAGTTGTTAAATAGAATTTGTGTAATTTTAGAATAATTTTAATAGTTTTTTATATTTAAAATATTAAATATAAAATCCTAAAAAATCGAAGACTTTCCTTAAGAAAGCAATTGTAGGATAACTTAGGTAGTTGAAAACTACTTTTAGGGTTTATTTAGATAGAAATAATATTATGATAGATTTTTACTGAATTTTAATTTCTCCTTAAGAGAAAAATTCAGTTGGTAGCAGGACCATAACCTGTGAGATTTTGCTACCCCAAGCACACCGGGAGCTGCTTTAAGCTGCTTGTGTGGGATTAATCTCCTTGTTGGCCTAGGTCAAAAAATTAGGCCAACACCTCCGAAAATGTCAACAAGAGTTTAGTACCAATGTCATAATGCACTGGTAGCTGGAAGTGGTTAATAAAAGTCATCGCTAGGTCATCGAACAAAGCGAATGCCCCCCTAGGTAGCTCTATATACCATTTCATGGTAGGCCCTATAAGGGTGCGTTGAAACAGCCTTAAACGGATTTAGTCCCGATGTAAGGAATTTGAAGAGCACCATAGGTGAAAGGTAGTAACATGTTCGCTCGGATCCTCTCTCGGTTTTCCCTCGAATTTGGCTATGTTTGAGGGAAGCTTAGTAGGGACAGCCAGCCAAGCCGAGTCATGAGCTATAGGATCATTCATCAATCTCGACAAGTCAAGAAGATTCAGCGTTGCGAGGAAAGGGAGCCTAGGATGATTAGATCGATGGAACGCTCCCTAATAATTTTGATTCACATAGGTCTGATTACCATAACCACCATGGCCTTGGCCATAGTGCCCTGCTCCCGTTTGACCTGTATAGGGTGGCATGGAAGCACCATAGTGTGGTGTACCTTGACTATTCGAAGCTGCAAAGCCGTAATTTGGAGAATAAGTGGGTTGTTGATACCTGCACCCATAAGGTGAAGAATCCTGTCCATACTGCATCCCATAATAGGGTCCATAAGTCATCTCATGAGATGTCCTATGAGACACTCTGTAAGTAGGAATATACGCTCCAAAAGTAGGAATATACATTTTGAAAATAGGAATATGACCTCTAGAAGTATGAACCTGACCTCCCAAAACAACAAAAGGTGCCTGAACTTGAGACACAACTGGTCTAGTAACCGCAGTACGGACATGATTCATAGCAACATTCCAGCCCAAAGGACCATGTGAATGAGGTGGAGGGTGAACATTCGAAGAACTAGGGACAAAGGATGAAGGGACCTATGTAATTATGTACATGCTATTCCCTATAGTCACTCGTCTCGAATCTGGTATCCTAATAGGATCACTAACCCTAGACCTAGGAGGAATATGTGATGTAGCTTCCACCACTAGGATGGAAGGTGCAATGTGACTTGTAATCCCAAACCTCTCCACATGGTAAGGAATGAGAGTGCCCCCAGGCATAGTGTTAGGCTTGAACTTATATTCGACATGGAATGCCAAATCATGTGTGGGAAAACAAGACATATCATAACTACCATAACTAGTGCTCGTGGATTCAAAATGAGTCTCATCATCCTCCGACATTCCATACCGGCGATGCGTTAGTGGGGAATCAACCCTAGAGTAAGTATGTCTATCATGAAAAGTTCCTATCTCAGAAATCACAGTACCTAACTCAGTTAAATTAGGTGAAGGATCATAGTTAGGAGTAAATTCCCCATCTTCCACATGAATCAGAGAAGGTGGTTCAGGAATATCTTCTATATGGTCTCCCATGGTGTGTGAATCAATGTGCAAAGTAGTCATCCTAGACTCTCTATTTATCTCTCCCAATGGAGGAGGAGATGTAGAAGGCAGAAGTCCCCCTAAACGATGAGAACGGTGAGGAGCTGCACTTGAATCCACAATGACTCAAAAAATATAAAAACTCTCTATCTACGCAAACCCTAAGCAAGCTAACGTGCATAGAGAAATCACCAGTAAAATATGAAGCCAACCACAAGTAATCAAGGGTAGGATAAGTGAGGTCCCGAATGAAGAAGGTATGTCTCCCCTAGGAGAGGCTTGAGATTCCCATACATAACAAGCGGAGGTACATAACCAATTATTGTGGCCCTTAGCTTCAACGCATAAAGCGATTGTGCTATCCGACCCCAACCTGGTCGATACACCCACAGAATAAACCTTACAAAGTACCCCCTTGATATCTCAGGTAAGGCCACTAAGGTCACCTCAATATAATCATTGCTTAGGCAGACAGTCACAGGTGGGATTGACCGTATGGGCAGGGTAGCAAAGCCTGAAAATATCGAAAAAGACCCCAGATACGAATACAATCCTGGAAATATCTCCATTGCTACTTAGTTATGACTAGGGCTCATCCACTACTACATTTCGACCAAAAATCCGACAGCAGTATTGTCGGATTTTCGACACTTCCCTGTCGCATGTACGACACTATGATTTTCTTTTAAGCGTCGGTAACTTGTCGTCGGTTATACGAAATCTTTCAAAACTGTCGGTTAAGAAACAACCTTTCTTTGACGGTAGTGAAATGTTTTCAAGAAAATAACCTTCATGCCATCGGTTAAGCGACAGCAGGGCCGTCGGATAAGCGACGGTTAGTCAATTTAAAAAAAAAAAACCTTCATGCTGTCGGTGAAGCGACGGATATAAACTGTAATCGTCGGATAAGCGACATGAAGCGCCGTCGCTTAAGCGACGGATATAAAGAGTACGTGTCGGAAAAGCGACATGGAGAACCGTCGCTTAAGCGACGGAAGTGATTTAAAAAAAAAAGTATTTGCAAATTGGGTATATTTATAACAGGGGTAGATTCCAAAATGTTGGGATTCTAGTCATACATGAAAGAAAAATGCAACTAATAAATAGTCTCACAACTGATAGGAAACATAAGTCCACCATGAAAGCTAGGCGACACAATTGATTAGCATAAACCATTCCATTAGTGAAGAAAAGTATTATACATGGTAGAAACTGAAGTAAATGGTTATTGAACATGAACTCCCATGACTAATAAAATGGATTGCATGATATCTATATTAAGGGATAGACAGAGAGTTCATTGAAAGTGCACTCTTACAATCAACCATACAAATGTGCATTCTTCAATATTGATACATGAAAATCCTCAACAAAAATTAGAAAATCTACTTTCCTCAAAATGAGGGATGAGTTCATATAACAGTTATGCTTTAATTACTAATTTCTGTGTCTCTCTTCTCACAAGGTCTGATCATTAGGAAGTACACCCCATAATGGTGTTTGGAACAGGACCATTGTTAACTTGTGTACTTTCTGTTTGTCATTCATGCAGTAAAAGACACCAAAATGGATTATTTTTGCTATCAATGCTTCTTGGTCTTCAATACCATCTCTTGAGTTTCTATTTTTATTGTTTTCTCTGAAATCGCCTACCTCTATATGCAGTTTGCTCTACCATGACTACATGTTTGAGCTGCTGTGCAACATTATTTTAGCTAAAATTCTAAATCTTTCAACCAAACTGATTAAGCTGAGTTGTTGATAAAGTTTGAAAAGTCATTCAGCTGCTACTTGTCATTATTCTACATTACAGCTGCAAGTATTAGCCACTCCCTCATTTGGCCTTGGTCTCTAGCTCCAACACACCTTGACATTTGCTCTTACTATTTGTCATGGTTTTATTCTGCACTTATTTTGTACTCCCATTGGTGGGATACTTGGTGCTTTTTCTATTAGTCTTTATGCTTTTCAGCTTTTGATATAGTGGCAATTGGAGATGCTTTCACACTCCCTCTCTCTATTCTTGAGTACTGTTGACCTACTATTGTGGTCATTCATTGGACCTTAGTAAAATTGTCTTAAGAATGTGGATATGAACATGATAAGATTGCTCTGTATATCAGTGGCTATTTATTGGGTACTGATGCTATGCACATGGCTCCAATTTATACACATGCCACTGTTTGGATATGTTTGTTTCCATTGTTTCATGGGAACCTATCCCCCTACCCTATAAGATGTGTCCTCTGTCCCCAAGGTCTTGGTGTCTGGTTGTAGGAGAGAGTCCTAATTATACAATGTAGTGGGCTAGAATGCCGTGAAGTATGTATTTTACCATGTATTTACTCTTTTTCGGGGTTTGCAAACAAAGTGTTTTGTATTTATTGTTATATAATTGATCGTCTATTGCGTTGTATGATGATGTATCATGGTTTATGTTTTTTATTTTTTATTTTTATTTAAAGAATTGTTGTTTTCCACCCCCAGTTTGGTGTGCCTTCCAACCATCCCCATCTTTTTAATTATTTTTTATTTTAATTTGGTCTGACCATAGGCTGGGGCCAGCTCCAGTGATGGAAAGAATGATTTGACCAAAACCAGGCTTGATCGAATCTGGACACCCCTTGGGGTAGCCCCACCTCCCTTAACCTCTTCCCATGAGATTTGAACTCCAGCCATGACCTGATGGAGACTAGACCTCACACAAACCAATTGACTTGAACCTTATGATAGCCATCCCCTTATCTTGTTATAATATAGTGTATCATGTATGCAATATTAATTCAATATACATTAGTATCTCCTCACTGTGGTAGGCTTCTAGTTAGTCAATTTAGTTTTATAGCCTCCATATCAGTAGAACTAAAGAACTGAATGAGATTTGCTTTTAGGGCTTATATTGAATAATAGTGGATATGAAAGGACATCTAGGCTGACTTTAAAGGACTGCTGAGGTAGCCTTGACCTCAGGAAAGACTCTAACAGAGGAAGGGACGAGTTTTTGGTGTTCTTTAATAAATGTTTATAGACATTTCTGTTGCTACCTGAGTCTGTTATCTTACAATTGCTGATATCATTCCTTTGTGCTGGCCACATTGTATTCTACTAGCTGTTGAATTCATTGCATTCTAGCAGCCTTTTTGGTGAATAAAAAGGTTTTATATTAATATACAGGAGGAAATACATGGATCTCATATTGATGTCCAATGAGATTTTGTAATTTTGTTCAACTGGAGATAGAGCCATGGCTTTGAAGAGGAGTCCATGTCTCCATTTTAACAAAAAATATTTTCAGCTTTTGAGAATCTGAAAATAAATCTGAGTTATTCTTTTCTAGCAAGACCTATACTTCTGGATCTGATATTTTCAACTATGCAAGCTATACTGCATTTTTCAGAGAAAATAAAGATAACCTCATGTTCTCTTGATAGACTGTACAGTGTATACTGAATAATAAGATTACTACTGCCATACTTTATGCTAATCATTTTAGTACTGACTGATGATAAGAGTTTAAAAAGGGAATATCCTTTCATGGGACAAAATTACCTATGAGATGTGCCATCCTTGGGTCTGTTTCTCCATCACTGCTGGAAGCATTAAACTATGAGCTAACCTTTCTCTGATATTATGCTCACTAACTTGGTTCAGTACTTTCTACATGTACTTTGGATGCTAATTAGATACCCACTGTTTGAATCTCAACTGAATCCCTGACTGTCGGTGCACTAATAAGTGTGTATGGTTTTCTTTTTCATGATTTATTTGGGCTCATTTAATCACAACATTTATCAGTTATCTCACATTCCATTCACATCATTGTATTAAACAAATATAACATAGAAAAATGGTGAGAAAATTAATTCAAAATAATAGACAGATGATATTTATAATGAGAAGCAAAAATACATGCCTGGAAAAGATTATTGGATGTTCTGAGTCCCAGAAATTTCCCATCCAATTAATTTCTTGCTATAGCAGTCACCCCAACATGTTATTTATGTTCCATCATGTGGGTGACTGTCACAGTTTACAAATTACAAGGCATGCCAGAATCAAATAATCTGATGGATAGTAAAAAATTTGGAGTATGCACCATCAGTTGTACTTGGATACTTTTGCAAACAAAATATTAAAAATGATATACTAACATATCACCTTTTGTGACTGCACTAGGATCCTCATAGAATCCTGCAATTATTGCCACATGTCCAGGCCTTGATTCTGTAGGAGGTCGTGCATGTGAAACACCCCAGCGCCCTTTCTTCTGGATTATGCTTCTTAGGAAGGGGGCCCTAGGGTTTCCATCACTCTCTAGCTCAAAGAACTTGTCAGCATGCAAGCCATCCGCTGTAAGACAACCAGAATATCAATGTGAAGGGAATCTGGATATTTGTAAGTACCAATTTATACAACACAAATGTAATGCAAATCCTATTGTCCACAGTGTAATGCGTAATATACAGATTATGACCTAATTGCTAACTGTTCATGTGATTAAATAGAAAGTTTTGGCCCTGAGGGCATAGCACATCTATAAGGAGGATACCAGGCAATCTCTGTCTGAGGATCTATATCTGACGAGATATGAATTGATGTTATCAACTTTTGTTGGGTTTTAAATATTTTCCTTGACATAATCCTTGTAACATCCTTACCTAAGTCTTAATGCTCATTGAACAGAGTAGATTCAAAAACAATGAAAATGCAAAATCTGTTTTCAATAAACATGTCTTCAACTACCTAAATTAGAATGCGTGTTCTCATGCTATGTAATAAATTAATAATAGCTTCAAAGAGTGTCCATACATAATTTGGTAATGGTAAAAAGAGCATGAACTTGTTCATTATAGACAGATCACCAAGACGCAAAATTATTAGCAGATTGCCTATCCTAAACAGAGCAAAATTATAGAATTACAGTGTGATAAAGCTGCAACACTGTCCTATTCAGCAAATTGTTACATGTGGATTCATCACCCATTCAAATTGAAAGTTGTAGCAAGGTAGGTATGTAGCACACAGATTAAGAATACTCTGGACGATTATATAAAAAATTATTGAAATATGGCAGCTGAGGCAATGGTATGTGAATAGTTGCCATTGTAGTTGATTTTGACATAAAAGGATGTATAAAAAGAGGTGCTCACCTGATGGAAGAAACATAAAAAGGGTGAGAGACAGAGTATCCAAAAGTCGAGAAGTCATTCTGCATAGTGGTTTTTTGAACTTAATGAAAATCTAAGATCCTTGTTAACAACCAAGGAAATCTCCACATTGAATGCTTTTGCAAATGCTCAGTTCAGTTACCAGCAACAAATTTGTTTTTTGGTGTTGATGGATATACTGTAAATGAATAGTTTATTTGTTATGAATTATGTTTAAGTAGTTAAGCACTGTGCAAACAATCCAGAAGCTCACTTTATGAACAGCTGCCAAATCAAGAACAAGATAGCTAAGATGATTATTAATAATGTAGGTCACAAATTCTTATTCTCAGTGGCCAGTTGATGAGTCTCGGCCCTCTGGGTATCATTTTATAGGCCCTGGATAACGACCGGCATTCTAGGCAATTTTCATAAAAAAAAAGTGTGTATAGACATAAAAACTAGATTTGGGACCTGGCTTGAGTCTGAACTTGTTTGGGAAAAGTTTGTGGATACTTGATATGAGAGGAGATGGAATTATCCCTGCATCACTTGAATTTGAAGATTCCTGTTGATTGATAGAAGTTTGAATACTTTGATTTGATTGAGAATCATCAGCATTCAAGGTTACTGCAGGATATGGGTTTGGCTGAATGCTTGCCTGTGTCTTTTGTAGAGGATATTGTGAAATCATAGGAAACATTCGATTTGGCTGGTTTGAGGAAAAAGGCAATGTGATTGGCATAGCATGACCAACAGTTGCAATAGGCATTGCCATTGCTGAACTTCGTGGAGGCATATTTGTCATTTTTGTAGACCTCGCATTGGCAGCCAAAAGCATGAGCACTTGAGCCTACAGAAAACACCATATTTTATGTGACTTACTGATAATTGCAGGATTGAAACTAAGACAATACATGAGAAATTCAGAACTCACTAAAATTACATCCACACTAGCTCTCTTTTACCTAATGGGATTCTTGACCACACATCACTTATCTAAAATATACTACAAGATGTGCTCAATGTTCATAAAGCAGGAATAAATACATATTGGCAATGGCTATAAAAGTTACAAACACAAAAAATACAAAATGAATACCTAAGCACTTGCGACGCATTGACATGAGGGTTGGTAAAAGTCATATCGAACATACACACACATCAAATGGAAGGGGTTGGTTATTCTTAAGGCATAGTGCATGGCTGTCTTTAATTTTATCATTGCTCCAGGTAGGTCTATGGAAAGTGTCTCTCAGAAAGATCCCAGTTTCAAGAGAGGACACATTTTGGATAGAGCAGACATCTAAAGATACTTCATTACTCACACTTTGTGAGCAGTTAGTTTTTTGTGTATTGAAGGATGGGCAATCAAGCATTTTGCTGAAAATATTGACATCGCTTTTGAGCATGCATGTCGGGGCACTGCGAAAAGCTGTGCTTTTTTTTCTTGATGGAAAATAATGCGAAGATGATGCACTGTTTTCACTAAATTTGCTGCTTCAAGCAGGTTATGACAAGTCAAAGTAGGAAGAGCTGTTGGGGAAGCTAGGAGCTAGCTTTAAGCTTATAGAGTCTGTACTTGGAACTCTGACAAAGTTTAGAGGAATTGTGAGCAAAGAAAACACAGGGAACCTGAACAAACTTTTTCTGAGCTCCTCGTTGCATGGTTTCCCATCACATGTTCAGCCAGGGAGTGCAGCTGTGGTCTCTTCTACCCTCTCTGTTGAGGGATTTTTGTATACAATTGAGCAATTTTTCAGAGCAAGAGATGCATTAGGGGGAATTGAGGTTGATGCAGAAGTTTTCAATATTTTTCTTGAGGTCATAATGACCATAAAGTTTGACAGGCTATTTGAGGGTATACATGATAAATGTAGAACCTGTTCAATAATTTAATTCCCTCTATAGAAGAGAGATGTATGTATAGTGATCTATTTTTGCTGAAGAACATGGAAATCCTGGTAAAAGAAATGAGCTCAAGAAAGGAGGTTAACTTATCTATTAAAGAGCATCTACTTACAAGTGCAACTGATATGGTGGAATGCCTGAGAACAGATCCTAGTAAAGTCAGTTTGCTTAAGTTTTATTTGGGGAACATTGAGGACTCATTGATGTTGAACCAATCCAACAAGTTCCAGGAATTTCTTGGAGGCAATGGTAACCTTTTGCCTTTAATTGATGCTTTGGATGGATGCCATAATGATTCAGTGCATACGAAGGTTCTATAGTTGTTTGTTAATCTTTTAACAGGTGATCCGAGTTATACTAACTTGAAACAAACCTTGCAAGAAAAGTTCTTATTGATGGATTCATCTTCTTTGGCTTCATGGCTGGAAAAAATGCTGCTAGGATATACTGCTCAATCAGCTGTAGGTATTTTCAAACATTCAACTTTCAACAAATTATATTTACAATTTGTTTTCTTAAATAAAATTTAAATTTTACCTAGACTATAAGCCTTTTATTATGGCCATACTGTAATTCATATATTAGACCTACTTAATCTGATGCTTTAATTTCTTATATATAATTTAAATCTGTTTGGTTGTAGTTTTGTGTCATTTCATTTCATATGGTTTATGCACCATAATGTTCATTTTGGCCATACAGGGAAGCTATCACAGCTGGCAAATATCATTCTAGATATACTCTCCCAGCTTCAAACATTATACAAAGAGCATAGTGTGAAGGAAAGGGGTTGGTTATCAAGAGAATATCATTTTTATTTGAATCTGCACTTTGTATCCTTGCTCAATGTGTGTGTGAAGTTCCTTTATTTTTGGGCTCAGCCATGACTGTCCTGCATCAAGCAGTGGCCCCATATCAGGGTTAGCAGATAAAAGGAATTAATCATAGCCTCATAAAAAGGCGTGGAAGGCTAAGGTATAGTTCCTGGATAACTGGTAACAAGCAAACAAACCAGAGTTTGAGCCTTTGAGACCCAGTGAGAGTGACATCTAGTAATTAAAGTATTTATAAATTGTGGCTTCCCTTTAGGGCTTGCTGTAGAGTAAGGGTTTGAATCAACACCCAACATCACATATATTTTCAAGTGCTACGAGAAAAATAATGTTTCAGTCAGGAAGGAATGAGGCATCATACTAGGAGATGGCTGCCCCCACACAGACCTGGCTTTATAGGCCATCAGTATTAGCAAGGCACCAAGTTGGCACAAGGAACTTGCAACCCTGTGTTAAATTCTAAGCATGTACCTGACAGCCTCAAGATAAAAATCAGGTGACTGGCACCTGAGAGACGCAAAAATCCATTCAACTAGTTATTACCACCTCCCAAACAATCTCATTTGCAAGGGTGAACTTGACTGCACAACCCATACTCCAGAGAACAGAATAAGTTTCCTCACATTTTTCAGGAATAAACTCATGAATATTCTTAAGGTAAAACAATACATCAAACTTGATAATGAAAAGTGGCTCAGGGTGAGGTTTGTGCCCTCTAAAGAAATTTCAGAACTTATACCAAGGGGATTTTCTGGAGATAGCTGCTTTCTTTCTCTTAAAATCCTTTTCAGTAGCAAACTGGGGTTTATAAATAACATTTACAAAGCTACCAAAGGTCACTTTAACTTGCATCCAGTCCCAAGCATCTCTGACAAGGAACGTAAGGTACATATGGCTTGAGGCAAGCTTGTATGATAAACAGATATGCCTCGATCCCACAATTTGATGAGTACAATGTTCAAATTATGTTTGGTTTCATTATTCTTCTTTTATCAGTGTCCTATTTATGTTTTTACTACTCTTTGTTCCTGCTTGTTTAATTTGTCTTTACTAATTCAGTGATTTTACTTATGATGTGAAGGAGCTCGTGGATTGGGAGCACAAGAGTGTGAATATTGGAAAAATGCATGCTTGTGGGCATGATGCACATGTCACTATGCTTCTTGGAGCTGCCAAATTGCTTCAGAAACATAAAGATAAACTCCAGGTGTTTTTCAGGCCTTTATGATTATATTTGTGTGAGTTTATAGATCAATCTATATCACTTTTCTAGCTTCAGGTTTGAATAGTGAATTTAAGAGTTAGAGGACACCACCCTTCTGAATTCAGTAAATTCTAGATAAAGAATGTTGTTAATAACTATTGACTGTGAAAGAGATGGTTGATGCTTTACCAAACCCATTTGTTGCCTTCCTATCGCGGCATTTTACTTGAGTTGTAGGCTATCTTACAAGGTAGGAAATTGTACAGTCTAGAACAAATAATATAACTTTAAAGGAAGAGATTCCCCTAGAAATGTTGTGGGTTTGGAAGCTATGAAATTGTTGGTCTGCTTTTATTAATCTATTATAAGCAAGGATAAAAAATACTCCATACTAACAATGTCTAATTTTGTTTATTAGAATTAATGGAATATGTACAAAACCATGAATGAAGATTATAAAAGAAATCCATATATGGAGTTATTTCTGGAGCTACTCTCCTTTCATTATTGACGTGGGACAAGAACATTTAGCCTCAAGATTTGACTGAGCAACAGAGTATTGTCTTCTTCTACACTAATTGATTCCTCCTTGATGGAGACTAAAGACATAAAAATAGAGTACTGTGCTATGCATCTATTTCTCTAATCATCCGATATCATCAATTTAAAAATGACAATTCCTGATCGATCTTTTTCATGTGAGGGAATATCCCAAAAATACCTCTACCTACAAACACCTAAACCTAGTTGTCAGTTATATGATACTGAAGAAATATTATCCAACCACTGGATACAGAAGAGGATAGAACAGTGCTACCTTCAATGTAAGATGTAAGGATATATTCAAAACATACCTATATCTGTCTGAAATACTCAAGAAAAGAGAAAATAAATTGAATCCCAATACAAAGCTTTCAAGGAAAGGCCTACTTGAGGTTCCGAGCACAGTATCCTCTCTTGCAATTATCCTTTTATAATTGATAATTTCATCAGATTAATTCAAATAAGAGAAAACCTGCAATGTCCCACACAAGATCTCCTTCCACGCAACTCTCTCCAAGCACTACAGCAAGATTGGGCTCAATCAATCTTGATAGAAGAGAAGAGGTAGTGAACAAAGTAGAATGATGTCAAGAAGCCAATGGTACCAGTGGAAAGCATTATTGCAAGCACCATTATCAAGGAGTACCCAAGATAAATCACTGCATAAACTGGGCCACTCAAGCTACGAAGATAAAAAACCAGATAGTTGATTGCATATAGGAAAACATAGAGAGCAATTGAGCCAGATGCAAAGAATGACTTCCACCACCACTGCCAATCCTCCACACAGAGGTGCATGTATGTGAGAACCATAGAGACCTCAGCACACACAATAACAAGTAGGACAAGCACAACAAATAGGAACCCAAAAACATAGTAGAACCTTCCTAGCCAGATGCTAGACATGATGAAGAAGAGCTCAATGAAGAGGGTCCCGAAAGGCAAGGTACCTGCTCCAGGACAAGGAGCCATGACGGATATTTTCTGGCTGGGATTTCCCTAGGGATCTGGTTAGTTCTTACTGGATATTGTATGGCTTCAGCTCTGGTCCCAATAAATCCACCTAGAAGTGTAAGAGGCATGGAGATGCAGAAACAGAGGGACAAAAGGATGAAGAAAAGGGAAATAGGGATAGCTCCTGTGCTGTTACTGCCCCACAAAATAAAGTTCAATATGGTAAGGATTAAAAACACCATCCCAGGGAAGAATTGAACCCAAAATCCTCATACTCATGGACCAACACCTTAAATTTTAGGTGATTTATTATGTAGTAGTTCTTATCTTGGTCATAACCACCCACGGGGAACCCCGTCCATTTAATCACTATGTCATTCTGTTGAGTGTATCTCATGACTAGGAGATTGTCAAGAATTAGATTGAATTGGTAAAGATCATCAATCCTTTGCTTCAAGACCTTTACTTGTTGTTCATTTAAGGGCTTAGTAGTGCAAAGATAAACATACTCGTTCATATTCATATGAAATATATAAGGGGAGGACTCGATCTGGTCACCCATGAGAAGCTCACCCAAATTCTCTGCGCCTTTTTTTGGGGCCCTTTGGAAGGTTGACAGTAGGGTATACTGTAATAGCTAAAGGGTAGCTCAGTCTCTATTGATGTCAGAGAGTTCACCTTCACAGTCAATTCTCCACCTTTAGGGTATGTGTGCAAATAGCTTCCAGGTAAATAAAACCCATTACAGACATTAGCAAATGACAAAATAACAATAAATAGGACGCTAGCTATACTCATCTGTATGGATCTTCCCACCATCGAAAAACCCATTTGGCCCTGGGTCGATTTCGGATTCGCCCCCAACCCTGAATAAAATACCCTTGAATATACTCGATCGGGGATCTTGGAAACCATCTTTTCACAAACTGTAACAAAAACTACACGCCGACCTCGATCCGCAGCAGAAAAATTCAATCGAAATTCTGAAATATAGAATTTCGCCCTTCCCCAACAAGACTACTGGAAATGAAGTAGAGATTGGGGCCATAATGTGATGCAAGTTTGGTTGTTGGTTCATCCTTCAACTATAGTTTTCAGTCATGAAAACTTGAAAGTGACTAAAAGTGTGTTTTATTAGGGTTATCATATCCATCGATAAAGTTATGGATAATGTTTATCTTGGGAAATAAGAACTATATAAATTATGGGAGAACCTTGTATACACAAGTACAATCTTTGTATGAACTGCAATATGACCATGCATTTGAATATATAGATTATACTAATTCATTTATTTGTTTTTCTTTGTATTTTTTTAACTTTTGTCTAGTTGTAGCATTGTTTGAATTTTTATCGTCATCAATTTCTTTCTTACATCCATTGAGGACAATAAAGCTCGTTCCCTTTCTTGGTGACCTCGAGATTCGGATTCATGTCTCCTCTTTCTCGATTCAATTAGACTTTTGTGCATGGAAATCAATGGGAGGGGAGATGGTTCCTGAGATGTGGCAATAATAATGACTCATCCACTACCCTCTAGCACTAATGGAGTTACAATTTTTGAAGGTGTAGGCTCAATATCGTAAGAAGCCTTTGTTGGATTTACCCAATGGTGTTTTAGTTGTAGGTCCAAGAGGGATTCTAAGCCTTCCTTTTGGTGTTGAAGATGATTTTTTACCACCACATATGACCATGATCAAAGAAATGTATTCATTAAAAAGCAACAAGTTTGTAGTCCAACTTTAATGGTCACATGCAAACACAATGTGGTCAAGAAGACTATGCTCAAATATGCATAAATGCAAACCTTGCATATGAAATGGAAGTATAATGAATAGTTTTCGAAGCCATGGAGATGAAAGTGCCTACATAATTGTCAATAATGGTAAAGGTTGTTAATGGCCAAACTTCTTAAGGAAGACAAAGCAATATGACTCAGTGGAATGTAATTAGAGCTTTTGCATCAGGGATGATGTTTGGTTTCCGTCATTTTGTAAATTACCTAACACCATGTTTAAATTGGATCCCATTACTGACAACTTATGTTCAATATGTCAAATATTTTAATTATAGAGTAGAAAAGCCTCATGCATATCGGGGTTCCTCTACGTCGAGGTTGCCAACCCCCTCATTTTGAAGACAGAGTTATACTAAACAACATATTTCAACATACTTTTTAAATCATATATTTTGTGGTTTGAGGCCTTTATCATGGCCTATTAGGTTACTAGTCATAATTTAGAGCATAAATGCATCAATTTCTCTCCCAACCATGGTTTGAGACTCATTCATAGTGCACAAAACCTCATATTAACACTCTCATACCACTACGAGGACAATGATGTCCAACACGTACCATGTTGTATGGTTTGTGTCCTTATTCATGGGCCTTGGTCCTTAGAAGCTTCATATAGGGTCTAATAGTTTTATTTTCCTCCAACGCCTATTGGAAAGGCCTTGCCACCCATTGCTTTCATCCAATGCATTTTTTTTTATCCAAGGAGTTGTTGATCATGTCATATAGCTTTATTTTATATTACTATGAAAATAAGAAATTATATATGTAGAAACATAAAAAGCATCATAAAATAATCATGGATATCTCTTCAAGGCCTTTGAGATGAGCTGAAAAACTGGAAAACAAAACTTCAAAAATTGATATCAAGGTAGAAATTTATGGGAAATTCATGTGTGCATTATATAATGCATGTGTGTTATTGAAATCAAATTTTTCTAGGTAGGATAGTTTCCACTCACTCAAGGCGCCGTCACTTAAGCGACGCTTATGAGGCTATCCATCGCTTAAGCGACGCTTATGAGACTAGACGTCGCTTAAGCGACACTTATGGCCACATTTTCAAAAAAAAAAATTGTCTTTGTGATTTTTGGTAGGTTTAAAAAAGGAAATCCACGCGCCGTCGGATTTTGGATCGAAATGTAGTAGTGATCCCAATCATTAACTGCTCACACTTTCTTGTGCTTAACTCCCTTTTGAGAGGAGGATTCTGAGAAACACTGGTTATACCAAGGAATTTCACACACTCACCTGGACAGACACATACATGTTGTTGTTTTGTGGTCTTGGAGAATTTACTCACAATGAACTATTCCAAGACCCTAAAACCTAATCTTGTTGGTGAACCCTATCAAATAAAATAGTGTAGTTTATTTTAATTAAGCGTTGATTTTAATTGGATTTATTACTCAAAAGAGGTATATGGTCGTGCAACTAATGGTGTTACGACACAACATGAAGTAAAATTCACACCTAACAATCATTGCAAATGCATTGTGTCCATGAAAAACAGGGTATGCTACTACGTGAAATGCACAATTTTCTTCAAATGATAAATGCAAGCTTTCCTATATGAAATCCTGACTAATACTGCAAAGCAAATCTTGTGCAAGTACTATGCACAATGCAAGATGCAATGCATGATGATAGGCAAATATTTTTGGATTTTTTGAAATACAAATGAGATATAAAAGCAAAGGAATGGCTCTACAACCCCCAGACTCTGCAAGCACACTCAAGCAGCACTCAAGAAAAGTACTAAGGTAAAAGAAATCTAATGCACTAATCCCAAAACAAAAAATAAAAAATGCAATGACAAGAACATTCTTCAAAAATAAATTTACCCTAAAAAACATCTCTGGTCAGAAATAGAGGTGTATATAGACTCTATCAGTATCAAAGGAGACTTAGCAATCATCAAACTTCACCCAACAGCCATCCATCTTCCTCTACAAGGAAAAACTAAGGGCATACGCAATTGTTCACAGTAAACCCATGTGTGTATGCGGAAATAGCAGTGAAACCCACGTATATATGCAACTGTGAGTTAAAAAATTGCATAAATGAAGAAAGGTGCATAAAAATAAAGGCAAACAGACAAGCTGAGACAAACTTCACACCAATCAGACACTACCAAGAAAACATGTCCCCAAACTCGACACAGAAACAAGAGGAAAAGAGCAATTCAAAGTCATTGAATGCTGATAGAAAACCCTGAAAGGACAACTACTAGGAACTCCCTAGTGGAGTCACCAATTCTGTTACGGAGAGAAATTCCTATGGCTTGGGGTACCACAATAGACATATTGACTCAAGAAATCAATCCTTTTCAATATGCAATAGAAATTAAATATCTAACACTAAAGGATCAGACCTTGTACCTTATTTTGGACGGTTGAAGTAGATCCCCATTGAGCTTTCCAACTTCAGCTTGAATTGATAAATCACTTCCTCAACAACAAGTAAACAAGACAAGCATACTATATATCTTGGTGTTAGATCTATTCTAGCATATATAATCAACAATGTATAAGCATTTGAAATCATCCATGGATAAAATATTCATTTAAACATACATTATTGGACAGGAAAAGATATTTCTATTAATATAAAATTAGAGATTACAATGGATACAACCTCTGTCGGCACGTCTGTGAATCGGAGAAACTGAATCCCCCACTTGGGCCTCCACCACCTCAATCCTCCATCTCTCGATAGCAAGCTCACAAGCAAAGGCAAGCTTGGGAAGAACACAAAAGTGCTCCAAGGGACAAAGGGATGCAGACTCAAGCACAAGTTCCAGCAACAATGGACTATAGTTTCTTTGCTCTCAATTCTCTCATATGCCTTCAATGTACCAAAGAGTTCCTTATATAGCTTTTCAAAGGGGTACTGAAAGGTTGAATCTGAGCGATCTCAAGGCATATGGAAGGCCAGGAGTCATGTGAGTCGGATCCATGTCAAGGAAACTCCAAAAGGATTTGGATTATGCACACATCCTGATGTATGCAATTTTAGGGGTCAAACCCGCGTATATACACGATTAGGGGTTTAAAAGTCACATGTATTATTTTTCACATGTTTTTAGGGATGGTAAAGGAAACATCAAAGGACAAAAATGGTCCAAGGGGTCTAAGGAGTCTGCAGAGGGACAGGGGAAGGCCATATAAGTGTGATTCACCTGGAGTGGTAAAAACAACTATAACATATGGGTATGTTACATATTGTATGAGAGATCATGTTACAACACTAGGATCTATATGGGCTGAACATGAAGGAACAAATTGAGAGAACTAATAATTGAGTTGTTGTAGAAAACAATATGATAAATATCATGCAATACTTCTTTGATGTATGCTGTGAAAATTAAATTCTTATGGTGAACGCTAAGTATATATATACTTTAGTGTTTGAAATGAACATTGTTGTGCGGAGGTGGGAATGAAGATGGTTCTACATTTTAGTTCCTTTATATAAATACAAAACAAAAGTTCAAAAATGAAATCCATAACGCATACACGTTATTTATGGTTTGGTTAGGAAAAAACCTGAGCCTAAAATAGAAGCAAAAGCTAGTTAGACTATATCGCACATGTGTTTTGGAAGAGTTACAAATCGCAAGTGCGATATATCGGATGCATGATACATCACATGTGTGATATATCACAGGTGCGATATATAGCATTTACGATATATTGGAGGTGCGATATATCACATACGTAATCTATTGCAGGTCCAATTTGTAAAACTTAAAAAAAATAAAACACAGGCCCACGACCTCTGTTTGTTTATTTTGCATTGCAGGACGCGAAGAACGGAAGGGATATATATCAGGAAGGAAATTTAGCTTGCATGCGATTTGGAGGGTGCATTTTGAGGGAGGAGATTGACAAGGTTGAATGCAATGGAAGGTAAGAATTGATTTGATTTTTGGTTTTGGATTAGGAAAGAATTGATTTGATTTTTTGGTTTTGGATTAGGTAAGAATCGTTTTGAATTTTTCCTTTAATTTAATAAATTTTTAATTACAAAAAAAAAAAATATTAATTCATTTTAAAATTTGTTGTTTTTATATTAACAGACAACACAAATATTGAAGAAAATGTCCAAAATCAAACCACCAATAACCCAAACCCAAAACCAAATCCAAACACTGAACACATGGAGGAGGAACACGACAGGAATTCCAAAATTCTTGCTCGTTTGGGTGCATTGAGATGCCTTAATTCATGCCCCCCAGGTATATGTATATCTCACTTATCTTGTATCTATGTTTCCTCAATTGTTCCTCCATGTATTATAGTTTTCTTTGTACATGCAAGTATCTTTTTGGTGCACCCATTGATTTGTCATCATTGAAATATATATTATTTTATGCAGCTTTCGAGTGAGCGAGTGGTGCTTGAAGAGAACCCAATTGGGGCCACTGGTCACCCACCTCTCACCCCCTAGGTACATGTATGTCTTGCTTTCTTTGAAAAAGTCATTTTCCCTCCATGTAGTATAGTTGTCTTTGTATACGCAAGTATCTTTTTGGTGCACCCATTTATTTTCCCACATTGACATATATTATTTTATGCATCATTATAGTGATCTAGTGGTTCTTGAAGAGCACCGAATTGGGGTTTCTAGTCACCAACCTGTGCCCCTCCCCCCCCCCGCCCCCCTCCTTCAAGGTACATGTATGTCTCGATTTCTTTGAAAAAGTCATTGTCCCTCCATGTAGTATTGTTTTATTTGTACATGCACATATCTTTTTGGTGCATCCATTGATTTGCTGACATTGACATATATTATTTCATGCAGCCTTCTAGTGAGTGAGTGTTTCTCGAAGAGCACCCAATCGGGGCCGCTGCTCAGCCACCTCTCCCCCTCAGGTACATGTATGTTTCACTTTATTTGAAAAAGTCAATTTAAGATGTAGATAAGTTTTCAAATATTTATATAATTGTTCATCCTATACATGGTTGTACATGTATCGAATTATTGGTACCATTTAATTTTTGCAGGATGTTAGTGAGGCACCAATGGGAACACCATCGAGCAGCCAAAAAAGAAAGATAGACTTCTCAAAAGCCACTGACAGTGGAAGTAAAAGGGGGGATAAATAGAATTCGTGTATAGGGGGGATAAATAGAATTCATGTAAATGGGGGATATATATATGTACCATTTTGTTTGTATACACACATATGTACAATATGATCCACTATTTTGTATTATGGCCGTGGAATGCCATTTTTTAAAACATTATATGTACATATAATATCAAGCTTCATATTTATATATATGGTTGAATTGATATGGGAACATGATATTTATTATATTCCTTTAAGATACGCTTAAATATGTCTTTGATTAAGTATGCGTTTAATTAAAATGATACGTAATGTGTGGTTCACGTATGTCATATTATGATATTATAAACCTTATCATGACATGTCCTACTAACTATTTGAAGATCTCTAATACTCCAAGGAATAATGTATGACTCATCAAACTAAGATAAAGTAACCATTAAGTAATCCACCTCTAATATGTAAATATGTCACATACCATCCAAGGGATAATCATACACCATGTACCCGAAGTCTCATGAAGCACCTGTAAACACGGTGTAAACTCTTTTGTAGTAACTTTTAAGAATAATAATCCCTCTTATAAGGAAAGTGCTTTCACCAATACAATTTATATCCCATTCCAAATCCACTAGACCTACCATGTAGTTATATCACAACATCTCAAAACTCCAAGAGTTTTGACCACCTGTGAATATAAAAGGAACATAACTCTACATCATCAACAACTTTCCAGAATCCATCATCCCTCAAGTCAATACCAAGGGAGAAAATTAGTAGACACCACATTATAACTTGTCCAGAACATCCTACAAAGATAATCACATCTACATACAAGACCAATACAAATGAATTGTATCTATGAAAATCAGAAAGACAGAAAACTTTAGAAATCCATCCTTAATGAAATACCAAGATCACAGTACAATCAACAACCCATGTAGGGATATCATCAACTTTTTAACATCATAACCTCTCTCACACACCTTAAAACCTTTGACAATCGACACACTAACCTAAACTAGGTTGAGTCTCTGTTTCTATGAGAATTTTCAAGAAAAAGTATCATCAAGGTAAATTCCCTCTACCTAAGAAATTCCAACAACCTTATCCCTATAGTGGAAAAAAATTTCATCATTTTCAAGCATAGAATCAATCTATTGGTTCTGAACCTATCTTTGTGACATCTCGCCATGCATTCTGTACATATGCATCCACAAAAATAGATGGCCCATATTTCCTTTCCATGGAATGTACAAGTGCCACTTGATCAACAAGAAACCTGTAAAGACCACCCTCTCTCAACAAACTACAATCATTGATGGTGCACTATTTTCCTTCAAATGGAACTTTATACTATACATATATCATATACAGAATTCTCTCAAAACATTCTTATTCAAACAAGGAACAAATAGAACGCCACTCAAATCAAGAATAATACCTAAAGAATTTGGAAGGAAATGGAGCCAACTCATCACATGTGATAAGTAGCATCATAACCAAGATCCACACTCATACCTCCCTCTTTCTCTTGAAACATGTTTAATAATGACCTATCATATGTCACACGTCTTAAAGATGCAATGTCCACATACCATCCAAGTCTAGACACAATCTTAATATATAAACAAGACACCATAGCCATATCCATGTTAAAAAAACAACAATATGAAGAAGAAATTTTTTTTTTTATAGTCCAAGAGCTTCTCCCAAGAAACTTATGGTATCACACCCAACAATATCAATAAATTAAATCACCTAACCTAAGTATACAACAATTGAAATACCAAATCCCTCTTTCACCTATAGAGTGATAAAAACAAAAAAAAACTATGATGCCATATAGAAAAGTTTTGAACTAGGGAAAATTAATGAGACTTCAGAAATTAGCATGTGTGTCACCAATGCAAGAGTTGACCCATCAATGCAATGGTTGACCCACCAATGCAAGAGTTGACCCATCAATGCAATGGTTGACCCACCAATGCAAGAGTTGCATTCAAGGAAAATGAGCAAAACCCTAGTTTATGAAATCAATGCACAATGTAGTCACTGGGACATGAAAACATGGTGGAGAGGCCCCCCCTAGATGTAGTCCCATGACGGTAGACTAACGAAGTTAACGGTTCATAGATCCGACCTCCGATTGCCGATTTATGTCCAATTGAAAGTCACCTCAAAATGTGGTTCAGGGATACTTGGTGACATTCAGTCCCGGAGCGAAAAAACAAATGGAGCATCATAATTCCATGGAGTTGGCTCCTGTAGGTGTGTATGGGAAAGGTTGATATGGGAACACTACCAATAGTCACATGGTGGATTTTTTTGTAGAGTTGAACCACCAATTCAAGAGTTGTGTTCAAGGAAACTGAGAAAAATCCTCGTTTATGAAATCAATACACAATGTAGACAATGTGCCATACAAACAAAGTGGAGACACCCCCTATATGTAGTCGCATGCTAGGATACCAACAGAGTCAAAGGTTCATCGATTCGACCTCTGGTTGATGATTTATGTCCAGTTGAAAATTGCCTAAAAATGTGGTTCATGGACACTTGGTGACTTTCGGTCCTGGAGTGCAAAACCAAACAGAGAAGCATAATTGCATGTCATTGGCTCCTGCAGGTGTGTATGGGAAAGGAAAATATGGTAACACTACCAATAGTCACACGGTGGATTTTTTAGTACAATTGAAACAACAATGTAAGAGTTGTAAGAGTTAACCCACAAATGTAACTAAATGTGCATTATTGTAATTAAATGTGCATTAATATTAAACAAATTATTAAAAGTAAATTGAAACAACTCTAGAGAATGTTACATTTCAATTCTATTTGGTGGTATCTAAAGACATCGTTACATTTGGCACCTCCAATGTGTCATATATTGTGTTTGTATCCTAGGAACAAAAAAGGATAAACATTAGTACTCTCATCATAAAATAAAGAGAACCTAAAGAAATTGTGCAAACATTATTTATAGATAACTCACCTAAGGGTGTAGGATTATGTTTATGATGCCAATATACTGTGAATTATAGGATGTCTGTGAATGGTATTCGTCAATCATAAGTTAGTATTGAAATTGTATAGGTAAATGGTATTGAAATTTTGCTTCAGCACGCACTTTAAAGTTTAAATAACGCACCTAATAATCTACCTACATTAGACAATCTAGTAAAACCTGACAATGCACTCACTCGAGTAGGCCATCTGGATCATATTTGTTGCCGCTGGTGACCATCAATCTCTAATGCTCTAAATGAGGTAGCAAGTATCATACATGTGCCCTATTTTTGTTTGAAAGTGTGTGCATCTTGATGTTTATACCAACTACCAAGTTCGTTAAGTGGTATACAATAGCTCTTGGTCTATAATCCTGATATACATACCCACCCTTCCTTTTCTGTTGTGCTGCTAGTGTCAAGTACTCCCCCTTTATAACCATCGATCTAGTTGGTAATTCAATATTTTCATCATCTGTAATAGGTTCAAGAATGATTTGTTTCCCCTCCAAGCAACGAGACGACAGATAGTGAGAATCCCATTCATTATTTTTTGGGAAACCACTCCATACATCTGACCTGTGAAAGGAAATAGGTCAAGCTAACAATACATTTATTAAAAAAGGTATTGCATGTAACATAAATAAAATTTATTTAAATTTAATGGCTTGTAGTGATCATTTAGGTACTACAAATTTACTTGTTTGTACCTTCTTGTAGGTACTACAAATTTACAACAATACCATGGGCTAATACTATTGAATTTTTCACTAAACCTACATAAAAATATCATTATTTAATGTTCAAATATGCAAATAGAGAATTTTTTAGTCATCTACAAGAATCAAATGAATTGTTGCGTTTTCCATATCATTCTCCTACAATTTCATGATTTTCGATTGGATCCCCTAATATTGAATTGGTAACAATAATATGAAAAATATTCATCCAACACCATCAATAAGGTAATATTGAATCGGTAATAATAATATGAAAAATATTTATACAACACCATCAATAATGTCTAGGATTGATGCTTTATGGTTAAGTGTAGGAAATGAAATTCCCTCCCAAGGTCTAAATTCCCAAGAATATGTTTTTCTTCTCATGGGCCATCTATCTTGAGCAAACTGGTTGTTGCATATAGTTGCTGCTAGGTGCAAGTCTTGGGTGACTTTGTTGAAGTAGATACCCCACTCGTGGCTACTTAGTGTAAGATTATTTATTGAATGTTTTAAGTGAGCAACGCATCACTCTAGTACTCCCAATTGGGAATGGCATGATTTCTTTGTCGCAATAAATTAATATAAAAATAAAATAAACCGCTCACTCTTATTATCTATCTTTCTTCTAAGTTCAATAGGTACATGAGAAAATGTAGCAGAAAAAAAAACTCTTAGATGTGCAACACTAATCTTAGTGCCAATCCATGATTCTTCAGGAATGTTGTCCTGGACACTCACGGTGGGTGATTTGTTGAGCAAGTAAATCAAGGATGATTTTAAGGAACCATACTTATTTAAAAGCGTATAAATGTTGGTGAATATTACCAATTCTTAAAACGACAACTATAAAATGATTGGTGATATTTTTTAAAAAATATTTTAATTTCCAAGGATTTTATATCGTTTATATAATAATTTGGCGATTTTTAGGGTGAAAAACTTTTACCCCGTCAAAATTGGGCGAAACAGGGCTTCAAAAAATGCAAAATGGCAAATCTTTTTTGGGAGAAAAACATGAAAAATAGCCCACTGGGCTAAAATTCGCCCCTAAAATTATCCTTGAAGTAAATTGAGCATGTAGCAACTTTATCCCAATACTCATATGATAGCTTCTTATGCGACACCATGCTACATGTCATGTTCATAATGGTCCGGTTCTTTCGTTCAGCAACTCCATTATGATGTGGAGTATATTTGGGGGTGAATTGTCTCTGAATGGAATGCTACTTGCATAAATCTGTAGAATCATGTGAATCATATTCACCTCCACCATCTGATCTAATATGATCTAAGAACTTTAGAGACATTGTCTCTTCCACTGTTCTCATCTACTTGCTTCTTTTTGCATTCTTGTTCATAGTGGCCATACTTCTTGCAGTAGTTACATTGAATATTGGACTTATTGGTCCATCTCTTGCCTCTCCCCCTATGAACTTGAGAGTTGTGAGAGTGCTCTGAGTGATATGGATGTTCATGATTTGTTTTTTCCTATGTATGAGGAGACCCTTTCCCTCTTCCTCCTTTACCTCATCCTCTTCTTCCTCAACCTATATTGACAGAATCTTGGGTGTTGAAAGCATTGGTTAATGACTCTTCTTCTTGATTGAATCGAGCTTTATGAGATAGAAGGGATCTAGTCAACTCTTCTAGGCTGAACCGGGGAAGATCTTTTGCTTCTTCTATGTCGTCTCTACCATATAAATGTTTTTTGTGAGACACCTTAGAATGTTATGAATAACTACCTTCTATTCTAAAGGTTTTACATAGGTTTGAAATTGGGTTACAATGCCAAAAACACTAGTCAGAAGCTAATCTCTAGTTTATGTTTCCTTCATTTTCAAACTTTCAAACTGAAGTCAAAGTGTTTGTAATCTTATTGTTTTTACTCGGTTTTTTTCCTTGTAGGTGGATGCGATAAGGTTACAAGCTTGATTTGCATTGGTATCTCCTAAAATACGTGGGAAAATGGACTCCTCGATGCAACTTTGGGTCAGCCATTTGGAAAAATGGACTCCGTATTGCCACACTTTGGATAAATGAATAGTGTGTTGGTATTGCACTTTGCATGAATAGAAAGTGCGTTGGAACTGCACTTCTGTTGAGAAAAGGGTGAGTTGGGGCAAAGGTGTCATAGTTCCTCATAGGGAAAAGGTGTGTTGGCGGTCCAAAAGATAAAAAAAGTACACTTGATTCCTCGTTGTGTTCCAACTTCAATCACAACCTCCATGTGTTTGTGCTTTCCACTGTGAAAAGGCTTATCGAAGACAAAAGGATTGGATCATACCATACGCTCTGATACCATGTTAAAGATTAGAAAAATGATGTAACACCAATGAGCATACTGATTGCCTTATCTTTAGAGTCGAGTATTTATAGTATTACATCACAACAATACCTGAGCCATATGATTACATCAAAACAATACCATGGGCCAATACTATTGAATTATTCAAAAAACCTACAGAAAACTATCATTCTTTAATTCTGAAATATGCAAATAGATAAGTGTTTAGTCATATACAAGAATCAAATTAATTGTTGAGTTTTCCATATCATTCTCCTACAATTCCATGCTTTTCCATTGGATCGCCTAATACTGAATAGGTAATAATAATATGAAAAATATTCATACAACACCATCAATAAGGTCTAGGATTGATGCTTGATGGTTAAGTGTAGGAAATGAAATTCTGGCCAAGGTTTGGATTCCCAAGATTTATTTTTTCTTATCATGGGCCATCTATTGGAGAAAATTGGTTGTTGCATGTAGTTGCAATTAGGTGCAAGTCTTGGGTGACATTCTTGGAGTAGATATCCCACTAATGGCTACTTAGCCTAAGATTCTTTATTGACTGTTTTAAGCCAACTACACATCACTGTAGCACTCTCGATTGGGAATGGTTTTGTTTCAATAAATTAATAAGCTTTCTTGATCTCTCTTTCATTGGTCATGGGAATTACTCCCAGCATGTCGTAGTAACCGGTTTCCTTAACCATTTTAAAAACAGAATTAGATACACAAGATATATCTGTGAGCTCTGCTTGATCGCAACATAAGCAATGGGTGAAATCTAGAAAAGAATATCAAGTGCATAAACCATTAATATTTTTTGTGAGAAGATAAGTGATTAAACAATCAACTATTAATATCTTAGTTTTAGGGAGATAATTAAGGAAAATAAGAAAAAGAATGTCGGTTGGTAGACTAAGATAATTTAGAAGTATAAAATCTAGTGGTTACTTAGCCTTTATAGATATTTACGGGTGTTGATGATGATTTTGTGGACTATGGGGCATAAATTTTTGGATCCTGATCATTATTTGTCACAATGTACAATTTTAGACAACCAGAGAACATTTCGAACGATGCCCCAATGGAACACACACACACACACACACACACACACACATATATTTATGTATACATACATACATACATACATATATTATGTATATATGTATACATACATACATATATATGTGTGTGTGTATACAGATATATATGTATATATATATATATATATATATATATATATATATATATAGTGGGACCACAACGCTCATCGAAGAAGTTGTAAGGGTTTTGTGGTTAGATTTCTCTAACTAAAAGAAATTATGTCCGCATACAAAGTTGTATAAGTTAATTATTTTTTTAAAGGTTTACTAAAGAAAATAAAAATTCAATTAAAAGTATTTAAAAAATCTAAGTTGTTCCAATTTTTTCTTAATGTTTGATAAATTCTAGTTTAAATGAATCTATGCTGATAATAAATCAATCTATGCAAAACCCAATATAGATAAACCATATTTCCTCTAGATCATAAGTTTGACTTATACTTTATATGAGGCTTCTCACTTATATTACACGTAGCAAAATATTTTAAAATTAAATCATCTACAATTTAAAAGAAGAGGGTAACTAAGAAAAGGGACACAATGTCTCTAGCAACAAGAGATTAGAGAGTGAGAGAGCAAGAAATTTAAGGAGTCAAATGCAAGAGAAAGAAGGAGGACAGAGTTAAATATAAAATCCTCTACAATTTAAAATAAGAGGGAAACTAAGAAAGGGGACACATGATCTCTAGTGAAAAGAGACTAGAGAGGGAGAGAGCAAGAATTTTAAGGAGGAAAATGCAAGAGAAAGAAGTAGGATAGAGTTAAAAATAAAATCCTCTACAATTTAAAAGAAGAAGGAAACTAAGAAAAAGGACACATGATCTCTAGCAAAAAGAGACTAGAGAGGGAGAAAGCAAGAAAGTTGAGTCAAACACAAGAGAAAGAAGAAGGTTAGAGTTCATATCCCAGTATGCAGAAAGAAGGAACATGATGATGATGCTATGCATTTCAGTTCTGCATACCATCTCTAGACTAATGAGAAGAATGAGGTCATGAACAAGAGATTATGAAATTACCAAGATGTTTAATAGTTGATTAACCAAAGTAGTGGGATAGTGTGTTGGCGTAGGAAGAATTCATGTACAACAATTCTAACATATCAACAAGAATGAGTCCATACCAAATTATACAAGGGAGAAGTCCACACGGAGTATATGACTTGGTAGAGCTATCGATAAAAATGGAGAAAAGTGCAAACGCCAGATCCCTTGCCACCCACATGAAGGAAGATCACAAAAATATGAAGCAACAAATTGAGAAGAGTAACATGGTATACACGTTGATAGATTACCGAAGATGAGGACTACAATCATTTGCAGAGGGTGACATGTATACACACACTTGAAGAATGAAAGGTTCTTGAGAGGAACATATAATGAGGTGAGGTTGAAGAAGATTGGTCCATGCAAAATCTTGAGGAATATTTTGAAAAATGCCTGTGTTGTAGTTGCAAGAAGGGATAGAGATATCACTAACATTCATTGTTTCTAACCTATAAAAACTTAAAAAATGCTCAGTGACTTGAAGTAAAATGATTAGAGACTAAAAATAGATGATATTAGCCCAACTGATATAAGAGGTTGTAGAAATACTCGACGAATGACAAGTCAGAAATACCAAGAGCTAGAAGAAGAAGGAATATTTTGCCTAGTGGAAGAATAGAAACATGGAAGATGTGATGCAGATTTCAAAAGAGAAATTTTAAAGGTTGGATATCTACGAGCATAGTTCTTTTCAATTCGAGGAGGTTCATACAATGACATTACCACCCAAGGTAACTAGTCATAGATCAATGACTAAGGTCATTTGGGGGGTAGTCAATGACCTCCAAGAAAGCACAAAGCTGATATCATTAGAGGATACTTCAACTCAAAATGGGCCTTTTAACCATAATTCAAATTCCATGTCATCATGTGTTAGCCAATGAAATTGATTTAATTTTTAATTATCGTATAGGTCTTAAACAAATTTTTAATATAAATTTGGGGATACATATCATAAAAAAAAAATTATTTTTTTTGTTCGTATTTTTGACATATATCCGTGTTTTGTTACTCAAATTTTTGATTGGTAGAGATCCCTGGATGCGGAATCAAATTCCGCATCCAACGGGTACCCACTCGGCATACTTTTGATGGACCCCGCTACCCCAAAAAGAAGAAATACCTGAAAAAATGCGATGATGACATCATCATCATGTTTTTTCAGATATTTCTTGTTTTTGGGCTAACAGGGTCCATCAAAATTATGTCGAGTGGGTACCCATTGGATGCGAAATTTCATTTTGCATCCAATGAGCTATCACAATTGAAATTTGAGTAAAATCACAGGGAGATATGTCGAAAATATGAACAAAAAAGTAGTTTTTTTCTTTTCTTCCTCCAAAATTAATAAATATTTTTTTATAATTTTAACTATTACTTTTTAATTTTTATTAGGAGGTCCATTTTGTGTTGAAATTTTCTCTGATGTCTACACACTAGTACAAAATGAGGAACTAGCTACTACGTGACTAAAAATTCTAGTTACCACAATTTTTTCAATTGATTTACTACTAAATATGAACAATTTTGATTGACCCAACTATAAACGACTAATTTAGTCACCAATTAACAAATATCACTAGATAATAAGTGACAGAGTTAAAAATGACTAACATAAACGACCAATTTAGTAATGGCATAAAAAATGACTAGCTAGAAGAAAATGAATTAGTCATTAATGTTAGTCATTTTTAATTGTGTCATGGAAAATTACAATTGTGACAATGAAGAGTTACAATTTAGTAATTTTTGTAAATTTTCTACCTTCTAGCTCTGCCATGTGTAGGTTAACAATTCTGAATCCAAAATGGAATTTGTGGGGTTACGGATATCTAGTGTTTTTCCCAAGTGGTCGGGATAGTGTTAGTGTTTTGTGGATTATTGTAGACGATGTGCTTTAGATGTTCATATTGCTTACTAGATATAATATTATGATCATAAATCCCAGACGATATATATGTTGGAAAATTTGTTTTTTGTAATGCTGCCATGCACCTCGATCTTCAAATATCCAACAAATCAATTGCATGAAATTGGTCTTGACCATCTTTATCCCTCCTGCACCATTGAAGCAAACAGTGAAGCGCCAAAGGAAAATTACATTCCTACTATTACGAATTAGGATATAGAACTAGTACCATATCAATACCTAGAAGCATCTTAGCTAGTTTTTGATCCTTCAATGTGATATTCACTAGTCCCATACTGATCAGGTGCTTTTCTAACATCAATATAGCTATCATGATATGTGATTGTTGAACTAGCACCCTAGAGGACAAACTGTTGGCATGGGCACCAAATACAAACCAGGAGCTAGCTAGGGCACCCATGTAAGGTCATGCTCTACCATTTACATCATGTCACTCCTAAAACTATAAGAAGGTTCCATGACAAGATAGAATGGGTTCGTACCTAAGGTTATAATGAAATGGTCATAAGGTCATGCAAAATGCACATGGATGTGAAATCTAACCTATATGCCAGTTTAGACATAATACCTAAAATCGGCACAAACAGGTCAAAGCAATGGTCGAAACAATGCTCAAAACGGTCTCCTACATCATCATATTAGTCCAAAACGATCCAAAATAGTCAGAAATGGTCCAAAACTATAGAAAAGGGGTAAAAATTTTTAAAAAATTTCTAAATTTTTTTATAAATAGTAAAAAATTCAAAAATTACATATCATTTGAAATTTTTACCCAATTGAGCTCAGAACTTCAAATGTGAATTCCGGGAGTTTCGTCCGGCAAAATTCGACACCGTTTTTTCCAAGTAACTTCTCATGCTATGCTCTTCCATTTTCATGCATATTGTATCAATTTCCATGGTCAAATTTTAATTTCTAGGCTGGTCTAAGTTGGTCGTTTTGGCCCACGTGGAAATCGAAGATTTTTCCGTGTATAGGGTTGGATATACGTAGAAAAATCACCCACACCCGCGTACATATGTGGCTGTTTTGTAAATAGTCACGTATGTGGCTGCACTCATGGTTTTTTAAGGAAAATATTGAACAAAACTCAATTATGATGTGTAGGATGGTTCTAGAATGGAGGGAGAGAGAACATGGGGATGTAGAAGTGGTTGTACGGGGTGATCTAATGGCTCAACAAGCTCTTCGTGCATGTGGGCTATATAAGTTTTGGTGTCTTGACAGCCTGAGGGCCAAACCAAGACTACTGTAGATGCTAGTAGACTCTTGGGATCTTGACTCAGAGTCCTTTAAGATCGACGAGATGTCCCTCACTATAGAGGTGGAGGACATATATTTCATTACTGGATTGTCCTGACGAGGAGAGGTGGTGAACCTATGCTCTCGCGGGCCCGGAGGTGGCCTCACTATTGATGACTACATTGATGTATATTTTTTTTCGGACATGAAAAAGGTTGGGAGTCAAATCCCAACAAAATCCATTCAGGTGCTAGAGCTGAAAGCCATACTATTGGCACTCAACAGGATAGCTGGTTCAGCATCACTCCACTAGGCCTCGTGACCATTGATGTTCTATGCAGTGGAGTGCATGAGACCTATAGTTTATAACTGGAGCACTATGCTATTGAGCAACATGAAGTAGCAGCTTAGTGACTGTAAGATGGGTAGGGTATGAAACTTCAGTTTCAGCAGTATAGTGGGCACGTTCTTCTTTGAGCGTGTTTCGGGGCTAATCCCTAGACTTGACGTTCCTCCTCATGGGGTTCAAGATCCGGCCCAATGACATTGGGAAGATGCTATGTGCATACTGGGCGGAGATAGGGTGTCAAACCCCTACCCAGCTGATTTCTTTCCATGGTGGCAGTGGCAAATAGTTGCCATTGATGATTAACCCTATGCGGGGATAGATTTCTGGGGAGATCCCTACATGCCCCTACCACCAGGAGTAGTATACGGTCATATTGGTAATGAATCCCAACCCTCTGTTTAAAGTTTTTTGAATTATTTAATTTTTTATGTTTTTCGATATATGGAATCAAAAGACATGTTTTTGTGTGACGACACATAGTGACACTCTGTCATATGTATGCAGATGTTGGTCCATGACGACTTGACGGCTTCCCTCATCATAGACAGAGGGGAAGAGAAGATGATATCATGGGTGTGGATGTGGAGCTGATGCTTTGAAGCATCCACACAAAATTTATACGATTGACACATCGGGTACCCATGGCGCAAGTCGAGGCCTTGCTTGAGGCCGTGTAGCTTTAGGTGGTTGGAGTACCACGAGCATGGGTTCAGTTATTTTGACGACTAGCTAGAGCTATGGTTTTCTTCCACGATCAGAACCCCCCTCCTCCTCCACAAGCTTAAAGACCTGAGAGTGATTCATTTTTTTACTACCATGTATTATATTTTGGTGGCTCGGAAGCCCCACTTTTGTATTATGACACTTATGTATTATGACGTCGCTTTTTGGATGTTTTAATGAATTTTTTTTATGATGATCTATTTTCTTTATTTACATGTGTAAAAATGTATGTTTGTGATGTGCTTATGGTCTATGAAACAAATGCCAATCTAACACATAGTTAGCATATGAGTTAGCAACTTGATTATAAATTCTTGGAACATGTATGTATGTTATGTTGTCAAATTGTCTTTCTAACAATCTCACACATAATAATATTCATAATAATGTTGGATCCCTAACATGATACAAGCCATTAAGTTGTGACACTACTAACTGCGAATCAAGATGTACCTCAAGAAAGAGAACACCATGCGAAATGGCATCCCATAATAGCTTGATAACGGCACTATACTCAGCAACATTGTTCGAAGAAGGCCATAAACATATGCCTCCTAAGGATAAGACCTGACCTGTAGGAGTATAAATCACCCAAGCAGTAGAGGCTGAGTGTTTAGTGTGGTGGCTAGCACCATCAGCGAATCCTATGTAAGTGGAAGACTCAATTGACATCTGTCATGAGAAACAAAAGCCAATCAACAAACCCGATCACCATAAGAAAACCTAACTATACAAAAAAATGTACAATAATATACAACAATCAGCCTTGGATAAAGATCATGCATAGTATTTTTTAATATAGAGCCCATTTCTAGACTCCGCCAAGGCTGTCCCTTCATAATCCACTAGCTCATAGGCGCCCTTCTCTAACACACGCTTGACAATGTAAGGACCATGCCACATGGGATTAAACTTTCCTGCCCCCAAGGGTTCTTTAGCTTGATCCCATAAAAGGACCAAATCACCTTCACTAAACCTCCTCAGATGGAAAGACTTATCATATTGGACCTTAACGCAATGATTATTTACCTCTAGAGCCACTAAGGCATCTCAGCGCTACTCATCAAGCTTCTCTAAGTGGACCAAATGTTCCTCCAATGTGGAAGTGTTTGTTAAAATTTCTATGGCTAGCTTCAATGAAGGGATTTCGCATTCGACTGGCAAGATAAACTCCACTCCATGTACAAGTTGATATGGAGAAAAATTGGTGGCAGTCTTAACCGCGGTCCTATAAGCCCACAAGGCAAGATATAACATGATATGCCAATTCATTTTGTTTTGTGCGATGGTTCATTGGAGAATGGACTTAAGTGATTTATTCACTGCTTCAACCTGTCCATTTGTCTGAGGGTAATAAGAAGAGGAATGCTCCTGCTTACATCCTAGATTCGAGGCCAACTCTTCCATCATTTGATTCTAAAAGTGCCTACCATGGTCAGTGACAAGCTCTTTTGGAATAATGAACTAAGTAATGTTTTGGTTGAATAGGAAATGCGTGGTTGTCTCACCGTCATATTTAACCATGGGCATAGCCTTAGCCCATTTCTTGAAATAGTCAACAACCACTATAATATGATGATGCCCCCCAGCTGAAGCTGGGTTTCTATCCATGAAATCAAGTCCCCACTTGGTGAAGGGACCTACGGTGATAATCGGATGTAACAGGGCAGGATGTGAGTGCATATTGCATGCAAACACCTAGTAAGGGTGGTACTTCTTGATCGCATTGACACAATCTTTAAATATCGATGGCCAGAAATAACCTGCTCTCAAGATCTTTTGGGCTATAGAAATCTTAGATAAATGACCACCATAGGCCCCTCCATGGCAATCATTTAGTAAAAGCTCAGCCTCCTCATGAGTTAAAAAATGACGTAAAATGGAATCTACCCCACGACGGTACAAAGTGTTATCCACTATAAGGTAGTTCTTGGACACATGATGTAATCAACATCATTCATCTCATGAAAGGTGAGTAGGAACCTTCAATGTTTGTAAATATATGATGATATCCCCATACCATGGATCCAAATTTGAGATTAGGAAAATTTGTTCATCGACAAACGTATCCTCACAAACATCTTCCTCCTCCTCGCTTGGGAAATCAGAAATAAGCTCCGCAAAAATCAATGATTTCTTCAATTTTTTCAAAACAAATTCAAGATCGAATTCTTGCAAAATGACAATCCACTTATTATACTTTCCCCCAATCATCTTTCTAGTGAGGACGAACTGAAATGGATTGACATGGGCTACCACCAAGGTCTGGTGAAGGAGAATGTAGTGACTCAATCTCTAAACCACATGAACAGTAGCCAAGGAAAGTTTCTCCATGTGGGAATAATGGATCTTCACATCCACAAGGTTTTATCTCAAATAATATATGACATGCTCATGGAGCTCCTCATCCTCCTGAACCAAAACCATACCAATCGTCTCCATGGATGCGGCCACATAAAGCAAAAAGTCACGGCTATAGTTGGGTGTACTAATCATGGGGGATGATGCTAAGGCTCACTTAAGCGCATCAAAGGACTCCTGGGATCACTCATCCCAGCAAAAGGTAGTGTCCTTCTTCAAAAGACGCATAAATCCTTTAGCCAAATTGGAAAAGTTAACCATGAATCTCCACAAGAAATTTGGCATGCCTTGCAAACATTGAAGATGTCTAATATTTATCGGGGGAGACAATTGAAGTATTACCTCAACCTTTAAGGGATCGACTTTTATACCCTCCTTGGAGACAATGAACCCTAACAAGCGACCAGACTTCACGCAAAAGATGCACTTATGAGGATTTAACCTAACCAAGTAGTGACGACATCTTTTGAACACTAATCTCAAAAGGTAGGGATGACGCATTCTCAGACGAGAATGAGCAGCAAGGTCATCCAAAAAGAATTCAATAATCGATTTGAGATCATGGATGATCAAGGTCATAGCTCGCTGAAATGCGGCTTTGGCATTTTTAAGACTGAAAGGCATCTTTCGACATGCAAACGTACCCCAAGGACAAATAAATGTAGTTTTATGTTGATCCATGGGTTTGATCTGAATCTGATTGTATCAAAAAAAGCCGTCCATAAAGGAAAATACCTCGCTTCCTGTACACTCATCCAGAATTTGATCAATAAATGGTGTGGGAAAATTATCCTTAGGATAGGCATGATTTAAGTCATGGAAATTAGTGCATATACAGATCACTCCCTGTTTCTTATGAACTAGAATGGAGTTTGAAACCCACTCCATCAAGGGAACGAGATAGATAAAACCGGCATTTAATATATTTTCTATCTTAGCCTTAATCGCAGGTGCTTTTATAGGATTCACCACACACAAAAGTTGTCGAATAGGAATCACATTTGGATAGGTGTTAATTTCATGTTCGACAATATGAGGGTCGATACCTAGCATTTCCTCATATGACCAGGCAAAGATATCACGAAACTCTTTGAACAGCTTGGTATACTCTAGAATCTCAGCATGGGAACATTTTGCCCCAATATAGACATTATCAATCTTGCTAGGATCGCGAGAGATATTGATAGGAATCGTAGGTGATATATTCACCATGTTTCCATCAGCCATCGGACCAGGAGAGCTCAATGGAACCACGGGACTACCAATCCTCTCACTAAGAATCTCCCTAAATTCCTCACACTCCAAACGGTCAAGCTCGGGGAGAAAATAGGATCTATGATGTAACTCTTCCCAAGGTGGCTCAACCCTAGACATGGCCTCAACAATAGCTTCATCTGATGGAAAAAAGCTATCAAGGAAATCATGTGCATGAGAAGACTCAACTTCCCATGCAGGCAGGACATACGGGTCCTCCTCCTTTGTCCACGATGAGGAAGGACTAGGCTCTGCAACACATTCAAGATTCATTTGATATGTTATCATTGCTGCAGGAAACGTCACGTCCATTTTGATAGGTCCATTCAAAGGATTTAGTGTAGGAAGAATCCAAGGATCTTCCATATGGGTAGTGTGAAACGACATCGAATTCAATGAAGATGAATCCCCATTGAAACTAGATATGTTCATAAGGATCAGTGCAGGACAACTAAAAGTCCCCATCAGGGATGGATACATGCCAACACAAACATTCCCAGTTGTCGGATGAGAATGATCGATAATCAGGATAGAGGTTCCCGATGATACAGTAACACTCAGATTTTTGAATGATGTCTAATCAATCGTAACAATATTCCCATTAAACTAATGCCCCCCTCGAACAAAACGAATGCCCCCCTCGGTAACTCTATGTGCCATTTCGTTGCAGGCCTAGTGAGGGTGCATTGAAATAGCCTTAAACAGATCGAATCATCGTGTAAGGAATTGGAAGAGCACCAAAGGTGAAAGGTAGTGACATGTTCACTAGGGTCTTCTCCTGGTTTGCCCCTCGAATTCGGGAATGGCCAAGGGAATTTTGTTAGGGAGAGTCAGCCAAGCCGAGTCATGAGATACCAAATCATTCATTAGTCTCAACACGTCAGGTAAATTTAACATTGCGAGGAAAGGGAGCCTAGGTTGAGCAGGCCTATGCCACGCTCCCTGATAGTTTTGGTTCACATAAGGTTGATTACTATAAACACCATGGCCATGGCCATAATATCCTCCTCTTGTTAAACCTGTGTAGGGTGGCATGGAAGCATTATAATGTGGCGTACCTTGACTATGAGGCACTAAAAATCCATATTTAGAGGATTAAGTTGGTTGTTGATACTCGTACCCATAAGGTTGAAAACTCTATCCATACTGCGGTCCATAAGATTTTCCATGAGAAGCTCCATAAGATGCCCCATGAGATGTCCCATGAGAAGCTCCATACGTAGGAACATGCGGAACTCCATGTGATGGACCATAATATGATCTAGAAACAGGAATGTGATCCCTTGATACAACAGGAGGTACTTGACTCTCAGAAACTACTATGCAAGCAGTCGTAGTACAAACATGACTAGTAGCAACATTCCAACCTGAAGGACCATGTGAATGAGGGCGAGGAAGGGTTGCTAAAAATGCATTCGAAGGAGTAGGAATAGAGGATGAAGGGACATGCGAAGGGATGTAAGTGGTTTTCCCTATGTTCACTCACCTTGGTTCTAGTATTCAAATATGACTACTAACATTAGGTCTGGGACGTGCATGTGAGGTAGCTTCCATCGCCGGGATGGAATATGCAATGTGACTAGTGCTCCAAAATCTCTCTGCATGCAAAGGAATAGGAGTGCCCCCAGGCGTAGTGCTAGGTTCAATTTCTGGCTCAGCATGATGTGCCAGATCATTTGCAAGGATATCAGGAATGCCATAACTAACACAACTAGTGCTTGCAGGCTCATTATGAGTCTCGTCGCCTTGAAACGAATACCGGCGACCTGTGAATGAGGGATCATAACTAGAATGTGAAGGTATATCAGGTGAAGGATCAGATACAGGAGTAGGATATTCCTCCCCAACCTCATGAGGTGGAGAATACATCTCAAGAATCTCATCCTCGTGATCTCTCATCGTGTGTGAATCAATGTGAGAAGTAGTTCGCCCAGACTATTTGTTTCTCTCTCTCTCGAAGGAGGAGATGTAGAAGGTGGAAGTCCTGCTAAACGATGAGAACAGAAGAGAGCCGCACCTGAATCCACCATAGGGGATTCACCTTTTGACCAATATCCTATGATGTTAGTTCATATTGTGGGTTTTAAAATTATCAAAAACTGAATCAATATATTGCAGGTATTATGGGGGATGAGGGGTTTAAGGTGGGGGTGGGTAGGGTGGTTTATAAGGATTGAGGTATAAAAAGGGTTGGGGAGGAGGTTTTAATTATTGGGAGGGAGTTCAAACAAAAAGAGCTTGGGTCAATATCTCTAGAAATTAAGGGTATTCTTTAATATCCCATGATCGCATGTGATATGTGAGAGGTTCACTAAGTCAAGCCCCCATGGAATCCACAATTAATCAAAAAATGAAAAAGAATCCTCTAATTACACAAACCCTAGGAAGACTAGCATGCACAAAGGATATAGCTATATAATTTAAATCCAAATCACAAGAAAACAAGGGTAGGGTATGTGAGCTCCCAAATGAAGTAGGTATTTCTCGCCTAGGAGAGGCTTGAGACTCCCATACACAACAAGCAGAGGTTCGTAACCAATTATTGTGGCCCTCAACTTCAATGCATATAGCGACTATGCTATCTGACCCTAACCTGGCCAGGACACCTATAGGATAACCTCTCCGAAGTACCCCCTCGATAACCTAGGTAAGGCAACTAAGGTCACCTCAAAATAATCAATGCTCAAGCGGAAAGTCGCAGGTAGGATTGACCATATGGGCAAGGTAGCAAAGCTTGAAACTCTCAAAAGAGCCCCCAGATATGAATACAATCCTAGAAATATCTCCAATGCTACTCAGTTATGACCAAGGGTCATCCCAATCATTAACCACTCACACTGCCTCCTGCTTAACTCTCTTGTAAGAGGAGGATCCTGAGAAACAGTAATTATACCAAGGAAATTCACACTCTCACCTGGACAGACACATACATGTTTTGTTTAGTCATCTTGGAGAATTTACTCACAACGAACTATTCCAAGACCCTAAAACCTAATTTTGTTGGTGTAGCCTATAAAAGAAAATAGTGTAATCCATCTTAATTAAGCATTGATTTGATTTGTCTTATTACTCAAAAGGGAAAATGATCGTGCAACCAATGGTGTTATGATGCAATAGGAAGTAAAATGCACACCTAACACTCAATACAAATGCATTGTGTCGAATGAAAAACAGGGCATGATACTATGTGAAATGCAAAATTTCCTTCCAATGACAAATTCAATAATTCCTATATGAAATCGTGATTAATACTCTTCCAAGCAAACCTAGTGCAAGTACCATGCAAAATGCAAAATGCAATGATACATAATGATGAAAAAAAGAAAATATTTTTGTATTTTTTGAATTAAAATGAGATAATAAAGCAAAAGAATGACTCTACCAACCCCAGACTCTGTAAGCACTATCAAATAGCACCCATGCAAAGCACCAAGGTAAAAGAGACCTAATTCACTAATCCCAAAACAAAAAATCAAAAAATGCAATGACAAGAACATTCTTAAGAAATTCAACCTAAAAAGCGTCTCTGGATAGAAACAGAGGTGTATACAGACTCTAGAAGCATCCAAGGAGACTCAGCAATCATCAAAACTCACCCAACAATGCTTAATCTTCCTCTAAAAGTAAAAAATCAGGGCATATGCGATTGTGTGTAGAAAACCCGCGTATATATGCAGATATCTCAGTCAAACCCATGTGTACACGTGACTATGAGGCAAAAAATCGTGTATAGGAAGAAAAATAGATAAAAATGAAGGTAAACCGATAAGCTGAGACAAAATTTATTCCTATCAGACACAACTAGGCAAACATGCCCCCATACTCAACTCAGAAACAGAGAAATCAGAGCAATTCAAGAACACTAAATGCCGATAAAAACCCCCAAAGGAAAATGACTAGGAACTCCCCAGTGGAGTTGCCAATTCTGTTACGGAGAAAAATTCCTATGGCTTGGGGTACCACAGCAGATAGGGTGACTTCAGAAATCAATCCTTTCCTATATGCAAGAGAAACCAAATATCTAACACTAAAGGATCTCGACACATACCTTATTCCGGACGGTTGATGTAGATCCCTGTTGAGCTTTTCCACTCTCGCTTGTATTGATAAATTACTATCTCAACACTCAGCAAATAAGACAAGCATGCTATATAGAATTGTGTTAGAACTACTCTAGCATATATAATCAATAACATATAAGCATTTAAAAGCATCCATGGATTCAATACTCATTTAAATACACATTATTGGACAAGAAAATATATTTCGATTGATATAAATTAGAGATTACAATAGTGACAATCTCTGTCGGCACGTCTGCAAATCGGAGAAACTGAGTCCTCCACCTGGGCCTCCACCACTTCAATCCTCCATCTCTTGACAGCAAGATCACAAGCAAAGGTAATATTGGGAAGAACACAAAGTGCTCCAAGGGACAAAGGGATGTAGACTCAAGTATAAGCTCTGGCAACAATGGACTATAATTTTCTTGCTCTTCAATTCCTCCTCCTTCAATGTATCCAAAGGGTTCCTTATATAGCTCTTCAATGGGGTAATGGAAGGTTAGATCCCAGTGATCTCAAGGCATATGGAAGGCCAAGAGACAAGTGACTTGAATCCACATCAAGGAAAAATCCAAAATCCTTTGGCCTTTTGCACACATCCCGATGTACGTGGCTTTAAGGGTCAAATCCGCTTATATACACGAGAAAGGGATTAAAAGTTGTGTGTGGAAAATAATGCATGTTTTTAGGTATGATCTTGGAAACATCAAAGGTACAAAAATGGTCCATGGGGTATAAAGATTTTGCAGAGGGATAGGGAAGGCCATAAAGGTGTGATCCACCATGTGTGGTAAAATCAGCTGTAAAAACAGTTGGTAAGACAAGTGCACCACTATCTCGAGACCTAAATTTGCAGTTGATAGAAAGGTAGGATACTTCTTTGAGCTTGCAAATATTAACTTATTTGACTCATTCGAATTTTATTTGCAGTGTCAAACATCGATTGTCACAATTGTAATCCTTTGTCGTCATTCGAGTTCATGTCTTATCATAGGAGGTATTTTTAGGGTCAGTTCCTGTGATGTATATGCAAATTTATGTTAGGGTATTGCAAATGAGGCTTGGTCCTTCAATAATACTTCAATTTATGGTAGCTGTATTGATGGAATGTTCTTGGTAGATAAAAATTCTGCAATTTAATTGTAATTTTATTTTTTGATTGTTCAGCTACGTCTTACAAAATACCATGGCTCAACCAATTCTACTAAATGGTGCTATCAGAAAGGGAGAGCGAGTAGTTCCACCATATGCACTTAATCTCTTGATGGAGGTTGCTTATCCACTTGATTCACCCGTGACAAAGGTAAGGATCATGTATTGCTCACTACATGATTAATTCCAATCTCTTGGTTTTTTGGACTTTGATAGTGCTGCGAAACTTATCACATTTGAGTGTGGCATAGAATCCTTGTTTGCAACTTCTCTTTGAAATTTTTCCATATATAGCTGTTGGGTGTCTTTTCTCAAATTCTATTCTAATTTTTGTGATTGTATGTATTTATACAGGGGACTGATAGGTTTGTTGCAATATATGCGTTCTTAAAAGAGTTAGCTCTGACGGGTTCTAATAGAAGTAAAGAAACAAGACCAGTAGTACCACAACTTCTGCCTTTATTGGTTAGTGGAATAAGTGAGGATAAGTCTAACACATGTCCTCTAACAAGTGTCATGAACTTGATACGTTCTTGACGTATGTAGTATACTAGATATATACTGCATATAGAAGGGTGCTGATTCTATGGACTCAGAGCATGCTTTGTGCAGGGAGTCTGATTTGGATGCTTCATAGGCATTTATTTTTGAAGTTTGAATATAGTATGAATTGTTATTGGTTCTAAAAAAATGGACACTGTAAGGATTTATTTTTAAATTTTGAAGATAGTATGAATTGTTATTGGTTTTCAAAAAAATTGGACATTGTTAGGTGCATTGTTATGTTCTGAAATAAATTGTAGGTTCCTGGTAAGAGATACTTCAAATTTAAATTAACTTATGTGTTTTTTCAAAATATTTTGTAGAAAACCAAGCTTTAACAAATGAAGTTGTTGGAATTTTATTTGGTGTCTAACTCAGAATACAGATTGCTATAAACAATGGGTATGTTGATCTCTCCATTTATGATACTTCTGGTATCGGGTGCAATTTCAAATAATAATTATTTTATTGATTTATCTATAGGAAAAACTGCATGTTGAGCACATAAGGGCAAGCACAGTTTTATTAGGGAGGTTGAGTGTCGACTGGAAGAACTATGTGGAAGGAATTAGACCCTTGTTGGATTTAAATCGAACCTTGAAGTCTCTAAGACAAAAGGTAGATTTTCTTTCTCCAAGCATGTTTTGATGTCGTAGTTATCCATTTCAAAGTAAGATGTAAAAGTTGATGGTTACAGTGTGATGGCTAGTAGAAATATGGTTCTTAAAGGTACTTGGAACATTTTTTGTGTGCTACTAATTTTTATAATTTCTAATATTAGCATTTGTCATGTGTCACATAATCAACATGCCTTAGAAGGTGAAGATGGGGATGCTCGTCCTCAAGATTTTGTCAAGGCCGCTGATAAATATTGCAAGCCTGTATTCAAGCTTCTGTCAATTCCACTAAAAAATACTGCAAGATATTGTTGGTAAGGCTCTCACATACAACTACTTGTCTTAAGATAACTACAATGCCGACTTTGATGATAGTGTTGATTGAATTCTTTGTCATGCTTGCACTCCTAGATCTAGAGTCCGAGGAGTTGAAAAAGATAATAGAGATGTTCAGTTGCATTGATATTCAGTCAAATCTATTCAATTTGATGAATTGAGGCCTGAAAACTACGTCTCACTGATCAGGAATTTGAAGTTCCATTGTATTTTCCCTTATCAAATCTTTGAATATATGCTTTCCTGAATGTCTCATTGAATAAGAGGGGTTGTAAATATTCATTCCAAAGAAGAAATATTACTAATTGATAGGAATTTCTTTTTATTTTTTAAGTGAGTGAATTAAGATTTTGGCCTATATCCTCTGATCCACAAGAGATGAATGGGAAGAACCCTATATTGAAATATCCTAATAATGTTTAACAAATCCTTCCATCATAAGGGATGGATGTTTTTCTCTGATATGGTACTCTTCTCTAACCCAACAACATCGACCTAACTGTAAACCAATTTTTTATCCTCTATGTATGTGTGTCGCTGAAGAGAAAACCATTGTTTCTATTCACATAAGAAAAACTACTCACAGAGTAAGGGATTGACAACCAATTAGACATTTGACTGTTTTTCATCTTTGATAGATTCAGTTTGGTCCATTTCTTTGGACATGAGGAAGTTATGGGCACAATTTAGGACGATCCATGATGTCCTCCTAGAGTAGAAAATGGAAAAATATGAGGTATGTAAAAGCTAAGAGAAGAAATCCTAGCTGCATTGAGTGGAGTTTGGACCTCATACCAGTAGTATACCGGCAATGATGGGATGATATGGACAACAACAACTCCTTTTGGGGGGTATTTGTGCAATAGTAATGAAGCATCATCTATGTGACTTGGGCATTGAAATGACCATATGAGGTCACATAACCAAATAAGATTATGTTCCATGCATAGTTTGGGCACTATTTCTCACTTCTTCCTACATTTGAATAGTCTCCAGCTTATTGCATATATTTAAAGGAAGCCATTTTTTTTGTATAAGAGCTTATCCATAGAAAATGTAAGCTTTGATTAAGTTAATAATAAGCTAATTTGAAGGATAAATTCCTTGTGTGTAATTGTTTTACACATGATGTATTCAATTTGTAACAAGGTAAGATAGTGTCATAACATGGTGATAGTTCATATAAGTGCACTACTATCTATGTTGTTACCTGTTTATAGAAGTAATATGATGAAAAAGGTGATTATTTAACACATTAGTGCTTACATAAGAGCGATTACTTGTAATCGCTATGTACCAAGTGATTATGCATAGATCATACTAATTGGCTTATAAGTATAGTATAAGCTATAAGGATACTATACATTAATAGTGAGTTAATCACATTGTTAGCTATCAATCTCAACAAGTAGATGCACTCATACTTCAACTCTTACTCTAGACTTTAAGGGGCATGTTGGAGTATATCAAATCTATTTGGTATATGCATCTAGAGTAGAATGATTACTGTAAGTAGAAAGGATGCATTGTGATTTATCCTTATAGTAGTATTACCTAGATCAGGTTTGATTTCACCTCTATGAGCTAACTCTATATAGTGCAACTGCAACTAGTATTTTTTTCATTATGTAAGCATGATACCTATGAAGACACCTAAGTTGAACTAATACACATAATTAAGGTAAGTACGATCTATGAGAGAAATTGGCTTCATAGCTTATGATAAAGAGAACTAGAGATGTGTTATAACATATGAGTAATATGGAGCTTGGCATGTATAAATAATCACATGATAGTTATGGGTCTATAATAGTCATACGTGTTCTCTTGAATAGACCCTACTTGAACCTATCTGTTTCTTTGTAATCAATCCTTGTTGAATCTCTTATGGGAGTAAAGAATGTATTAGATGTTAAATTTTTTAACATAGGTATGAATTTATTAGTAGTAATAGACTTTTAAAAAAATTGTAGACTTTAAAATTATAACTATAACTTTTATGTGATGTTATTACAATGTCAAAGTTCTAAAATGTCAAAATTTGGGTTAATATTATCCTTCTCCATTATTCTTGAGAGTCCCTTTCAAGCATAAAGTCAATTGTTTGTCTTTTGTCTTTTAAGGTGCAATTCATTCTTGTACTAGTTCTAAAGTTGTTATTGGTATAGGTATTGTTGTTGAATATGATAAATATGATGTACTGACTCCTCTTCAACTTTATGATGTTGATACTATTTTCGGAGTTAAGCAAGCTGGGTTAGTGGCATCAGTACTTTTGCTTATGTTCATGATCAATGGAGGATTTTGCATTCAGGTATGTTTCAAGCATAAAATTATTTTTCTTTTGTTTAATTTGGAAGAAGTTTTTCCTTGAATCCATATTTATAATATGTGTATTGTTTCAAACTTATTCATCAATTGTGCCATGTTTTTGTAAGTAGCAACAACACATTCTTGTCTTAATAGCATGGTTGTCTTCTATGGATTTTGGTTCATAGTGAAAATACAATACTCTCCAATAGGATTTGGTATTGGAATATAATCCGTCGGTATTATACATTATTGTAAATATTAGGAATATGAAGAGACTCGCGGATGTGTGATCCCAAGAGTCGTTGTAGATGTATAAATAAAGGAATTCTATGGAGAAATAATATGAATTCGGGAGTTATTCCACCTGACAGTGGTATCAGAGCCACCTGCCATAACTCTCGCTTGTATGCTTGTCAGTCCTGGCAGTCTGGCTGCTAGACCTAAATTTTTCCTTCTACTAATTTATTTTAGGCTACCTGCCCCATTAGTATTCCTCTGTGTGTGTTTTTATTACATCCTGGGTGACAATAATTTCGTGTGTCTCTCCTGCCAGTGCATTCATTGTATGCGTTACAATTACAGGCATGCATTGAGGAATAGCCATGTCTTAGGCACGAAATAGTCTGTTGAAAGATACATTATTAATTATTTTGTCAATTTGTTGCATGATCTTGAACATTTGCTACCATAACTCTTGAATTAAATGTACTGCTATACCTACCTCCATCAACGCTTCACTTTCTTGTTTGAGAGTGCTTCCACTCTGCTGCAACTCATATTTTTCACATCCCCATCATGCTTCCATTTCACTACATGTTGAGATATTCTCCACACCTACGTTGAGAAGGTTGTGACATTCTATCTTCACCCATAACCTATTTGTCATAGAAGTCGTGTGTTTTCTGTTTAAATTTGTGTAGAATCCACATGTTATGAGCTGCGATTTCATGAGGGGATTTATGTTGGAAACTGCTATGGAAGATGGGGTACTGAGACCAGTCAAGAAGAGAGCTCAGTAATCACAATTGATAATTTGTTGGAGATTGAAGTCATATTGTTGTTGCTGTGATCACTTTGAAGAATAAAGATCATTGGTGGAGAGAGATTTCCCTCTTCAACTGCGTGAAGTGTGACTATGTTGATTGTAGTCGTGATATGCTATTGTAAGTCCTTTGAAAAATGGTGACTGAAGACTGACAATGTAGATTTAGGGCGTTTTTCAAGAGTGTGGAGGTAAAAATTTGGTGTGTATTACTTGTGACCATTGGGAATACGAAAACACTAAATTTACCCTAGGTATTTGCGTGAAGTTTGAAGTGAAATATTTTCATGTATATGCATCTTGTATGAGGTGAAGATTCACGCCCTCATTAAGCTGTGTGGAATCTGTAAACATTTTCATTCATGTTGCTGGTGTATATGATATATTGGAGACTCCATTGAATGATAGATGCTGCTGTGTGAAAGAGCGTCTACTTCCTGAAATGTTGCGACTGAATCTGCTTGTTCCTAAAGCTGCATTTTGAGTCCACTCATAGGCCTGAAGCTGTGATCACATACTATGTGAGAAGATTGCTACGACCTCATAAGCCATGACATCCACATTGTTGGTACTGATTGCATTGAAGATTGAATTGTTGGAGCTAAGAGTTGAGGTTCGACCTCCTCCCACATAGATAAGAAGGCTGCGTTCTAATCTCTTGAAGAAAGCCTGCTTTTCTTTGACCTGTTTATTGTGGCATGCACGATTTGGACATCTGAATTATAACAGTCTTCATTTGTTGGGAAAGAATGGTGTATTTGGTTTTCCCACCATTCCCAAAGAGAAGAGCAAATGTGATGCATGTATATTAGGGAAACACAGTAAGCTGCCATTTTATGAATCCAATTTCAGAGCAAGTAGGAAATTAGAATTAGTGCATTCTGATTTATGTGGCCCAATGCCAACTCCTTCTACTAATTGGAATAAGTATTTTATGACCTTTGTTGATGACTACTCAAGAATGTGCTGGATTTACTCATTAAAGACAAAATCAGAAGCATTTCAAACATTCAAGGACTTTCATGCATTGATAGAAAAACAAGCACAATCTAAAATGGGTACACTTCGTACTGACAATGGGAAAGAATACACTTCAAATGCTTTTGAAGATTATATTCACCAACATGGAACTGCACATCAGACTATAGTTCCCTACAATCCTCAACAAAACAGTGTAGCAGAAAGAATGAACAGAACCATAATGAATATGGTACGCTCAATGATGTTTTTTAAGAATGTAAAACTAATGTTTTGGGGTGATGTAGTAAAATGTGCAGCCTATTTGAGAAACAGAAGTCCCTCAAATTATCTTGATAACAAGACTCCATATGAAATGTGGTTTGGCCATCTCCCTTCAGTTAGGCATCTCAGAGTTTTTGGTTCCACCTATTATGCCTTGATTCCAAAGGAGCAAAGAAACAAGCTTGGTGCTCGAAGCAGCAAATGCATTTTCCTGGGGTACGAAGAAAACTCCAAGGCATACCATCTGTATGATGAGGTAAACAAAGAAGTTTGTTATTTCCAGAGATGTCATTTTTCTTGAGACTAATAAAAATGACCAGTCCATTGAGAGACATCTTGATCGTTTAGAAAAATATCCTCATCCAAAGAAATATTCTGAAAATGAATATGAAATTCCAAACCTTGAAGGGGGGATTCCTATTTTGGATCAACCTTTGGAATTTCCATATGAAGCACCAACTCCCCTGCATGAAGAAGTTCCTGCTACTTCACCTAAACAAGAGATTCAACTGGATGATGTGATTGAGAGATTTGGAAGACTTGACCTTGAAGGAAATGAAGCACCACCAGCTGATCAACCAGGACCATCATGAAAGATTCATAAATGGGACACAAAGACACTTGAAAGTGTCCATCTGGATGAAGTTGGAAAGACAGGAATGAGAAGTTCAAAAAGACATGAAGATGGAGGAGAAGCAGATAATTCAGGTGATGACATGGATGTATCATTTGATTGTGAATTTAATTTATCTGCTAACTTTGAACCAACTTCCTTTGAAGAAGCTTCTACTCGAGTTGAGTGGAAAGAAGCTATGCAGAATGAGTATGATGCACTCATGAACAATGGAACTTGGAAGCTGGTTGAACCTCCAGTTGGAACCAAACCAATTGGCTGCAAGTGGGTATACAAGAAAAAATACAGATCAGATGGCTCACTTGACAAGCACAAAGCGAGGCTTGTAGCAAAAGGCTATGCACAGAAGGAAGGAATTGACTATGAAGAAACGTTTTCTCCTACAGCAAAATGGGCTACCATCCGTACCTTACTCTCTTTAGCTGCTCAGAATGGGTGGAAAATTCATCAGATGGATGTGAAGACTGCTTTCTTGAATGGAGACTTGAAAGAGAATGTCTTCATGTCTCAGCCATAAGGCTTTGTTGTGAAAGGAAAATAACAAAAGGTATGCAAGCTTGTCAAATCCTTGTATGGCCTAAAACAAGCACCTCACGCATGGTATGAAAAATTAACCGAGCATCTTTTGAAGTTAAATTTCGAACATTTTGATCTTGATGATGCAACACTATTTATAAAGAAAGTTGGAAGATCTGTTGTGTATCTTGTGGTGTACATAGATGATCTTTTGATGACAGGGAACAATGAGAGCTATATAGCATCCATAAAGAAAGATTTGAAAAATATCTTTGAAATGACAGATATGGGACATCTCCACTATTACTTAGGAATTGAAGTCACTCAACATCCTGAGTACATATTCCTATCTCAGAAAATATGTTGGAGAACTAGTAAAAAAAATTTGCATGACAGAATGCAACCCTATGTCTACTCCAATGGAATAGAAAATGAAGCTCACATCAAGCGGAGGAAAATAATTTGAGGATGCGACCAAGTATCGACAACTTGTAGGAAGACTTATCTACCTTACAACAACTAGACTAGACATTTCTTATGTTGTTGGCATACTTTCAAGGTTCATGCATAAACCTTGTGAAGGACACTGGTCAGCTGCAAAAAGAGTTCTAAGATACTTGAAGGGGACTCAAGACATTGGATTCAAGTACTCTAAGGTGGATGACTTCAAACTTATTGGGTACTCAGACTTAGATTTTGATGGTGATAAAGAGATAGGAGTATCAACTTCTGGATACACTATGAGTCTTGGATCAGCAGCTGTCTCATGGAGATCATGCAAACAGTCAGTTCCGGAAGATTCAACAACAGAAGCAGAATATGTGGCTACAGCTGAAGCAACGAAAGAAATAGTATGGCTCAGGAAGATACTTGAAGATTTGCAAGAAAAACAAGAGAACTCCACTCCATTATTGATAGACAATACTTCTGCAATCAAGCTGGCTAAGAATCCCATATTCCATGATCGAACCAAACACATCAACACAAAGTATCATTTGATTCGACATCATGTAGAGGCCAAGACAGTCCATCTTCGACATTGTTCCACAAATGATCAAGTTGCAGACATCTTCACCAAAGTGCTTGGACGAGAAAAGTTTGAAAGATTCAGAAACATGCTTGGACTTACTAACACCCCTTCGGATTAAGGGGGGGATTGTTGGAATATAATCCGTCGGGATTATACATTATTGTAAATATTAGGAATATGAAGATACTGTCAGATGTGTGATCCCAAGAGTCATCGTAGATGTATAAATAAAGGCATTCTATGGAGAAATAATATGAATTCGGGAGTTATTCCACCTGACATTTGGAAACTGAGATATCGAATAAAAGAGGAATATTCCCTTCATATTTGTTGTATATCTTCATACATACAACGTTCAAATTGCATTTACTAGGATTTAATAAGAAATTTATTAAATTCACAAATTTTTGGTCACGTCTTTTGGTGAAGGATAACTGAGGTTCTGGAGGTTGATTTTGTAATCACTGAACTTAGTGAAATCTTGTAGTCATTTGTTTAGGTCTTCTATCATGGGTAGCATATAAATTAAAATTGTGCTTCAAACTACTAAACAATTCTAAACATGTTGATGAGATCGGTGTCGGTGGATAGAAATTAAAACTATCAAGTATTTGTATTGATCTTCACATTGAGTTTTCACTGCCTCCAAAATGGCAGCAATGTTTAGACCTTCAAATGTGTTTCATTCTATTTTTTTTCTTGATTAAATATTGTATTTCTATTTTATTCATGGTTTTTTGGTTGTTGTTTTCATTGAATTCACCATCAAGTTTGTTTCATTGTTCTAGTTTTTTCTTTCATCATAAGCTCAATATTCATGATATAATTGCAGATTAGATTCATTATCTTAATCTTATTTGTGTTCTTTTAGTAGTGTGAGAGCATAAATCCTTTTACTCGCCTCACTACTTTTATGAAATCTATGGAATTTGATTTCCAACAGGCCTGAGTGTGCAATATATGTCCTTATTGAATTCTTGTGAAGGAGCTAGATGCTTGATAGTATTATATATGGTTGAGTAGTGAAAGAAAGAATATCCATTATATCATCAGCCACATAGTAAGCAGAAGGATAGTTCCATAAACCCTCTTCCAACATTTTTTTGATTGCTTGGAAAGGAGCTGTTTTAGAAGGAAAGCTTAACCGTTTTTGAAATTGAAGCATTTATTTTGTACAGGGGCATCGTTTTGTCTAGATGTTTTTTTATTGTGTTGATTATTATGGGCTTATGCATACATGTTAATTTTTTAATAGAAGGGTCTATTAAATAACAATACCAATTTGAGAAAGGGTCCTAGAACAATACAAGTATTTGATTATTTTGGTTTCTTGTATTTTTAAGTTGCTTCTAAGCTTTAAAGTGACCATTTTAGTTTTAATTATTTTATGTGCTTATTTCACTCTAGAGGACCTTTACATGCACAAATTTTCATTAGGTTTTAAGGTACAAAATTTTGTTCACATTTTTCTATTTCCGGTCACAAGATGGCCATTTCCTGCTAATTATACAAATGCCATGGCCTGTAACTCAAAAACTGTTTTGTTTAGTATTAAATAGATATCAATTTCTATCAATGTCCATGCTGTGATTCTAAATACAATTTCTTGGGGTCATTTTTTTTTCATAAACACCATAAGCACTTACTATATGCTTGTATAAATAAGTACTGCTCACTGGGATCTCTAACCTATCCATCTTGAGATCATTGTAAATCCCTACTTATTTCCATGCTGTAACTAGGACAACTCAAGAGTGTCAATGCCACTTTTTTTTCCCCAAAATGTCACAAATCAACTATAGGTTCAAATGAGTAGGAGAATGAAGGATAAAAGAATATTTTTGATTCAAAATTGGACAAACTTGTCAGCTTATTAAAGAGTTTCCATATGTAGGTTCTAATCTTAATTTATTATGGGCTCCTACTTACATGCTTATTGAAATGCTTGTTTATTTTATTTGTCTTAAATATATACAAATTGAGGCTTTTTAAACATTCCAGGAAATGGATCCACCTTCTACTCTATTATGTGATATGCATCCATATCAGAAGCAAGCACATGGGTGGATGATTAAATTGGAAAATGGGGAAGAAATGGAAAAGGAAACAAAAACTCTTTATCCATGTTGGAATGCATGTCAAATTGTTGTCAAGTATGATTTAATTTTCTTGCTTTACTTAAGTATGAAACTAAGGTTCCCTGAACGTTTTATTTGAATCTGTATTGCAAACTTATTTTGGCTAATGATAGGAGGGAAAGTGTTGTCTATGTAAATTCATTCTCAAGGAAGGAAATGGCTGAGTTTCCTAGCGCCCTGCAGATAACAAGAGGGGGAGTATGCCGCTACTTGTTCCTCTACATTGTCAAGAAAGTGTGATTGTTATGATTTTTCCTAATTGAGATGTTTTCATTCTCATTTTGGCATTTCCTTTTTATTTGTTTGAATATTTTAGCAGATGCAATGGGTCTTGGAAAGACTGTCATGACAATTTCTCTTATACTTGCAAACCCCGATAAAGCGGGCTATGAGGTTAAGAGTGACAAGAATGAAATTTCTCCTGATCCTTGCATGATGTCTGTTATCAAATCAAATAAAGATCTGAATGAAAATGAGAGAAAACTTGAATCCACAAATGATTTACATAAGGGAGGGGGAACTCTGATAGTGTGTCCCACGACATTATTAAGGCAATGGAAGTTATTGTATTTCTTACCACTGTGACATCTTGTAACTTTCTATTCTTATATTCTATGTATGGATTTAATGATTAGAGTCTAGGTGCACCATTCATCACAGAGGCTTGCCTCTACAGATGAATTAATAAGTTTTCATGCATTTTCTTCTTTATGTGCAGGAAGAAATTGAGGCTCATACACAATCTGGGTCTTTATCAATTTATGTTGATTATGGGAAAAATAGGTTGAGGGATGCGAAAGTTTTTTGGGAGCATGATGTTGTATTAACAACATATGGGTTGTTATCATCGTCATTCCATGCTGAGGTTTGGTGATAGATTTAATCCAAAGTGTTTTGAGGAAATTATACAGTTTATGACCTATCATTTTCTGTAGCCACTATTGCCCATTTTCATGTGTGTTGAGATTAACCTTCTTTTGTCTAATTTTGCAGAATTCCCATGAAGAAAGTGTGCTTCATGAAATACATTGGTTTAGGGTGGTTCTTGATGAAGCACACAACATAAAGTCATCTAAAATCCAATTGTCTCAAGTTGTATTTGCTATCATTAATGATTGCCGTTGGTGCCTAGCTGGAACTCCCATTCGGGATTGTGACATATTTGTGCTATCTATATGACAATAGGACTTTATGCAATGTGATTACAACTTATACTTTATTTTTGGCGTAGAACAAATTGGAGGATGTTTATAATCTCTTTCATTTTCTTTGGGTTGATCCATGGGGTAATTGGGGATGGTATGTAACCTGTCCTCCTTTTATGTTTACTTAGCATTTTGAGGTAATATTTCATTGTTGTTTGTAAACACAACCTTTGTTAAAAAAAAATCATCTTGAAATTGTGTTCAGCTGAAACTTTATTTGATGTGATGTCATTATGTTTAAGATCAGTGGGCTGATGCCTGTGAATTTTTAGTGGGAAATGGTACAGGTTCACAAATTTTTTTGTTGAGCAAGGTTTAAATGAATTTTTTTGAGACAGTTGATGTAAAGTTTAAAAAACAATGAACCACTACAAATCCTACATGTTACCTCTGCTAATTATATAAAGACAAATGAATATAAACTAAAACATTATTATATCGTAATTGTCTTTTCAACAAAGGGCTTCATCAATATATTAATAAAATATAATGTCATTTCCAGCAAGCAGGTAAGATCTAAAAGAAAACAGAGGAATTAAAAATAACAAGGATCATAAGTCTCAATTTCTTGTAGCAAAAACTTGTGTCAAGAATCAAAGAGAGACTCAAAGGGGGGCTACATTTTTCATTAGTATATGGACCAAAATTTAATAACGAGTTATTCAAATTTTCATATGTGAAGGGCAGTTATTTCCCAATCCTAAAGAAAAGTTATATAACAATGTTAAGAACTTTGTGAATAAATATACTCTAATTCCAGAAAGTAGTGTTACATACTGGCTCTAAATATATTTTCAGGTTGTTTTAATGGGAAAGGTTGAGGATTACCTTGCAGAAGAGCTTGTTTAGAAGTGTCCTGTAAATTCTTTGACATTGAATATTTTGGTGGAGTGGGACTTTTAGTAAATGAAATACACTTATCTCATTTTTTGTAGTTCTGAAAATACATATTATTTTGTTGCTTGGTGGTATGAATTGTTTTGTGGCTCCTAATTTGCGTTAACAACTTAAAATTTTCTTATATGCTAAAGAGGGAAACAGAAGGAAAAGGTTGTTCGTCCAAGAGACTATAGATTATGCTGTGAATGTATTCATGGGGATGGCTGGGATAGGCGAGTAAAGTTACATTGTGTGAAGAAGCACTTTATATGTAAGTACCGTTACTTGGGATTTTGTAAATATTATTATTATTTGGCTTATTGACTCCATCTCTGCTTTTAAAGCTTTATACTTCTCAAATATTTAAATTTTTTGCATTGTGCATTTTGTTTTCCAGTTACAATTGAATCAACGGGGGCATTGCCACCTGAGGTGATTTTTACTGAAGCAGTGAAGATTCTCGAAGAAAAATGTGAACAGATATTGGGTGAACTCTTGTGAGTTGAAAATGTATGTTGACATATTCATTTCATGCAAACACTTCTTAGTGCTGGAAAATCAATATCATCAATTTCAAAACAATCAAAATGGCAAAGGTTGTGCCCGTAACAAATATTTTTGACTAGGTGATATATAGTGTGATGATTAAGTTTGAATTGAAGATCCACTATAAATGCATTTGAATTAGAAACAATTATGAATGAATATTGCATATCTTAAAATGGTGAAGGCCTTGAGTTGAGATAATTCTCAGAAGCAAACCTCTATTTTCCTTTACTATGAACTAATTCTTGTTTCTTTTCTATGTATGAATGATTTGCATGAAGCTAAGACACAAGTCTTTTATTTTTCAAACATTTCATGTTGAATTGGTTTAAGAACCTTATTTCCTCCATGTTCTAATACTAGTTTTTATTATAGAAAGTTTCATGCTTTTCATGGTCATTGGTTAGCATGAGAAATTGGTTGTTTCACTTTCATGTAAAACCGATTTCCACCAGGCTAATATTTGAGAATGCTCTCTCAAATATTGGACTGAGAATGCTATATTCTTTATATTTCAAACATATTTAATTATATACATTATTTTGTAAAAGAGATTTATTTTCTAGCATAAGTTACACACTCGGGATAATTTCTCTGTACCTACCATGAGTATTGCATAAAAAATGTAGTATGATTGACCATCTATTGTGCTAAGTTTTGGTTCTTTATACTCTATTGTTATGATTATGAATGAGAAGTTCCATTTTTGTGAAGAGAAAAATATTATAGATTGGGAAAGCATTTTTAATTGAGCTTGTTTCTATGCTTTGTAAACAAGTAGTGGTTTGACCATAGACATGGAGTTTCCTCTTTTTGTGTTGCTGCAACAAATTTCATACAAAATCAGATATGATAGAGATGCAACTTTTTTCTTCATAATAGGAGTGGCAAAAGGGAAAGGTGATGTCTATCTTGAGGGAGCTACATGAGAGAGCTAGATTAGATGCATTTATTTATTTTTAAATGCAGTAGATACTTAAGTGTAAACTTATTGTCCATCCTTCAGTGTATGTGTAGCATGATGAGCCAAAGTCTGATCATAATATATATCTGAGTATATAAAGGAAGGTCTAAACCACATTTTTTTCTTCTTTTTATCAATTTATAATTTTATTGCTTGTGCCTGACTAATTATGTTTTACAACTATGGGACTTTACATCCAATAAACAGGTAGAGTAAATTACTACTCTAATGTTTTCAATTTCTTTTTGTTTTGTTTAAACAGTGGCATTCCAAGTGGGAATTTTGGACAAAGTTGAACAATTATAGGAGATTTTCTTGTTCTCTTTCTAGGTATAAATGATAGTCGGATTGGCATAGTATATCTTTAACTTTTATTTTATTTTATTTATATATCAATCTGAACATGGTTTCTTGCCTTGATTGCAGGTTACTGGTTGTTTAAGTCACCTCTGAATAAAATGATCACATAAGTATTCATACTTCTTGTCAGCAAGAAAAATCGAAGGTATTGTTGCTAATATTTCATCTCATATCATTTCCATTTATTTAGTGGCTAAGAGTACTTAGAGTTAATGCCCATTCTTCTTGAAGACAAATTTAATTAGTTGTATATTGATTTTTACTATTCTATATACATTTTGGGTGATGAGTTGCTCCATTTGCTCATCCTTTGCTTCTATATAAACCGGAATTCTCCTTTATATGACATCATACATCACTCTCTTTAAGTTACTTATGAATTTTCAGTTAAATTCAGATATCTTAGCATGACTCTAGATGACTCAGTGGCTATTTTAACATTGGACACATGCTTGTCATTCCTATAAATTTCTTGTCTTTTTGCATTTTGCATCATTTAAGCATACACAATAATGATTATAAGGTTACTATATATACATAATGGCTTACCTTGTAATAGTCCTTCAAGTCTTTCAAATGCATTTATTAAGTGCAAGGAGGACTTGAAGGACTAGTACAGGGTAAGTCTTTATGGATATATAGTAACTTGATAATTATTATTTTGTACTCTTGAATGATGCAAAATTTGTTTGAAATTATCAAGCAATAACAACTTCTTAAATGGTCCTAACTCAATGGTAGAACACCTGCCTAATTATAGGTAAGAGGTTGGTGGTTCGATTCCTCCATTCCTTATCATAAATTTGTGACTACAAAAATGACTAAATTCGCATATATACGACTATTAGTACCTAATTTTCCATATCTTATAGAATGTTAAAATTCTAGTCATATTTAGCTTAGTGATTAATATGATATCATATAGTAGTTTATTTAGTTGTATATTTGGTCATTAATTATTGTGATTAGTGACTAAATCCATGACTAAATCAATGACTAAATCATTGACTATCAATGACTAAATCAATGACTAATAAGTCAAGATATTAATTACGAAGTGAAATATGACTAAGTTAGTCAAGCTATAAGATAGTGGAAATTAACTATTATTAGTTGCCGACTCAAAAATAGTCATTTATAGCCAGATTTTAGTCATTTTTTAGTCATCAATTTCTCATTTCGTACTAGTGACAGAAGGAAGAGTCATGCGAATTATGAGTAGATTTCGTTGATCATAGATGACGAGATAGAAGAATGATTGAGTCGCAAGAAGAGTGACAAAACAAAAAGGGATGAAGTGCATACTGGCTGATGAGTTAAGCTAATGATAATGATGAGACAACCAATAGAATTCAACATCTCAACAAGTAGAGTCGTTGGGGTAGTTGAAATAGTTGCAGAGCAATTATGGAGGTTCATGTAGAAGGTTAGAGAGAGAATCCTACTAAGAGGAGGCATGTAAAGGATTTAATGCAAATGGTGGTGCCTAGAAGCAAGTAAAGCTTCTAGATTAAGATTTGAGCATGGTCTTGAGCCTATATGCATATACCAATACCAGTGTTGGAGAGGAGAGAGAGGTTAGCTAATTTTTCCCAATAAGTTAGTTAGTTTTCTGAAGAAGATTCAATCGGTTGATGAAGAAGATTATCCCTTCCTTTTAATTGGCTAAGCGTTGCAAGGTAATGTTCGGTGGTGATACTTACTTATTAGAGTCTTCCTTTGTATTGGCATTTATTCTTATAAATAGATTATTTTATTTTAAATGAAAGCCATAATCCTTAGCAAATACTTGAGTTGTGTTTTGTATGTCCATTACATTGTGTGCACTTATCATCAACTTACTTAGGTAGCATGTGCATCAGTTTCTATCAGAGGGAGATTGTATCCTATTTAAGAAATCTGGTTGTGATTAGATATTTTGAGAAAGTCTAGCTATTGTTGGGAGGAGTTGCAGAAGATGTGGTGAACCTTCTTTCAATTGGGGAGTGGTGATTTAGTCTCTGGAGCATGAGTGAGGGATCAGAGAGGCAACAGTGTTCATGGAAGAAGAATACGCAAAGGAAGAAATGTCACTATTAACCATGAAATGTTTGGAGAGTGCATTTATACCATAAGGACTATGGAGAGAGAGATAGTAGTAGAGAAGGAAGATGATATGAGAGGATTGGGGATATAATTCTTAGACCACAGTGAGGAAGAATTCAATGATCAAATAAATTCCTCGAGGCTAAAGAGGAAGATGAATTAGGAGAAAAATTATTGAAAGGATTGTTTGAATTAAAGGGCATGTGTAATATAGTGGTATCTACCTACTCAGGGATTTTGAACCTTGAAGAGTTAATAGACATGGTCAGAGAAATGGAAACATATTTTGATATGGAGTAGATAGAAGACCCCAAAAGGGTGAAAGTTTCTTTCATGAAGGTATAATTCCATGCCACGTTTTTACGGGACAATGTATAAGAATATGACATAGTAAATAAGGGAAAGGAAGAGGTGAATACTTGTGACAGAATGGTACCCATGATTTATTTGTTAAGGAAGTTGAAAATCGCTTGATAGGAGTTAATTCTTAAAGAATTCATGTATGAATTATATTTACTTTTTTTCAAGTCAGGGTAGACCAATGAAGGGGAGGAGGAACTTGTGAGGTATGTGAATAACATTATCTATGCCACTTAGGATGAATTGAGCCTATTAAAATTTGGACAGTCACATAATCGTATCAGTTAGATATAAAGGAAAAGGAGAAATAATCCACAAAGTATTTGATTGTGGAAATTCAACCCAATATATAGATCAATTACACTCACAAAATTCCTAATCAAACATGCAAAATTCACATAAAAGGAGATTGAAATTGGAGCATAACTTAATCCTGTATTGAATAAGTGTACATTATCCAACCATATGAAGTAATAGGATGCTCAAAAATATAATTACATGAGATATTTGAAAGCACTAGGTTGGTATTCAAATTAGTTAAAAAGCAGGCTTTCTAAAACAGGTCAAATCCCCCATAGGTGCAAAAAGAAATTTCCAAATCCACGAAGATCCTCATGAATTATCTAAAGCAAGTGGGAAAGATAATATGTGGTGGAAAGAAAACTCATTCATGCTTTTTTATGGATAAAAGGAAGGAGGATGATGTGGTAAAAAAACAAGGCAAGTTCCCCTAGACTAGCTTCCCTTTATGCCTTAAAACAACTGTAAAGCAAGGCAGCTTTCAGAAAAGGTAGATATGCGCTTTAAGGAACCAAGAATAAAGTATACATGCTAAATATGTTTCCAAGATGATTCCAAAGTGCTCCATGACCCATTTTAGCAAGTATTGACTTCTAGGAACATGTAGAAGTCAACTAGCATAGAGAGGGAATCTAGGATTCTAGGAATAAGAAAAAAATGATTTAATTAATGTCAAATATGGATAATTACGGGTTGATTATTCTAACATTGATGAGTAGAGAAAATATGACAGGTATAATTTAGAAGTTTGTTGCTTCCATAGGCTATACCAGTGGATTGTTGAAGGAAGAAGGTCATGAAGAGTGATGAAAAAAAGGCTAGACAAAAGAAAATACACCTGAATACAGATGTGGAGAGAGCTCCAAGATTCAAGGCACATATGGTTAGAGAGGAACCTTCAAAGGGAGACGTGATGAAAACCCAAATGCATATAATACAAGTGTCAAGAACTAGGACACAAGGCGTATCAATTCCTAGAAAAATTTCATATCACAATCAACTAAGAGACCAGAAGCCAAGGAGTTGTTGATGAGACTGGTCCAACCATGAATGGGAATTCAGTAGAGGTCACATCAGAAGGAGTTCAAAACCAGATGAACCAACAAGAATTGTTGCATAAGTGCGGCAAGAGGAGAGGGAGATGATGTAGATGAAGTCCATTTTTGAACAAAAGTAGAGATTCATGATAGATGTTGTATGACAATCATCAATGGAGGAAACACATATAATTTTTTATTGACAAAGGCAATAAAAAAAATGGGTCTAAAGTGTCAACTACACCCAAATTCTTATAGAGTGTGATGGTTCCAAGAAAGGTCATGTCACCATTTCATTGCAACGTGAAAGTGTTTGATCAAATTTAACATCAACAATCTATATGACTGTTTACTATGTGATGTGATTCTAATGGATGCATGCTATTGATTGCTGGGATGACCATGGAAATGATGACTAGAACATGGATTATGATGGTCACAAGAATACTATGTCAATTGAGAATGATGGAAGAATCTTTTAACTGATTCCATTGGTTGAGGGAAAGAGAGTCCAGTGAGGGAAAGAGAGTCCAGTGAAAGGAAATTGGTTATTGGAAAAGGATGCTAGCGATGTACTTAGCTAAATAATTGCTAAAGGAGGAAAATGAGGAATAATATTGCTTTGCGGGCATTCCCACAGGTCTAAGTGCTGAAATGTCAACAAAGGATATCCTGAATGAAGTTGAAGAATTATTTCTATACTTTAAGGGATTAATGGTCATTGACATGTTGACAGGTTTTCCATTGACAAGGAGTATTTCACATCAAATTGAATTGATTCTAGGGTTAGGTGCACAAGAAAGGCACCACATAGGATGACACTAGTGGTGAATTATGAATTTAACTGACATGTCCATGAGTTATTGGAGAAATTAAGGATCAAAGAGATTATAATCCCATGTGAAATACCATATTTTCTAGCACCCAATCAAGGAGGAGAATGGAGGATGTACATTGATTCAGGGGGCATCAATATAATCACCATAAAGTACAGGTTTCCATAACCACGAATGGATGAATTGATCGACTATTTGAGTGGAGCGACATACTTTACCAAGATTGACTTGAAGAGTGGATATCACCAAATCATGGTATATTAGAAGGATATTAATTCATAGAATACACTAAATATATGGCCATTTAAAGAATCTAGAAATCCATATAGGAAATATATTTAATAGCTTAATAATGAATTAATGATGAATGATATAAAAGTGCACCCAACTGAGTTGTATTAAATATGGAAAAGGAATCCAAAACCAAAAACCTTCACTTTCCAAGAAGGTTCGTTTTGTAGTAGAGGGGAACCCCAAATCCTGATCAAATTCTCAACCACTAGTATTGAAGCAAAGGAAAATATTTACATGATCAATTCTTGACATAGGATACCAGACTAAATATCTTCCACAATATGAAGCATGAAGAATAGTTGGGAGAAACCATCGTCTTTATTAGCCACCAATATATCTATTTTAGTTCCACCAACGAAATTTAACATCCCCTTCTTCGTCTATGTAGTTTTAAACTAACATAAATGGCCTTGATCGCCATTTAATTTGTAATTTCTAATTTGATGGATCGTGGAAGGAATGTGACATACTTTGTGAGGGAAAATCAGCTATAGTGTATGTGTATACATTAGTGCATTGATTCATGTGTGTATTGTGATAAAGTGTATTTATATTTTTATCGCTCCATGTTTCCATCCCTCCATCTTTTCATGCAGTTGAAGTGTCGATTAAAGAACTATATCAACTAGCTAGGGATGTTGAAACTTATGCATTACTAAGACCAATATTCACCTCCATATCCTATAGATAACAAATAGCAAATAACATTAGAATGATGATTTATTTTGTTGGTAAAAACAATCCTTCCTTTAAATATCCAAGGAAGGTAGGCAACACCAACATTTTTCAACAAAGAGTCTTATGAAACCTTAATAGAAAGAGCTAAATGTTAAAATAAATTCCATGGAGTAACTATGATTAATAGTCATATTATGCTACGGAATAAATATGCCTATTGTTTGCACCATCCTTCTTTAAGGCTCTTAATTGTGCTCCCCACTTTAATACCTTATGTAGTGGAAGACATTAAAAGAGGAGCCAAAATTTATTTATGATGTCAAGTAATGGCACTTTGTTTCTTTTGTTGAAGTTTAAACTCTTGTATAGTAACAATACCGCATGTTGTCTCTTTTTTTCCATTAGATAAAATGACCCAGATGCTTGTACTATGGTTGAGAAAACAATATGGTATCAGAAATGGGGCGTTTATCAAGTTACAATAGCAAATTTCTCTTTAAAGCACTTTAACGATGTAACTAATTATGATAGTTATGTGTCTTCACACATGCTTAGGTTGAGTGCTAGAGTTTTTATTTGAGCAATTTCCACTAGATTTGTTACGGTTATTCACATTTAAGAGAATGTTTTCAAGTTGAGATTGTAAAATTATCAATTCCACAAGATCTTCGGGATGAATAGAACCTTACATTGAAAGAATATTGGAGGAGGAATTACAATGTTAAAATTGTTAAACATGCATGGTGAAATTAAGCATAGATGGAACACTAAATTAAAAGCAATAGATGGACACAAGATTAATTAATTTGTATGTAGTACATACATAATAAAAAGAAGTAAATTCGAATCCTATGGAGTGATTCAAATCCCATGACTCCAAACATGACTAACTTTTGGAAAATCACCATTGAAGACTCACTAGTGCAACTTTAGACAACTAAAGAAACTAACAGTTAGTTAAGTGACCATGGTAGGTGAGAAAAGGAACCTTATTCCTCAAATCATGCAAACAAGATGCATAACTAACTGAGAGATAGTTGAATGTGGTCCATTGGATCATGGCTCAACATTGACTAGATGGGACTGAAGGTGGGACTCCCATAACTCAGTGGCATGTGTAATACCTCGGTTTTGACCCCATTGTATTGAGATTGTACATGATGCATATATTTTATTTAATCATGGAAAGGACCTTAAGGCCCAGGCCCTGCCATTGATTTGGTGTTTTGTGTATTGACGATCAAGGTTGATGCCGATGGTTATAGTGCTAAGTAAAGAACAATATATTTTGATATATCATGTAAATATGCAATTAATAAAATACCACAACTAGCTATGCACTGTAACAAAAGAGATGGGGACATGATTTCGGAAGGAATAGGGAGGGGAATTAGTCAAAATCCTGAGCCAACAGGGTGAGACCATATGTCAATGGGAGAGCCCATAAACCATCATATACCTTTTCTTCCTATGTCCCCAATCATTCAATTCTTCCAGAAGAGTATTTTCGCTAGTTAATGCCTTGGGCAGAGCAAGGCATGGCAGTCGGTTTTGTGACTGAGCAATCCTGCAGCCTGCAGTCCGGGGAAGCAAAATTCTTGCTTCTACAACAAGTAATCATGTGATGTGTGCTAGTTTGTCTTTCCCTCAGTTGGGGGGGGAGTTTTTGTAGTTCCTCAACGTTAATTGTTGGGGGTTCGTCATTGTAGATTCATGATTATTCTAGAGACACACATTGCTTGTGGTTAGACTATTTTTAGTCATGAAAGTGTGGATCCATAGTGTTTCTTTGTGTGACAGTGTGGTATGGAAACTTGGTCTCTTGTGTACAAGTGAAAACCTGTTTCTCTTGTGTTACAGAGTGGTATCAAAACTTGGTTTTTGGTGTTATAGAGTGGAGCCCTGTGTTGTTGTGTCTCCCTGTGGTTTATTGTGATGTGCACCTTAGTTAGGGTTTGAAGTGTATGCAATAATTAGGAGTGGGCTTGATAAAACTAATGCGTAAAGGAACCTCACAAAAATATAAGAGTGGATGGTGAATCTACTTTGCACATCCTGAAGAGCACTAGAAGGGCAGGCATAGCTCGAGGGACTGCGTAGCAGAGAAGGGGATGCTTCCTTGTGTTGAGTGTGTAGGTATTGTGGATTCCAAGACAGATATATCTTATGGAGGTGTCCCTAGCTCTTGAATGAGCCACTAGCTTATCCATTCTACCTTTCCACTTCCTTAGCAACCTGATAAACCCAAAGGATATTGTCTTGGTTGACAACCTGATGAACCCAATTGTATATTGACTTGGTTGGAAATCCTGATAAACCCAATTGGATATTGTCTTAGCTAATCAGCCTAATAAACCTGACTGGTAGTTGGCTTGGTTGTGTCTTGTTGTGTATTTTTCCATGTATGACCCTTGGCTGGATATCCTGATAAACCCAAGTGTGAATGTTGGCTTGGCTGAGTAGCCTGTGAACCCCAACAGTGAGATGGCTTGGCTATGTAGCCCGTGAAACCTATCTATTGGCTTGGCTAGTCCTTAATGTGAATGTTGGCTTGACTATGTGCAATATGTTAAACCCAATTGTTGTTGGCTTGGATACGTAGCATGATAAACCCACCAGTGTATTGGCTTGTATGCCTGCATCCTGATAAACCCAATTGTGTATTGGCTTGGTTGGATGGTCTGATAAACCCAACTGGAGGTTGGATTGACTATTTTTGATGTGTTCTGGCTATGTGTGAGTCTATTGTTCCCTAGTTCCTTATGGAATTAATGCCCATATAGCGGGTGGAAGTTGTCTTGAGAGATTGATGAACACAATTGGCCTATGGTTGGGTGGAACATTGCAGCAGCATAGCTAGTTACGAGACAACTTCATCTTCAAGATAAGTATTCTCGGTTATGTTATTTCTGGAATGTATTTTCTTACGAATATAACGTTTATGTTGAACACTTATTAATGAATGAAGTAGAGTTTTATTGTTGTTAAATGTCCCTATATTTTGCATTTGCATATGCCTTGTATTGTCCATTTCATTTTTCTTAATGCCCATGGAGGTTGGAATCCTAGTTACAGAGTCAAAAGGAATCCAACTTAAGTAGTTCTGTACACCATAATCCACCTGTGGAAGGCAGAAGGAGAGAGGTGGAACAAAAAAAAAGAACAAGGAAAAATGTTCCTAATCTACGAAATGGATCAAATAAACTGTGGTGGATAAGGGAATATTACAATAATACTAACACCCCCTCTTAATCCAAACTTAGACAACCTGGTCCTTGGAAATTGAGACCAAATGTCACCCATACAAAACTAAAAAAGTAACAAATAAATAAATGAGGAAATGGGGAAAAAATCATCAGAACCTCCCCCCCTAAAAATGAATAGTAGGGAACTAGAACAAACCTTCACACCAAGTAGAGATGTAAGATGCAAAAATATCCTTTCATTGAAATACTTTGTAAAAATGTTTTCAACCTACTCCTCTATAAGGTAGTAATACAATTTTATGGTCATGTTGTGCACTGGCTCCCCGATATGGTGCATGTGGACTTCTATGTGTTTTCTCTGTTGCTTTTGTACTGGATCAATGGAAATTTTAATTGTACTTTGATTATCACATAAATTTTGTACTAAAGGAGAAGTGTGAATGCTAAAATCCCATGTAACCAAACTGCCTAAATAATTACATTCATAGCCTTGCAATACTTTGATTCAACTGAAGAGAGTGCAAGAGCTGATTATGTCTTTCTTGACTAGAAAATTGGTCCTGATCCCACCATTATCACAAACCCCAAAGTATATTTTCTTTAAGTATTGTCTCCATCCCTGTCTGATTGAGTAAAACCAACCAAATATAGCCGAGGACCAATATAATAGTGAATATAAAACTCTCTAGTACCTTGTACATAATGCACTACATGATTTTCTTCCCTCCAATGCAAATCATGTGGCTCCTACATGAACCTAGCAACAACAGTAACAACATATGACAAGTCTGGTCTCAAATGATTTAGGTACAATAAGATACCAATCAGTTGTGTGTAAAGAGTGGTAACAACCAAAGGAGTGGAACCACCTTCTTCTAATCTAATGCCAGATAGGAATGGCAAGGATGCTGCTTTGAAATTAGTCCTATGGAACCTATTGAGAAAATCACCTATGTATAGATTGTGAAATCATAATCCCCGAATATTTTTTATTCACTTTAAGACAATAAACTGCCTCATCGTTCCTCTATCTATCATGGAGAAAGCATTGCTCAAGGATGACTTGATGTCCCTCAATCCAAAAGTTGAACTAGTGGTGATGATCAAGTAATCCACATAAAATACAGTAAATAGTAAGCAATCTCCCTTCTACCACATGTAGACATTGCAGTCAAAGATGCACCTTTTAAACCTATGTGATAGTAAGAAGCTGTGCATTTTGGCATACAATGCCCTTGGGACTTACTTGATCCCATAGAATGATTTCCTTAGTTTGCATACCCAGGAAGAATGTTTATTGTGCCCCTCATGTTTTCTGGTGTAGATCTCTTCTTCCAAGTCACAATGGAGGAATACACTCTTCATATCCATGTGATTTGCCTCCCATTTCTTCAAAAGTGAAATGGAAAAAACCAACCTTATTGAATCCATTCTTGCAATAGGGGTGACTATTTCATTGTAATCCAAATCATGAACTTGTGAGTACCCCTTTTCAAATAACCAAGCCTTGTATTTGGTGGTAGATCCATCAGATGCTAGTTTGGTTTTATATATCCATTTGCACTGGACAAAATTTTTCCCTAGAGCTAAGGTGACAAGATCTGATGTCTTGTGCTTCTATGTTGATTCATATTCCTAATCCATGGATACCTACCACCTTGGATCATGGAAAACCTATTTGTAGAACTGTGGATCATGCCCCAACATCATGTAGTACTTGTCTGGGAGAAGTGGATTGTATGACATAGCACAAGGTTCTCATCTTGAAATCGAAATTTGGTTCTCATTCAGTCAGATGAATCCCTGACATTGTTCCCAACAACTTCATTCTATTTTTTTATCCCATTTAGGCCTAGGATATGGATCTATATATTCTTGATCATCATAATCAATATAAAAATATGGTTCCTCTTTATCCTCATCTTTGTATTTTGAAGCTGAATCATCAGAAGAAACTTCATCATATGCAAAGGGTGTAGGTAGAGTAGTTATACCTTTCACTTCAACTGGCTATGGATCATGTGATAGAACTTCATTAAATTGGACACTCCACTTTATGAAGCATCTCCTCATTGAAAATCCATCAACTTGTAAGCTTTTTCATCATCCGCATATCCTAGAAGAATGCATTTGATACTTTGGGATTTGAAGACTTTTCTCTTGTTACATGGGATTTTATCACAATATTTGGAGCCAAAAACCATCATATGCGAGACATTAGGCTTATGTCCCATCAATGCTTCAAATGGAGTGATCCCAACCACTAACTTGTGAGGTACCCTATTCTACATGTATGAAGCATAGTTCACTGCTTCAACCTAGATATATGGTAGAATATCCATTTCCTCAAGCAGACAAGTGGCCATGTCTTTCAATGACCAGTTATTCCTCTCAGCGACACCATTTTTTGGTGGTTTGTATGGCACTGAATGTTGCAACTGAATACCTTTTGAAGCATTTAATGGCTGAAACTAGTTTTTGATGTACTCTCCTCCATCTTCTGATCTGAGTTCTTTGATCTTCTTCCCAACATTTTTCTTAGCTAAGGACTTGAAGACTTTGAAGGTCTCAAACACCTCTCACTTCTTCTTCTTAAAGTAGATCCAACAATACTTGGAGTAGTAATCAATGAAGGTCAGAAAGTAATTGAATCCATTCATAGATGTTGTAGGTATTGGACCTAAAACTTCATTGTGTCTCAAATCAAGTGTGGAGGAAGCTCTTCTTTCCTTCCCAATATCATACTTTCTCTATAGATGCTTTCCTTCTAGAAAGAGATTGCAGACGCTTCGAGAGTACTTGATGAGAGGCAATCCCACAACCATTTCTTCATTGTGCAACTACAAGAGGTATTTGAAGTTTATATGGCTGAATCTCTCATGCCATATTCTGCTTGTCTCATTGTAATGGGTGAATATGACACTTTGACGTCAGTATTGAAAAAAGTGTGAGAACTCATATGCCTTGGAGGCATGGTTTGTAGCACCTTTAGCTATCATATTTTCAGTAGAGATATCTGAGATCTCAACTATGTCACGTTAAAAAAAAACACTCTATGGTGAACTGGTGTCGGTCATTTGATAAATAAACAACAAATTTTCTACTAAAGAGGGAACATATAGAACATTATTGAACACTCCATGCTTGAATTGAACTGAACCCTTCCCAATAGATGGGATTTTAGAGTCATATATCATGTGTATGCTAGGACTACTAGTGATTTCTAGAGAAGGAAATGATTCTTTGGAGGAAACCATGTGGCTAGAGGATGTTGAATCATTGAGGATGGCTTGTGATTGTGAAAATCCATCCTTCAATGGATCGCATATCTCATGATCATTGGTGGAAACTACTAGATGGTTTCAAAATTACTAGGTTGAAGAGAAGACAATTCTTTCTCCAAAATGTGGCATCTTAGCTCATCCTTCTTACCAAACAATGATTCCATATTCTACCATAATTCTCTTGTGGTTTTTAATCCATCAAGATGGAAGAGAAACTACCTGGTGATATGAATACACAAAAAATATTCATCCAACATTTTCAAGTACTTCAATTTTCCTAAAGCATGTTGAGGTTCAACCTCCTTTCCCTTTCTAACACTATACATACCCTGGTTGTGCAAGACTATCTTCATATCTACCCTCCAATCTAGATAATTGAAGGGGGTGAGGATTCTTGGTGTCAAGGAAATTGAATTCTCCATTTTGCAACTATATGAGCAACTCAATTCTATTGAATTATTCACTAAACCTACATAAAAATATCAATTTCAAGGTAAACTAGATCTATATAGATATTATACCATGTAAAACTATAAACCGTACATTGCAAGAAGAATGAAGGAGGAGGAGTTACAATGTTAAAATTGTTAAACATGCATAGAAAAATTAAGAATAGATGGAACACTCAATTATCAACAATATATGGACACAATATTCATTAATATGTATGTAATACATCGAAAATACAAAGAAGGAAATTCGATTATTCTAGGATTTATTCGAATCACATGAATCAAGACAGGAGTAACTTTGGGAAAACCACGACTAAAGACTCACTAGTGCAATTCCAAACAACTGAAACAATGAAAGGTCAGTTAACTAACCATGGTGTTGGGATTATTAATTAAAACTCCATTAACCACCATAATCTATTTGTCTTTTCATAACTTAGGAGGTCATTACCACTTCACTAGTGCGCAGGGTACTCGCCTAAGTGACACCTACCACTCAATGCGCCGGTTTGCATGAGTTTAGGAGCTCAAGGGAGCAATCCCTATAATTTAGGAACCCACTTTGAGTACCATCAATAGTCTCCAGTAGTTGACCTCGATAGGTATTCAGTTATGTTCAATTATTCTATGATTCTCGTGAGTTAGATCAGTCTCAGTCATGCTAGTGCCACTTTTCATGATTTGGGGAAAGTAGGTTGCCTTTTCTCACCTAACTCAATTAGTTAATTGGTTGTGAACCATTTCAGTGGTACAGAATTGCATTAGTGAGCTCTAGTAATGATTTTCCCAAATCGAGTTACCTACAGATTCAGTCCAGGTTGCTATATTCGAATCATGTCATAGTAATTTGAATTCTCCTATTTGTAACACTATTGTATTACATATTTCATACTAATCAATGCATGTAATGATATTCTTCCAAGTTTGTCTCCATGTGTGTACAATTTTTCCATAAGTAATTGATCACTCTTTACTAAATTCTTCTCTCCTTTGCATCCTTATTTTCTCATAGAATTCATGCAGGCCTGAAGATCCTATGATTAATTAAAGTTAACATGGTATCAAAGCAGGTATCCAAGATAGCTTCAAACCACGAAAACGCCCATTGATGTACCCGGAGCAACCGGGTTCCACATAAATACTGGTATTCTTTCCTTGCTCCCTTTGAATTCTTTCCATATAAGTATATCCAGGTGTGATGTACCCAGAGAAATTGCACATGTCGAAGTGGAGAGTGTTTGAATTGGTTTGATTCAAATTGAACTGTTTTTGCAGGTAAATTGAAGATTTTTCTGAAGAATTGGTTGTTTCTTGAAGTTGTAAGATGGAGAATTTAGTAGCTTTGAAACCCAGAATCCTCACACCCTTCAATTATCTTGAGTGGAGGGATAGTATGCAATTTTTCGTGCACAACAAGGGTTTGTACAAGGTCACCATGGGAAGAGAGGTCGAACCCCCACAACCTCTTGAAAAGTAGAAGCATATGAATAAGTTGGATGAAGCATTTGGAATCATTTTCATCCACATATACAAGGAGCTTCTCTTCTGTATTGATGGATTAATAACTCCAAAATAAGTATGGGATAATATAAAACCCTTGTTTGGAAAGCAAATTAAATGGTTGTGAAGTGTTTCAGTGATCTAAAGTTGCATTAGTGATCTCTAGTGGTGATTTTCCCACACTGAGTTAGCTCCAGAGTTAGTCTAGGTTGATAGATTCAAATCCTATATCAAAAATTTGAATTACCCTATTTGTAACACCATTGTATTACATATTTCATACTGATTAATGGATGTAATTATATTCTTCCAATTTTATCTCCATGTGTGTGCAATTTTTCCATGAGTAATTGCTCCGTCCTTACTAAATTCTTCTCTCTCTTCTGCATACTTCTGTTTGCATCGAATTCACATAGTTCTAAAGATCCCATGGTTTATTAAATTTAACACATGGTAGGTGAGGAAAGGCGTCTTATTCCCCAAATCATGCAAAGGAGGTGCATAACTAACTGAAAGTGAACTAAATGTGTCCCATCGAAGCATGACTAAAAACTGACTAGGATGAACTGAAGGTGGGACTCCCATAACTTAGTGTGGTCTCCTAATATATAGGGATTGAAATCTAGATCTCCCAAACTGATTCATGAGAGCGCATCAAGTGGTAGGTGGTCCTTAGATATTTTCTCTAGGGCGCTAATGAAGTCACAACATCTTCCTAAGCTAGGAATCTGATAAAATAAACTATCGGTACAAGGGAGGATTACTGTAGTGGATATTTCTATCCAACTACGTGAAAAAGCACCTATTTTAGATCATATGTATATAAGGATAGAGTTCATGGTGAAAGGGAGGAGCTTAACCTTGACTATTACACTAAGCAACAAATATTTATTTTATTTTTTGTTTAATGACCTAACTAGTAAAACATAAATACAACATAAATTTCAATAAGATGGGCCACTATAGCCATTTGAGGATGTGATCCAATGGTTCCCACAATCTTGTTCTCAGTTTATCTCCAACAGGGGCTGTCACCCGGAAAGGGATCAAGGGTTACACAGACTAAACTCAACGTGAAATGTGGGTCAGAGTGGCAAAAAGTGTGGAAAGTGAGAAAGTTCAGGAATCAAAAGTTAAAAAGTGTAATAATGTAAATTTTTTGTTTGGAGACCTTCACAATTTATTTATCCAGTTGGATAAACTATAGACCATTTGCACCTTTCACGATAAGTTTGGCCAGAATCCAACAATACGATTTTCTTGAAAATGATATTTTCAGTGTTGAAATTGCAATTTTTATTGTAGAAATGGATTTAGGACCTTCGATTACCCCTGGGGAACCCATATTATACAATTCCAATCACTAAAAACTACCATTTGAACGATTTCCAATGGATTTTGGCCCGAAAACTCATTGAATTTTGGGTGCAAATGGTCGAGAATTTAGCTTAATCGAAGAATATGCATGTGAACTACAACAATTTTTTATTTGTATTACGTCTCAAAAATTTATGAGGTACATATAAGATCGGACATATATATGGAAGAGCTAGGAATACCCATACTCATATCAATGTTTGAATATACAAATAGGGATCAAGGCTCAAAAAATGGGAGTTGATCAATACATACAACTAGAAGTACATAATGGTGGCCTCCATGGGGGGTTGAATACAAATAAATATTTGAAGAACTTGTACATAGAAACAATGGAGTTCTCTTGGAATGCAATATCACAATAATTGATGCTTCATTGAACTTGAAGGTGTAGACAATTGTATGGAATAAATGACTGATAGTTAGAATCTCTGAGGTAAAATAAACGGCATCTAATACTAGAGATATACAAAAGCATGATATTAAGAGGCTTATGAACACTGTCTCCAACACATCCCAGATATCACAAGGGACATGAAACTATATGGGTCCCGAATAGACTCACCAATGTGATATAGTTGGGTGACTATCGGGGTCTTCGACCCAATAATGAAGGAACCAATACCCTATATGAATCTCAATGGTATGATAATGTAGTTGAAGTCAAGCACATGAGAGACAATTAACCCAAAAGGAAATAATTAATCCTTTCAAGTTGTCCAAGGAACTCATAAATTGGGTGGATGAAACCAAGATATAGGGACCTCAAGGTCTGTCCTCTAGAATATATTTGTTGATGTTGACAGAGGGAGACATGCAACTACCAAGGAAATAAAGTTTCCTTGATAGAAACAGGAGGAGGACAACAAGATATATGCAATAAAAATGGGATTGAAACTCTGAAAGGGAAGAGGAGAAAACGAGTACGAGGGACTCAAACTTCCTTTGTTTAGAGTATAACGACATGGTTGTACTACCCTAAGATGATATTGGTGTTAAATTTGAGCATATAGATCTGTAGACAAACACACAACTCACAAAGAAGATCTCACAATTTACTCAACCATTGAAGAATGAAACAGTGCAAAAGGC
>LPNX010698221.1:236839-288512 GCA_001517045.1 Pseudotsuga menziesii
GCTCATGGGGAGGGAATCATAGCTATGGAACTGGGTAGATGACTGCAATGGGAGATACCTAGGGAGGTAACTGGACAAGTGATAATAGAGGGATGCAAGGGAGACTCATTGTAGCGTACTCAGAAAAAAGGAGACCCAATGGGGTAAAGCTGCCATAATAGGATACTATATGCAATATATGTGGGCACCAAAAGGAAACGTTTGGGACTTCTTCATAGCTTAAGGAGCTCAAAGAAGGGATATAAGTATGGTCAGTATGATACTATCTCGTGGATTTTTGTTGAGCCCAAGATGATAAGTGCTTGATGGTGTTTTCATGTTTAGAGTGTTTGAAAACATGAAGAATACCCAAATGGGTCTCTTTTCATACAATAGTCTCATAATTCTGAAAAAAGGATAAAAGTGTAGAAAGGATAACTCTCCCATCGAAAGGGGAAAATAGAATTCTTTTTCGTAGGTAGTCCAACTAGGCTGAAAAAAGGTTAAACCTATACTAATTGGACAGTCATTCAAATACTTTTACAAGAATGAATGAAACCAAGTTTTCTCAATGATATTTTCTTTTTGGGAGGGCTAAGAAACATCTTAAATACAACCCATAAGTGATATTTTTTCGTAAATTGTGGTCCCAATGTCCAAAAAGCGCATGAAAGGATACAAAGGGAACCATTCCTAGCTGCAAGGTTCTAGGGTAGTCCTTTTATTTAACTAGTCTACATAGTCTGAAAGGGGATAAATGATGCCACATAGATGCCCTTTCAAATACTTTAATGAGCATGAAAGGAAGCAAGCATGCTCAAGAATATTTTCAATCTTTAAGAAGTCGGAAAAGATCCTAACAGAAACACCATAATGGTCAGTCAAGAAAGAAGGAAGCGTTCAATGTACCAAAAGGGGTGATGTTGGAATGATGGATGTCAGGAATAAAAAATAACAATGGAACACTAGTGGGGCCTCCTTGTAGTAGAGTTTGTAGTATGGATGGAGTGGAGGGTTCGTGAACAAGTCAATACAAAAGGGGTTCGATTTTCCTGGTGGCTCACAAATCAAGGTAAATATGAAAAATGGCCCCAAAAAACATAAGTAGAGCATGAGACGTGAGTCTAATAGGTGTACAGAGGGAAGAAAACTGAACTCGATGGTGCAAAAAACATAAACAATGGACATTGGATTACTTTGTGGTGCATGAAAGAAAGAGTAGACCAAATGGAGGCCTATAAACAAGGGGGGACTAGATGACATATGTCATTTTCCCTGTTCAGTGTCAAATTGGAGTGGAGGGCCCTAGATTAAATTTGTTGATTTATTTTGATTCAATCGACGATTTTGCAATCTGTGAGTTGTAGGTAACATATCTCACGCAGCCCATCATTTTCTCATTATGTAGGCCTTGGCTGATCCCAAAGGGTTTTTGGGGTCAGTTCACACTTTTTGAGGGAAAAGGTGGGACCTAGGTCGGACCTATTGGGGAGACAGGCATGACTGATATCACCTATCGAGGAGCTAGGAATGACCCTGGTATCATCTATTTATGATATAGGCATGACCAAAGTCACACATTTCAAGTGTTTTTGCACGACTTGGGTTACACAAAAAGGCTTGACAGGAGTGACCTAGAACAAAATAGAAAGTTTTGCTAAAGTAGGTCAAAATGGGATTTTTTGGATGTGCAGGATGCCTCAAGTTGGATGGAGGGAGAGAGACATCAAGAATCTCAGAGATGAGGTGGAGAAGGATGGTACATTATACAATACGTTTTATCGGAGTGGGATGCTAAAGTTCTTCCAGATCCCTCTGATGCGTTGAGAAAAGTTATTGTTGAACAAGCTAGTGGGATTTTGGGATAAGGATGTAGAGTGCTCCAACATACAGGGTGAGTGGCTGGAGATCACCCTATGAGATGTGTAATTTTTTAATGGCCTACCATTTCTAGGTGTTATTGGTGATATCTCACTGAAACTTCTGAGGGGGGTGTTGAGGGATGACTTGTGTGCCTAACATTTCTATGCCACGACTTATGTGCATGCACCATACATATTGGTGTGTGACATTGAGAGTCTAGAGGCTCATGCAGTGGAATAGATGGTGCTATGGATACTGGGATCAGAAGGTCCACACAAGATCTCATGCGGCCAATTACTTATGGTCCAGAGTATGCTAATGGGAACCTACTATGGGTGGTCCTAGATGTATTTTACAACAGTTCAGCATGGACTGGACCAGGCTAACTTGGCGAATGGGTATTTTTACTTCCCATCATTTTTGCGCTCATTCTTCTTGGAGCAGTTACCGACGTTGCGACTGCATCTTGCAGTGCACGATGGTGGTGTGAGATGATTATCAGAGAGGGAGGAATCTTGGTAGGTCATTTCTTCACCCGATAAATTTTTGCACAGTTATGATAACTTCCTATCCTCATAGAGGACTATCCATATGTAGGAATGGACTATCAAAGAGATACAGAGATGCCTCAAACTCCAAGAAAGGTATGCAGACCTGCTGGTATATATACATGACTGTTTGTGGTTTTAGTCATATATAGTTTACTAGCATAGTGGTAGATAGGTCATATATGGGGTTGATGGTGATGACATACTATGTGCATGCGTAGACATGGGACCACACCTCCAGAGGGATACTAACGATGTAGTGGCAGGGTGAAGGGGTTAGATCCACCTGCTCATGGGCAGAGGAGGCGATAGAGCACTACGTTAGACTCATTATGGATAGACATGGACTGGTTATTGGAGGGGCTAACTGACAATGAGTGGCAGTACCTAGACGATGATATGATCATTGTATGTTACAGATCCCCTCCAAAGTGGATCTATATGATGAGGAGGACCACGGTTCCTACTAAGTATGCCAAAGCAATGACGCAAGTCGATGTGTTGATGGAGGAGGAGATCTCGAACAAGGAATATGACACATAGTTAAAGGAGGATCACTGAGATTAGAAGCTTGGGGTGATGCCCCTAATGTATTTGAGCATGGGCAAGTTTATATGATATGTATGATCAAATGAGAAATCCTGTGGAGCTTCTATTTTTTGCACTGATTATGATATTATGATATGAATGCACATGGATGCATATTTTTGTATTTTTATGGGTTTTCTAAGTCTCTTGGTATGATGACGACTATGCCCATATGATCTATATGACATATGTATGCATGACTATATGATGATGCATGATGTAGTTTATTTCCTATATGTGATGACTGATGTGCCACTCTAGAATTCCATTAGCCATTTGATCTACTACAATATTGAGACTTCTAGTAACATGCATGAATGAAATGGATTTAGAATTTTTAACCAAGTGTCTAGTGCACATGAACTTTCTAAAGAGACAAGGATTGTGTACCCAATAGTAGTTATTGATCTAGGAGACAAGAAGTTGGGAGTCTAGGAAGACCTTAAGGTGGTAAATATCCAAGTCAAGGGAAGTGATGAAGAGACCAGTGACACCATTGTACTCATCCTGGTTGTTGGTAGCAACACTAACACACATTCTATTGATATGATCAACTCATGTGATGGCGAATAAATTACTCATGCAACCGATGTGAGATTAGGAGACCATAAATGTGCACCGTCAGCAAAACCAACATAGGAGGGAAAGGTAGGATCCATATGGAATAACCAAGAAAACAAAATGTGAGACTCGTGGCAAAAATAATGAAAAAAAGAAGGGAAAACTATGATACAAGGGTATGCAGGTTGGTTGGATTAGGCATAGAATATATTTAGGTAGATCCCATTGCAGGGATTATTCAAGAGGCAACCGTCAAATTTAGCGAGGAGATATTCCACCTTGTCGATACATCGATGGATGACATAAGGGATACGCCACATGGATTCAAGATTCCATTTTATACTATTATCATTGGCTTTATCGTAGATGAGGATGAGGTCCCCCTTGTTAAAGCTACCTAGGTGGATGTGGGAGTCATAATGGGACTTCTAGTGGTTCTTAGCTACTTTGATCATTTGGAGAGCAACGCAACGGTCCTCATCAATTTTTTTTAGCATAAGTTGGAATTTTTCCAATGGTGTAGTATCGAGTAGAGGCTCTATGACATGGAAGACTAATGGAATTTTAACATTCAATGGGAAGAATTGATTCCATACCATGGACTAAATGGAATGGGGGAAAATCAGTGGCGGTTTCCAGGATCTCTTCTTCATCATGAAAGTGGCACCAAGATAGATTAGAGTGATCTTCCATGGTCGATGCAAGGGAAGGACGACTGGAAGTGGATATCATAAATATTGTGTTGTTGGTGTCCAAGGAAGAGGATGGAGGGTGGATTTTCTCAAGGATACTGATTTTGGACTCAAGGGAGTGCTTGCAAAGAGCCATGAGGAGAGACCGGTACTAGGGTGGGTTTGGGCAATGATGGGAATAATGACTGTATAGGACACAAAATGCACACAAGTGGTTTGTTTGTAGTGATTTGTTCTTAATTGTAGTGATGGTTGGTATGTTTACAACTGGAGCATCATCGATCTTGACTACTGTGCGCATGTGTGTGTGTGAAGGAATGGAAAACTAGGGCAGTTTTGCACCACATGGCCAAGGAAATCCCATAAAGCACAAGTACGAGGTGGGCGTGGTTCTGCCATGGATTTTGGTGCCTTTCCCCCAGTATTCATGGGAGGAGGGGTTAGGAGGCTGTCAATTGTGTACCGAGATATTGGTGTGACACTGTCTAAATAGGTTGGACTAGTGTCAACACAATTTGTGGTGTTGAGTTAGGGTTGAGTGGATCAAGGTACAACAATGGAATACCCAAATTTAATCCTGGAAGGTTAAGTGTATCCCTGTATGATTTACTCACAATATTAGTGGGTGGAAAGAGAAAGGGAATCATGTGTATAAGAAATGAACCCCAGTAATTCCTTGGGGTCTTCAGTTTAGTTTTCAATGAGGTCATATTTGTACCAGATGTGACGATGCACACATATGATGTGTCAGTCATAGAGGGAGGGGGTGTGATGGATAAAATGGTGTACATCAAAGGGCTTCCATTAAACAGGCCTAGACCAAGAACATATAGGGAGGGGATGGATATTCTATCGATGGTGGTTTCAATGGTAGGGAGGAAATTCTCCGTAGTGGCTGATCCTTTAGGATCGTAGTATGCCAATTAGTTGATAGTCATAATCTTCCTAGCATAAGGGAATATCATAAGTCATAAGATGGTAGAAGGAATAGATCACATTGCATGCATTTAAATACATTCAAGGAGGAGGTTGTAATCTAGTTGGGCGTTCATAGCCTTGATGTCGATTAACACATTTTTTCCAGCCATCTCAATGGGGACATTCGTGAGAACACCTTGTGGTCGAGCAACAATGCCATCCTACGAACGAAGGGTGGTCGTTGATAGTTGAAGGGTTGGGTATATGATTTTCTTCCAAATGAAGGTTTACATAATGCAAGTGGATGCACTCTTATCGATGATAGTTCGATGAATGACCAAATTATGAACAATGACTGGAACCTGGAAGGCTATAGATGATGGCATATGGGGTTCTCCTTGATCCAAGTCAAAAGTTATCAACCTGGAATTGAAGGGGTCGATGACACCTAGAGAAGATAACAAGTCTTTTCATTGTGAAGGACAAGTTCTTAATACTTCCAGAGTAGACATGGCATAGGGAGATTAGGACAAGTTAATCATGATACTGTAGTTGAGACCGACTCTAGGAGTGGGGTCGACGCAAAGGGAACCTAGGGACTTTGGTAGTCCTATCCATTGGGGGTATCGAAATATGTAAAGGCATATCAAGAGCGGTGGAGGTAGATGTCATGGAAGAATCAATGGTTTCCATGGCGGATCCATATTGGTTGCGTTGAGTTTGTAAGTTGATGTCATACGACATTGTCATAATATTATGAACACCATGATCACCAATTTGATTCAAAGAAGTAGATGTGGTATTTTATGGTACCAATGGTTGGGTTGCAACCATTCCTTTGTTTAGTAATGGGTTATGCAGTCCCATAGGTGGAGGACCTTATGGTGTTGGGCTTGGTTGTGCCGCAACAACAACATTTGTTTCACATTTATTTTCAGGATGCGTGCAAAAGGCCAAATATTTTTGGAGTTTTCCTTGATGTGGATCAGAGTCACTTGTCTCTTGGCCTTCCATATGCCTCGAGATCACTCAGATTTGACCTTCCATTACCACAGTGAAGCAATATATGAGGAATGCTTTAGATACATTGAAGGGGATGAATTGAAGAGCAAGAAAACTATAGTCTGTTGTTGGTGTAGCTTGCTTATACTTGAGTCTGCATCCCTTTGTCCCTTGGAGCACTTGGTGTTCTTCCCAAGCTTGTCTTTGCTTGTGAGCTTGCTATCGAGAGATGGAGGATTGAGGTGGTGGAGGCCCAGGTGGAGGACTCAGTTTCTCCGGTTTGTAGACGTGCCAATAGAGGTTGTCATTCATGTAATATCTGATTTATATTAATAGAAATATCTTTTTTTGTCCAATGATGTGCATTTAATTGAATATTGAATCCATGGATGCTTTTAATTGCTTATACATTATGGATTATATATGCTATAGTAGGTCTAACACCATTATATAGCATGCGTGTCTTATTTCCCATTGTTGAGAGAGAAAATTGTTAACACAAGTGGGATTGGAAAAAGATCAACGGGGATCTACATCAACCGTCCAGAATAAGGTATGTTTCAAGATCCTTTAGTGTTAGATGTTTTATTTCTCTTTCATATTGGGAAGGGAATGATTTCTGTAGTTTCTCTATCTATTGTGGTACACCCAAAGCCATAGGAAGTTTTCTCTGTAACACCTACTATGGGTGGTCCTAGATGTATTTTACAACAGTTCAGCATGCGCTGGACTAGGCTAACTTGGTGAATGGGGATTTTTACTTCCCATTTTTTTCTCTGATTAGTCTTTGGGAATTACCAACATTGCAACTGCATCTAGCAGTGTATGACAGTGGTGTGAAATGATGATCAGAGAGGGAGGAATCTTGGTAGGTCATTTTTTCACCCGATAAATTTTTGCACAGTTACGGTCACTTCTTATCCTCATAGAGGACTATCCATATGCAGGAATGGACTATCAGAGAGATCCAGAGATGCCTTGAACTCCATGAAAGGTATGCGAACTTGTTGGTATATATAAATGACTCTTTGTGGTTTTATTCATATATAGTTTACTAGCATAGTGGTAGCTAGGTAATATATGTGGTTGATAGTGATGACATACTATGTGCATGCATAGACATGGGAGCACACCCTGTAGATTGATATTAATGATGCAAGGGTAGGGTGGAGGGGTTAGATCCACCTACTCATGGGTAGAGGAGGTGATAGAGCACTATGCTAGACTCATTGTGGCTGGACATGGGCTGGTTATTAAAGGGGATAACCGACAATGAGTGGAAGTACCTAGATGATGATATGATCATCGTATGCTATAGATCCCCTCCAAATTGGATCTATCTAATGAGGAGGATCACAGTTCCTACTGAGTATTTTAGAGCAATGATGAAATTTGATGTGCTGATGGAGGAGGAGATCTTGAAAAAGGAATATGACACATAGTTAAAGTAGTATCATTGAGACTAGTAGCTTGGGATGCTTCCCCCAATGTATTTGAGCATGGGGAAGTTTTTATGATATGTATGATCGAAAGAGAAAGCCTGTGGAGCTTCTATGTTTTGTATTGATTATGATATTATGATATGAATGCACATGGATGCATATTTCTATATTTTTATGGGTTTTCAAAGTATCTTGGTATGATGATGATTATGCCTATATGATCTATATGACATATGTATGCACGACTATATGATGATGCATGATGTAGTTTATTTCATATATGTGATGATTGATGTTCCACTCTAGAATTCCATTAGCCATTTGATTTGCTACACTATTGAGACTTCTGGTAACATGCATAAATGAAATGGATTCAAAAAGATTGTGTACTCGATAGTAGTTATTCATCTAGGAGACAAGAAGTTGGGATTCTAGGAATACCTTAATGTGGTAAATACCCAAGTGAAGGGCAATGATCAAGAGACCAACAACACCATCGTACTCATCTTGGTTTTTGGTAGCAACACCAACACACATTCTATTGATATGGGTCAATTCATATGATGGGTAATAAATTACTCATGCAATCTATGTGAGATTAGGAGACCATATATGTGCACCATCAGCGAAACCAACATAGGACAGAAAGGTAGGATCCATCTAAAAGAACCAAGGAAACAAACTATGAGACTCATGCTAAAAATGATGCAAAGAAGAAGGAAAAACTATGATACAAGGGTATGCAGGTTGGTTGGATTAGGCATAGAATATATTGAGGTAGATCCCATTGTAGGGATTCTTCAAGAGGCGACCATCAGATTTAGCAAGGAGATATTCCACCTTGTAGATACATCGATGGATGACATAAGGGATATACCACTGGAACCTTGAAGGCTACAAATGATAGCATATGGGGTTCTCCTTGATCCAAGTCGAAAGTTATCGACCTGGAATCAAAGGGGTCGATGACACCTAGAGAAGATAACAAGGATTTGCATTATGAAGGACAAGTTCTTAATACAACTAGAGCGGACATGACATAGGGAGATCGAGACAAGTAAATAACAATATTGTAATTGAGACCAGCTCTAGGAGTGGGGTCGACGCAAAGGGAACCTAGGGACAATGGAAGTCTTGCCCATTGGGGGTCTTGAAATATGTAAGGGCATATCAAGAGCAGTGGAGGTAGATGTCATGGAGGAAATAATGGTTTCCGTGGTGGATCCATATTGGTTGTATTGAGTTTGTAAGTTGACATCATACAACATTGTCATAATATTATGAACACCAAGATCGACGATTTGAGTCAAAGAACTAGTTGTGTTATTTTATGGTACCAATGGTTGGCTTGCAACCATTTTTTGATTTCATATCAGGTTATGCAGCCCCATAGTCAAAGGACCTTATGGTGTTGTGCTTGTTTGTGCCGCAATGACAATATTTGTTTCACATTGATTTTCGGCTTGTAATAGGTGTCAGATTCAATGCATCTCGGGGAATTGGTGTGTATAATGGAAATAAATGTCACAAGTGGTACATAGATGGTTAGTACATAACTGAGAGTTATTTCAGGTCTAAGTGGATGTTGGGGGTTCTGTGCAGGGGCATTGGCTCCATTGTTGTTACTAGGGTTGGGATTTTGACCACCCCCTTGAGGTTAGTTGTTTCCCTAGTTCCCACATCTCTGTATTCTTCCCTACCCTAGTTGGTTATTGGTGATGGGTTGATTAGAGAGGTTATAGTGAGCATAGACTTTTCCTTGAGGAATAGAAGGATTTGGGGCCATAACAGGTGTAGGTTGCACAGGTGGTGGGTAGTAGGAAAGAGCAGTTGGAGGGGCTACAAAGCCTACCATCTGGCCATTACAAGAAAGTTCTAGGAAATTCAGTCCATGAACATGAGGAAGAGGTCCGAGAGAGGAATATGAAGGTGTGTCTATGGACTAAGCCACTTTGTGTGAAAAAGCAGGGCTATAGCCAGGTTCAGAAATGCTAGGGTAGTTATCGAAGGGAGGTGGCATCGAAGGAGAGGCCATGTATAGGTGGGGGTGTTGGGTGATAGAGACAATGACTCCTTCACCATCATGAGATTCCCCCAGTGTATCACTTGTAACATCCCCTTTATACCTCAACCCAAACATGCAAAATGTAAGTAAATGACACTCTACGTATCGATTCTAACCCTATAAAAATTATGGACGGAATGGATTGGGATAGGAGGCTGAAAACATGACATGACTAAAGAATGATTGGGGACAAATCCACTAGGGGGAAAGGGAAAAGATGAGTGGAGCCTTGGGAACAGGAAGAGTAATAGTGATTCCCTTAACAACCTAAGACCTTGGGTGCCATATTAAGTTGAAGTAAGTCATGAGTAGGCTGATTTGATTGGTTAACAAATAGTGGGTCTTCATGATCCTCTTTTCGTTTAAATGAAAATATATTTCTTACCTAATACTTAATTATGGCATAAAGTTCCAAGGATACCTCCCTAGAAATTATAATAAGAAGCTTAATTAGCTTTCTCTTGAAGAGATTATAGTAATATTAAATTAATTAAAAATGATATTTTTCTAAAGGTTTATCTACATCAATTATTCTCGCAAAAGTGCGAAGAAAGTATTATTAATACATTAAGTGAAGTGACTTATAGATACAAACTATATTTTTAAATACATCAATACGTGTACTAATTATAATAGGAATAAACATTTAAAACATAAAAAGTGTATATATATTTGAGAATGCTTCATATAAACTAATGAATGAAGGAATTACATTTAGATAAGAGTATTCCCTTATAATGACAAAATGAGAAGCTATTTACCTATTGACTAGCCTATAATTACATTTTCAAGGCAAATACTAACCTTATATAAAAACAAACATGAGAAAGGTATGCATAATTATGATTATAAAGAGAAAGAGGCTATCTCCCTTTAATGGCGGTGTTAACCAAAAGAAAAAAAAATTGAGATATTGGGGAAATTAAATTGTTGCCTTCCATAATCACTATAAACGATATTTCTTTAGTGGGGAGGTTTTTTTCAGAGAAATATTAGGAATGTTGTCCCCTTGAGAATAAAAAGTGAAAACCCTTCTTTACCACTTGGCCTCTTGGGTAGCCAATGGTTTTTCCTTTTAAATATTTAATGATTTTCGATGAGGGGGGGGATTATTTTTCATCAAACGAGTGTAAATTTGAACAGGATCTGTTCTATAGGTTGTACGTCTAAGTCTACGTATTCATACACAGACAAGCACAAAAAGTAATCCAGATGATAATTACAATGAAGTAAAATGGCTTTAATAGCCACAAGCAATTCGAATCCACATGAGGAAGTTCAAATTGATTAGACTCTACTTGACTGTAGGTAACCAAGACCTTGTCTAAATCATTATTGGAGGACTCAATGGTTAACTGACCTTGTCTAAACCATAACCGGAGTTCATCGGAGCTCTAAAACACAACTCAAGTGTTACACTCAGTGTTGACCAATGGTTAACTAACTGTGGTAGGTGAGAAATGCGCCCCACATGTGTGCAGTCAAGTAAACCTAGTGCTAGCTGAATGTAGAGGACTAGAACTGAATGTAACTGACTCCTAACTTAGCTTGACCAGTCATTAACTAAAGTGAACTGACCTTGGTTGGTTTCGGCACTCCCAGTGGCCTCTTAAATTGTAGGGATTGGTCTAGGAGGCTCCTAAACTAATGCAATCAAGTGCAATTAGTGGCAGTGAGCCTCAATTAGTGTTCCCCACACTTTGGTAACTGAAACATGTGCCCCAATTATGTCAAGTTGACCCAATGGTGCTAATGACTATAAATATACTGGATGGACTCCCGATTTAGACATGACTTCCAATTTAGACATATGACCAAATTTGGACAAGGGAGGATTAATAATCCTAACACCCCCCCTGAATGCTAACTTGGAAAAACTATGGGCCTTGGTAACTAAGACCATAGGTCATCCATTACATCAAGTAAAGTAAAGTAACTGCTCAAAAACAAGGTGTTGGGGAAAAAACCACATGGGAAAAAATTCCCCCTTCTAATTAAGCAGCTAGAATCAAGATCAATCTGGTTCTTCTGTGCACAGGTATCCTAGGGCCTGGCATGTGAACCTCTCCATAATTATGTCTGGAGTAATCTTCCTCTTTGGAAGAATAATGATATGCTCAACTAAATCAGAAATATAGACAGCTGTCGGATGAAGACTGGACCCATGTAGAGCAACTGAAGTCAACTGAAAAGTGAGAAAAGGTTCTTGAGAATTCACAGAATGTGAGGAACACTCAAGAAACTGATATGTTGCAGCCATGAACAGAAAAAAATTATTGGTAAGAACAGGCCCAAGTGTTAGGAGCAGGTGTCCAGGAGGATGTAGAAAATCTTCCTCTTTACTAGTTCTGTGAGGAGATGAGCATGTGATCAATGGTAGAGAAGCACTGGGACTATTGAGAGTGAATTCTTGAGCTCCATAGTCTGATATAGATTCTGAAATAGATAAAGAATCACATAATAAAATATCAGCAACCTCATATGAGGAAACTAACACTAAATCCCCATCAGCAATTTTGAAGAGAAAGTGCGGTACTTGATTTTTCACACCAGAATTGGTGAGAGAAGCTACAAGCATGACTGAAAGCTTTTGAATTTTAAAATATGAACCAAACAATATCAGATCAGAAAGTAAATAAGATCTAAAAAGGTTCAAAACAGATCCAGAATTGTGAAATGGAATCAAATCCCCAGCAATAGTTTTGTAGGAGACTTGCGGTACTTGTTTCTTCACACCGTTGATGAGAACAGCTACAAGCGGTACTGAAAGATTATGAATTTGATGTATAAAACAAAGAAATATCAGATCAGATCTAAATAAGATAATATCAGATCCAATAAGGTTAATATCATATTCAAATAAATGGTTAACCGAGACGGTGGATGCACAGCTTTCTTCTTCTTCAAAATTTTGAATTTTGGTGCATGCAATCTTGCAGGAGTTTGCTGGAAAAAATAGATCATGGGGAGCGAATGGATCACTTTGGTAATCTGATATTTATTCCAAAATATCCAAGGTATCACATATTTTCACACTAGCAGCAACATTAGAGGGAGAAAAATCAAATTTCTCTTCACTTTCGGAAGCAATTACTGGTAAATTTTGCATAGAATTTAAAGGAAAATCACTGGTGAATGTTTGCATGGAAGTGCAGCAGAATTTTTATTCAATATCAGAGATTCAAATGTATTCTTCTATTTCAGAAATATGAGAATATGATATATCATAGATCTCATGAACTTCTGAAGCATCAGGAGAAGGAGTCACTGCGTGGAGACCGTCTTCAATTCAAATTGACTGTGTAGAAGTTTCTGCTTCTTCTTCATCTTGAACAACTTCATCAGAGAGAGTGGAGGCCGATATTTTTGGATCAAGGATGATTATGGTGCTGGATGTGCTCTCAAAAGTGCTATTATGATCCTCATAAATCATTCCAAAGGTTCTGTCCAATCTTGTCCAGAGTTCCTGTGGATCTTTAATAGATCTACTGAGGTAGCACATGCTAGGAGAAAGAGCCAGTTTCATTATTTCAAAAGTTGCATCCTTTGCATTTAGCCAGTCATTTTCACTCTCAAAATAATTTCTACTAAATCCATCAAACACCCAAAAGAGATGTTGTCTATTCATAAATCCAATCATCTTCACCTTCCATTCATAATAGTCTGAGGATCGGGTGAGAAGAGGAATTGATGAATTCATTTTGAAGTTGTACCTGCAAAACAAAAAATGATCCAGTAGGAGATCTAAGGAGGAGAAGTGCCTTTTCCACAGAGGCTTTGATACCATGTAAATTTGAGCATATAGATTTGTAGACAAATACACAACTCACAAAGAAGATCTCGCAATTTACTCAACAATTGAAGAATGAAACAATGCAAAAGGCTTGCAGCTGTGAATGATTTCATTAATCAAAAAGTAATCCAGATGATAATTACAATGAAGTAAAATGGATTTAATAGCCACAAGCAATTCGAATCCACGTGAGGAAGTTCGAATTGATTAGACTCTACTTGACTGTAGGTAACCAAGACCTTGTCTAAATCATTATTGGAGGACTCAGTGGTTAACTGACCTTGTCTAAACCATAACCGGAGTTCATCGGAGCTCTAAAACACAACTCAAGTGTTACATTTAGTGTTGACCAATGGTTAACTAATTGTGGTAGGTGAGAAATGCACCCCACATGTGCAGTCAAGTAAACCTAGTGCTAACTGAATGTAGAGGACTAGAACTGAATGTAACTGATTCCTAACTTAGCTTGACCAGTCATTAACTAAAGTGAACTGACCTTGGTTGGTTTCGGCACTCCCAGTGGCTTCCTAAATTGTAGGGATTGGTCTAGGAGGCTTCTAAACTAATGCAATCAAGTGCAATTAGTGGTAGTGAGGCTCAATTAGTGTTCCCCACACTTTGGTAACTGAAACATGTGCCCCAATTAGGTCAAGTTGACCCAATGGTGCTAATGACTATAAATAGACTGGATGGACTCCCAATTTAGACATGACTCCCAATTTAGACATATGACCAAATTTGGACAAGGGAGGATTAATAATACTAACAATGAGATCTAGAAGAGATCGCTAGGTTGGAAATCCTATTGGGTCTGTATTCGTTTAGATCTATGTATTTCAGAGAAAAAAAAATGTTAACAAATTTATTTTCTAGGATATGTGAGTAGAGTCATAGCTGAAACAATCTCCATGTATTTCTGTTAGATCCGTGTATTCTAAAAAACATAACCATCTATTTGTTAGATATGATATATATATATATGATACAATGTTGGTTTGTGCATTTTAACCTGTCTATGCTTACATCCTATGTTTGTGATTGTGTAAATTGTATCCATTCTTTGGATATATGGTATGGGATTTATAACTATCTGATACAATGTTGGTATATTCATTTTAACATGTTTTCGCTTACAACCTATGTTGAATTCTTCTTTTATGTTTTAATCAGTCTTATGAGTTTAGGGATAGAATATCTGATCTCTGCATATGATCTTCCTTTCGATTTCGTGTCCTCTCTTTTCTAGCTTATGTGTTGAAGAACATCAAATCAGAAAGATCTGATTTGGTGAGAGCCCAATAATAGATCTGTATACTTGTAAAATATTCTTTGTGATTTGAGAGTTGAATTCATCAACGTTTGATTTGGAAGAATCTATGGTTTAGATCTATATATTTGTAAAATAATTTTTGCAATTTGAATTTGATTTGAGAGTTGAATTCATCGACATTTGATTTGGAAGAATCTGAGGTTTACATCTATATATTTGGAAAAAAAATCTTTGTGAATTGAATGAGATTTGAGAGTTCAATTCAGCAGTTTTTGATTTGGAAGAATCTATGTTTTAGATCTATATATTTATAAAATATTCTTTGTGTTTCTTTGTGGTTTGAAATTTGATTTCATGTTACTTACAATCGCCGTTTGATTTGGAAGAATCTATGGTTTAGATCTGTATATTTGTAAAATATTCTTTGTGATTTGAGAGTTGAATTCATTGGCATTTGATTTGGAAGAATCTATTTTTAGATCTATATATTTGAAAAATATTCTTTGCGATTTGAATGCAATTTGAGAGTTGAATTCATCGATGTTTGATTTGGAAGAATCTATGTTTTAGATCTGTATATTTCTGAAATATTCTTTGTGATTTGAATACGATTTGAGAGTTGAATTCATGGTATTTACTATCGATATTTGATTTGGAATAATCTGTGTTTTAGATATGTATATTTGTTAAATATTCTTTGTGATTTGATGGTTGCAAAAGAATGTCATTTGAGATTTGAATACATGTCATTTGCTATATGTTTTTTGGTTTGGAAGACTCTGTGTTTGAGATCTATATATATGTTAAATAATTTCTTAGTTTTGACCTAGAAGGACTGCGACACTTCATATGTAAATGTGTTGATATGGAAGGAATCTTATTTGAGATCTGCAGATATATTAAATATTAGCTGCATTTTTAACCTGGAAAGACTCTCACTGCATCTGAATTGTGGCCTGAATAGTTTCAAATATTGTATAAGTGTTTTTCCTGTATATTTCATTTTGGTCGAGCTTTTGAGATGTTGATTTCTAGATCAATAGAGTGTCGAGCTTTGTATAAGTGTTTCCCTTTAGAGTTTTGATCTAGCTTATGATATGCCAAATGTCATATCTGAGAGATCCACACTTCGTATGATCCGCATATTAAATAAAACAAAGTCGAGTTCTAAGTCTTGTAGGAACTATGAGAGAATTGTTCAAGTAAAGGTTGCGTTATCCCAAAGGGAGACCGACCCTTGTAAAATGCTAGAATTATTTTGTAAATGCTATATTTCTGTGTGCCTGGTTAACTTTAAGTTAGTTCTATGTTTTATTTATTTATTTTGTAACTATGTGGTTGAACCTTAGATAATGTTAGGGATCTTGGGAAAGGTTCTAGATTTATTCTTTACCTTATTGGATTCCTCTCCCAGCTCGAGGGTGACTCTAGGTAGAATAACATACGCCAAATATAGTAAATGGTTGGGAGGAAAGTCATCTGCATGCTTTCAGTCGCATAAGTCATATTCAAACTAGAGTAATATATGTAACGGTCAACTTTGTTTATGGAAATATTTTATAATGTTTCAAGACTATTATGTATCTTACGTCTTTACATTTATAATTTGATTTATCGTACTATTATGTACATTGAATTAGCATGAATTTAAAGTTGTGGTTGCATAAGATGTGTTCCAAGGGTGGAAATGCACAAGATGTGTTCCAGTGTAGAGAAAATCAATTTGTATATGTACATAATTTATAAATTAGTTGCTTTTATCATCCTAAGTCATCTAAACTTTTTTTTTTCTCCTCAGCTGACTCAGGATATTCATACTCCTCCTCTGACGATGGTGCCTAGGAGATCAAGTATAATATATGGTATCTTGAGAAGGAGTGTGTTAACCATAACTAAAGGACATGGTTAATAAGTAATTGTCATGGTCATGCGACTAATATAATGTTGGTTCCTTATTATAGTATTTAGTGAGATTTGCTTATGTGAGTTAGCATTGGAGTTATTGTATTTTGTACAATATTAACCTTTAAAGAATGATTATAGTTAAGTAATAAATGAGTTCAAATTAATTGATGTGATTGAACAAACTAAAAGAAGAAACTTTATATTGCGCAACCCAAGAATCTGTCAGGTTTATGGGTATGTTACATATAATATCAGATATCATGTTACAACACTGGGACCTATATGGGCTGAACATGAATGTACAAATTGAGTGAACTAAGAATTGAGTTGTTGCAAAAACAAATATGATAAATATCATGGAAGACTTCTTTGTTGCATGCTCTAACAATTATATTCTTACGCTAAATGATAAGTATATATATACTTTAGTGTTTGAAATGAACATTGTTGTGCAGAGGCATGCATGAAGATGGTTCCACTTTTTAGTTCCATTATATAAATCCAAAATGCAAGTCTGAAAATGAAATCCATAATGCATATGCATTATTAATGGTTTGGTTCGGAAAAAACATGAGCCTAAAATAGAAGCAAAAGGTGGTTAGACTATATCGCAAGTGCGATATATCACACATGTGTTTCAGAAGAGTTACAAATCACAGGTGTGATATATCGTAAATGGGATATATTGCAGGTGCGATTTGTAAAAATTAAAAAAAAACATAGGCCCACGACCTCTATTTGTTTATTTTGTATTGTAGGATGAGAAGAACAAAAGGGAGATATATCGGAAAGGAAATTTAGCTTGGATGTGATTTGGAGGGCACATTTTGAGGGAGGAGATTGACAAGGTTGAATGCAATGGAAGGTAAGAATTGATTTGATTTTTTGGTTTTGGATTAGGAAAGAATTTCTTTGATTTTTTGGTTTTGGATTAGGTAAGAATTGTTTTGATTTTTTTTTTTAATTTAATAAATTTTTAATTATAACAAAGAATGAAATTTTAATTCATTTTAAAATTTGTTGGTTTTATATTAACAAACAACACAAATATTGAACAAAATGTCAAAAATCAAACCATGAATAACCCAAACCCTAAACCAAATCCAAACACCGAACACGTGGAGGAGGAGCACGATAGGAATTATGAAATTCTTTCTCGTTTGGGTGCATTGAGAAGCCTTAGTTCACTTTTTAGAGGGGGGAAACATAAGACGATCATTGGGAGAGGCACTAGATAACATTACAAATACAATTTCCAATGCTTAGGGAGCACTATACAACATTAGGTCCTACAAGGATTCCTAGAGGAAATACTATTCCATCGGGCTGAGCTACAAAGATGTAAAGAAATTAAAGATAACAAAAGACCAAATTTTTTCACTATTTCGGGACTCTGGTAGCAGATTGGTTCCTCCCACTAGTTGACCACACATTTCTATAGACTGGTGCATATAACCAAATATTAAATCCAACTAGATGGATCGTTGGTACATGGTATTCGATGAAGACCATCATGGGAATAAAGACATCCCATTCTTCCTCAAGAAATTGTATGTTGAGTTTATAGTGTAAAAATGTAAATTACTTTGATATTTTAGAGTTCCATGGGGTAGTACATGGGGTGCCCCAAGATAGGCAAGGGGTGAGGAATAATCCAAACCATGTGCGACGACCTACACACACACCAAAACCCCCTCAGTTATATCCTCCCATAGGTCCCGTGATTCATGACACACAGGAGGCATTATTCGATTTGGTGGATACATTTCTTCGACATGGGACTTTTGTTGAGGGAAATGTAGGCCAAGGGTTTGGCACATCTAGGGATGGACCATCACACACAGAGGATCCACTTAGGTCTCTAGTCTCTACCAGATCTAGAGATCACATTGGACATGTAGAGGGTTCAGAGCGTCACGTCATGCCACATCCTTGCAAAACTTGTTGAAACATATGATATGGGCCTTCTTCATAGTTTTGTAGCGATGGGATACTCGAATATGTAATTCAAACTTGTTCTTCACATATTTTATTATTTTTTATATCACAGTGTTCAATTGTTTCATAAATTATTTATATTTTATGTATATGACAATTTACATGAACACGTTTAAAGTTGGTGTCCAATGACACCCTAGAATCCCATACTCCACCCGTTGATGCTAATGATATGGATGCAGTGGTCAATGCTGCATGTGATTTTGGTCCTTCACCATTACTTGTAAGAACATTAATTTTTTATTTATCATCATGGTTTACATATGCATAGTAGGGATTGGCACATTCAATACATCTTAAAAGTGATGCAATATATTTCATGCAGGTTGGGCACGATGAGTATGTTGCATACGAGATAGGTTTGTCACAGACAGAGCAATATTTGCAAGTATAGGTATGATTTTAATTATTCTTTTAACTATGCTTTTAATGATTAAACATGTACTTTTTTAATTATTTAAAATTTTCCAATTTTTTTTTACGTCTTCTTTATATAGGAGAGGCCTTGCTCACTGATGCATATGCCCAACCTTTTAGGCCGGTGTCAATTTTTTTACCCACTGGTGACCCACCTCTTCATGTCGCCCAGGTATATGTATATCTTGCTTATCTTGTATATATTTTCCCCAATTGTCCCTCCATGTAGTATAGTTTTCTTTGTACATGCAAGTATGTTTTTGGTGCACCCATTGATTTGCTAGAATTGGCATTGTTTGTGCCAAAAATTGTTTCTAAGGCCAAAGAAACAAGCCAACACAATCTAAAATATAAAACTCAAGAAAACTAAGGTTTAGGGTTGTTTTGGTATGATTTAATGGTTGTAAGATTTAGGAACAATCAGGGAATACACTCAGAAACAAAACAATAACTAAATCATAAACAAAAGATGATAAAGATGCATGACATATCAAGAAGATCCAACAGAAATACTATGCTGAGGTTCATCCATAAAAGACAAGCATTACCAGCAAATACACATTAACCAGCAATGAATATATCCAATAAGAAACTAAACAAGTTCAATAATGAAGCCAACACAGAAAAACTGAAGGGGAAAAGTCATATATATCTCATAATTTCATCAACAAATGCTTATAAGAGTCACAATACTTAGCTCTGAAAAAGTCTGAAGATACAAACAGTCTGCAGACCTCTTGAAGCTCCCAAAAATCAGAACCCTCTCAATGACTTTCCTATCTCTCTAAATAGTGTTTCTTTACAAAATCAGTTGAGTCTAAAACCCTAACTGTCTCTATCAACTCGCTGAGGTAAAGTAAAAAGTACAAACTTACAAAATTACAAAATATGCTAAAAATAGTAACTCACTAACATGTGTGTTTATCAAAAGATAACAACTAACTAAATGAACAACTGACTCAAAGCTTCTTCGCTGCCTCAGCTAGGAGAGCAATGCCATCTAGTGCTTGATCTTTTCTCTTAGCTTTCTTCTGCTCTAGCTCCATGTCATTTATCTTCTTGCTGAGCTCCTTGTTTCTCTGCTGCAGGTCCTGGACTGTCTTTTCCAACTCTGTACAATGCATGTTAGTAGCCCTTTTTCTCTTTAGTGCTTCCTTTGCTACTGCTGTCAACTCCTGGAAATGATCATTTACATCCTGAGGGTCTTCTCTCAACCTCCTGTTAGCCATTATTAATCCATCATTAACATCCTGCATGTAAGTCATTTGCTGCTTGTTAGCCATTATTAATCCATCATTAACATCCTGCATGTAAGTCATTTGCTGCTTGTACTGCCTGACAGTCTTCTGCAAGTTCTCTTTGTCTGTGTCAATGGCCTTTTCTGTCATAGCTTCTTGTTCATCTGTGGGCTTCCAAGGTATGTCAAGCCTTTTGAAGATATCTGCATCATCAATTAATATGTCTGTAGGAGTGTCTACAATACTTGTATTTTCCTCACCTGTTACCTCAACTGAAGGAGTTTCTTCTTTTGATTGTGGTTGCTTAAAAAGATCACTTCTTATTTCAAAAATGATTTCAGATAATTTAGGTATAGGCTGACTTGAATCTTCTAATGATTTTGATGAACTCTTGGCTTTTGCAGGATGCACGTATGAAGGCTTTGCAGCTGCTGGCTTCTTCTCTTTTCTACTAACTTTCTTAACCTCTAGATTTTCATCAGGCGATACATCATCTAATACATTAACTTCATTTGTGTTTAACTTGGGATTGAGCAATTTCTTCATGTTCAGTCTTAGTTTGTTCTTTGACATAGTTTTAGGTCTCCAATAAGATGTTGTCTCTCCCAACATTTTCAGCTCCTTTCCCTGATGCTGGATAGCAGCCAATTCTACTACTTCAAGTTTATTTTTCCTTCTGCTAGGTTTTGTTGCTTTGCTGCCTGAAGTAGGAATTTCTGTGTAGGTTTCAGTTTCAACCGTAGTTTTTTCCACTTGCTCCTCTTCTAACAGGTAACCTTCATCATCAGATAATATAGTGATGGGGCTTTTCTGTTTGACCTGCAATTCTTCTTCATGTACAGCCACCTTTTTTGTATCAGCAATTCTCCCTTCATGAGAATCCTCTGCAGGTGCCAAGGACTGCTCAGGTTGCTCTTTCTCATCTACAAACAGTGAGTATTTTCCTTTAAGACTGGCTGAATATACTTTGGGTTTACTATCCTCCTCCACCTACTCTGATGTTTTCTCAACTTTGATCTCTTAGTTTTCTCATCAAAACCTTACCCTTGTCAGCTTGCCTCTTAGGTTTTTGATCTTCTTCTTTGGTTTGAAAACCAAACCAAAAGATGAAAAAGTCCCAAGTCTTCCCTTCATGTTGCAAAATAGTGTTAATAATCAGCTTAATCAGCCCATGATGAAAGATTGATTGAGATGTATGATCTTCATGCTGCTTAACCCTACTGGACATTTTCTGCAAGCTTTTCAGAAAGAAGAATGGAAAATTCATCTTTGACACCCCCACCATATGTTGAAGGAATCTGAAGTGATATTTATACACATAGGCATACCTGCCTTCGCAAGTAACATAACTCTGCAAAATCCTAATTGGTTCTATCCATTCCTTTCTGAAATGTTGAATAAGGATGCCTTTATTCCAATCAGGAGTGACATTTGGTAAAAGATATCTTTGTGGATCAAAGTTAAAAGGCAGCTTCTTGAACCATGGTTCACCCTCATTTTTAATCCCTGTGGCTTCTGAAATCAGCTCTACTGTCAGCTTGAATTTGAGAGTATCAAAGGTCACCATGTCATTTTTTAAACCTTGAGAAAACTTACAGGACACCTCTGTATTATGCCCATCTATCTTCTTAAAAAAGTCCATCCAACCTGCTTGCTGAAACAATTCAACACATCCAGGGAGCTTTTCAATCCACCCTACATCAGTTGGTTCTTCTCTGTTCACTTTACCACTCTTACCCATCTTTTTCTTCCAGGGATGGAAACTATATGGCTTTAGGTTTCAGTTTATGATCTGACAGATGCCTGATTTATTCAAAACTCTTCTCTGCTGGAAACCTTCTAAATTGATTGCAGACTGTTCAGAGGTTGTATGAGAGGAATACAAGGCAACAACAATCTCAAACTTATCACTTTCAGCTCTCGACAGTGTAAATATCAAACTGGTACTAGGCTTTCATCTATTATCAACTCCTCGTTGCCTCCATCTGCTTTCAAAAACAATAAACTTCCACACCTAACAACTTAAATCTCCCTGCAACCTTAAATATTCAGTTCCTTCTGTGTTGTTAAGGAAACTAGGTATCATGTACATTATTCATTCAGACGAGGGACTCTCCTTAAACTGCAGACAGGAACCTTGTGTTGAAAAGACAAGGATGATAATCTTATACTCTGTTCATTTCTTATTTCAATCTTGACCTCAAGACCAACTGATCAGCTTTTAATCATGCAGTAAAAACTGTGTTTAGGCTGTCTAGGTCTTCATATTGTCTTAAAAGTCCAGATATTTTCTCTTATGTTGCACCAGTAGCAGTATCAATATTTAAATCCTCATGACATACACAGTTTTCGACCCTGCCTCTTTGAAACTTCAACAAATACATCGTCCAATATAAAGCTAATTTTCAGTCTTTCCCTTAACAGAGCATCTTAACATGTCCGAGGCAGCTACTTCCTTGGATGAATTTTCATTTCATAGCACATTTTAACATTTACAATGATCAATTTTGATAAAACGAACCCTGCCAGAAAAACCCCAAATTTGCAGATATATGGGTTTATCATGAAATACCTGTTAATTGATCGACTGAAGTGGTTTAAAATCATAGCCTGAGTTGTCAAGTTCTTCTCCTCGAATGTACAGATGTCCTTCAACAATCAATTTTACTGCAAGCGGTGAAATTAAAGAGCCCTAATTTCTCGTGCAATCTTAATAACCTTGCCTTTGTTCTGCAGCGACACTGTCCGACTTTTTAGCAATTATGGTTATCCCACGAACTCCTTCATCTTTGATAGTGCATGCCAATGACAACTCATGTCACATTAGACTGAATTATGTGGCTACCTATCAAACCAAACCACATTAGGAGTAATGATAGCCACGATTTGCTTCACGACCTGGAACCACTTGGAATCATGATAACTCTGGAGATCACACGTAGCAAACAACTCACAGCATGGGATTATTCATTCATCGTTTGAAATCATGATTAAATTTTGCTAGAAAAACGGGAAAAATGAAGGTCACGATATTCTTGTAGCGCGCCTTCATTATTTTTTTTCCCCAGCGCTACAAGAATAATTTCAGTGCTATTTTCTCGCTGTTTTTCGGTTTTTTGTCATTTTGAATGCAATTTAAAAGCTGTTTGAACTATGAGCTATACTCAAATGCCATTTGTGACCACATCATTTGATAATATGACATTTTAAAACCCTTTGAGACCTAAGGGAGGAAAAAACAAAATAACTCTAAAAGTAAAAAAAAACTTAAAAATCAAAATAAATACCCAAAAGCTCCTATAGTAATTAAAAAGATAAAGTCAAAGAAATAAGAAAAATTAATCAAAAAAGGTAATGGAAGATGAAAAGGTAAGAAAAAAAATCCTGACATAACATTTGGCTCTAGCTGCGGGATGAAGACCTCCCTGCGAGGCTTCAAGAACCTGTAGACCAGTGCCTTCTGTCTTCTATCTACTTGTCTGCAAAACTTCCATTGGGCCATGGAGTCTTATTATGATTCACTCACCGGTATGTACAATGATCAGTGAAAATGTTCTTATAAACTGTAGAAATGCTTGAGGAATCACCCATTAACAGGGCTGGACAATTCCTCACCTTCCAAGGACTGCAAGATAAAAGTATTGTTCTCTAATACTTTTGATACCAGAAAAGGGCCAAACCAAAGATTGTCAAACTTACCATGCTTACCCTTTTGCTCCTTTCTTGCATCCCACCTTAAAACCATCTCACCTTCTGAGAAAGTATGTTCTTTAATGTTCTTGTCAAACCTGTTTTTAATCTTGGCTCTGTACAGCTGTGCTTTTTCCTCTACCTTTTCTCTACTTTGCTGTAACTCTATCATTTCAAAGATTCTCCTCTGCATGTCATCTGGTTCCTCTTGAGAATTCTGGAGGAATTTCATCACTAGAATCCCTAGCTGAATAGGGAAAACTGCCTCTGTACCATAAACTAGCTGAAATGGAGAAGTACCAATTGCCTGTTTCATTGTAATCCTATCTGCCCACAATGCATACTTCAGCATTGAATCCCAAGACCTTTTGTTATGCTTCAGCAGCTTCTTGATGCTCTGAATGATGTTCTTGTTAGAGGATTCATCCTGGCCATTGCCTTGAGGATAATAGGGAGTTGAGTGCTTCAGAATGATGCCATTTCTTTCACAAAAGGCCACCATTGCCTTGGATTTGAATTCCTTTGCATTGTCTGTTACTAATCTCTATGGACAGCCAAACCTGCTCAAGATATTTTCTTCAATGAAATCCATGATTACCTTATCTGTAGCATTCCTTATGGGAATGGCTTCCACCCATTTTGTGAAAAAATCTGTTGCAGTCAGGATCCAATGACGCTGTCCTGAAGATGCTGGATTTATTTCTCCAATAAATTCCAGACCCCATTGCTGAAAAGGGGCATTGACTGCAATAGGTTTCAAAGGCAAAGACAATAATTTTTGCTTACCAGTAAATTTCTGACAAGGAATGCAAGCTCTTACCTGCTGGTAAACATCTGTGAACAAGGATGGCCAGTAATATCCAGCTCACAAAATTTTGTAGGCTGTTGCTTTCCAATACTTGTGCCCTCCACAGGAACCTTCATGAGATTCTGAAATCACCTCTCCTATTTCAGATTGATCCAAACACCTGAGCAAGATACCCCCTGGGTCCTTCCAGAACAATTGATCCTCAACCAAACAGTATTTAGTAGCTTTGAGTTTTAAAGATCTGGTAGCCTTCTTGTCTAAATGGTCAGGACATTGCAGAAATAACAAAAAATGAACAATATCAGCATACCAAACTGAAGATGAATAAAAATCCATGATCCTTTCTTTTTCCAGAATTACTTGATTTTCTTCAGGTGCTAACTCTTCAGCCATGACATGCAATCCTAGTGCCTGACAATTGGAATCAGCCAGTAGCTTGGCCAAACCTTGTCCCTTGACAAGCTTAGTAGGTCTGATCTCCACATCGTACTCCATAATCTTTGCAATCCACTTCCCTCTCTTTCCTTCACTGTCAGGCTGTGTTAAGACATCCTTTTCATGCAACATTTGGAACAAATGAAACAACCTTTGAATGCAGGACATAAATTCTGAAAAATTTCAAAGCCTTTACCATAGCATAAGCCTGCTTCTCTAATATACTGTACTTCAGCTCCGAATCTCTTAGGGTTTTGCTGAAAAAGGCAATAGGCTGTTCCAATCCTTCTTTATTTTTCTGAAGCAAAAAAGCTGCTATGGTATCTTCTGATGCAAATGAAAAAGTAAGGAATTCTTTGGTAAAATGAGGACTTACCAACACAGGTGCTTCAGTCAGAGCTACCTTGATTTTCTCAAATGCTGCTTTTGCCTCAGAGGTCCATCTCACTTCCTGATCTTTCTTTAACATGGCTGTGATCTGTTTAATGGTTTCAACAAAATTTGGAATAAACCACCGCAGAAAATTGATCTTGCCAATGAATGATTGAACATCTTTTTTGCTCCTGGGTAAACTAATCTTTAGTATTTCTTTCACTCTTTCAGGATCTATTCTGATGCCATCAAGAGACACCAAGTGACCAAGTAGTTTACCCTCTTGCACAGCAAAATGTGACTTTTTGGGATTCAGGGATAGGCCAAATTTTCTGCATTTTTGAAAGGTTTGCCTCAAGTGCTTCAAGTGTTCATCATCATATTTTGAGAATACAGTAATATCATCCAAATAGATGACCACAAACTTATGTTTTTCCCCAACAAAGGCAATGTCCATTGCTCTTTGAAAGGTTGCTCTAGCATTCATCAGGCCAAAAGGCATCTTGTCATACATGAATGTCCCCCAGGGGGTTGTAAAGGCTGTCTTTTCCTTGTCATCAGGGTGCATGGCAATCTGATTGTACCCTGAGAAACCATCCACCATAGATATCGTTTGAGCTCCAACTACTTGCTGCAAAACCTGTTCAATCTTGGGGAGAGGATATTTGTCTTTTAATGATGATCTATTCAGATTTTTGAAGTCAACACATAATCTAATTTCCCCATTCTTTTTTCTGACAGGAACCAGATTTGCAACCCAGGAAGAATACCTGAGAGGCACTATTATCTTTGCATCCAGCAGCTTCTTTACTTCCTTTTCAATCACAAGAAACAAAGCTGGATTGATCCTTCTCAGTTTCTGTCGGAAAGGCTTGACACTAGGCTTCAAAGGGACCTTGTGCTGAATAATTGTTGTATCATAAGTTCTTAGTTCTTCATAGGACCAGGAAAATACATCTACATGTTCTTTAAAAATCTTGATATACCTATTTCTTTGTTCAGCTGTCAGAGATTTAGAAATTTTTACCATTTTTGGGTGTTCTGCTGAACCAATATTGCAGTCCACTACATTGTCTTCTGAAGATTGAACCACTGGCTTTGAAGGTGTATCATCTTTTGTAAATATTATTTCTAAAGGTACTAGACCTTTTGGAATAAAGTTTCTCTTCAACTCAATGATTTTATGACCTGCTATCTCTTCTACAGTAAACTCATCTAACTGTTCATCCCCCTCATCCTCTTCTTGATCAATTTGGGCATTTGTAAATTCATCTGTAAGCTCAAGAAATTTTTTGATTTCAATGTCATCTTCAAATACCCTCCAGTGCTTCACATTATTGGGTACACATGGTGTGTATCTCACCTCTATGGGATACCTTAACTGAGTAGTTTTAGGAGTTCTGAAGTATGAGGCAGCCAAAGCTAATGAGTCTGCAGTCTCATTATGATTCCTTGGAATATGAGTGATATTGAATGCTACAAAATAGTTTTCAAGCATATCCCATACCTCATTCCGGTATATTTTCAGCAAACCATGCTTTACTTGATAGTTGTTCTTCACCTGTTGAACAACCAACTCGGAGTCACCAAATGAAACAATTTGCTGAATGCCTAAGTCTTTAGCAGCTTTCAATCCCAGTAACAGAGCTTCATACTCAACAGTGTTGTTAGTGGTAACAAACTCCAGCTTATACATGAGTTTCACTATTTCACCTCCAGGAGAAATGAGTAGGACTCCAGCTCCAGCACCCTCTTTGCATGAGGATCCATCGAAGTACAACTGCCATAGTGCATCTTCTTCTTCTCTGCTGTGTTTAATTGGCTGTTCTTTTTCCACTTGTAACAGACCAGCAGAATTATCCTCATCACTGAAATTCAACATGTAGGTCCCTAGATCTTTGTCAACAGCATATAGGGGATGATTAGTGGGGTTTTTGTCATCTGTGACTATGTAAGCAAACTGCAGTTCCCTGTACAGTCTTCTATTTTCTCCACCAAACACAAGAATGGTGGCATAAGAGAAGTCCATCTATAAGGTTCCCCCAACCTTCTTAGCCCATGACCTAGAAAGAAGTAGGCCAAACTTTGGTGTAATTTCAGCTACTACAATATCCATTATGACACTTTTCATAGGCAACTGAGCTAGGCTGACAACCATGTCCTTAATCACTCCTAGACACTTCACAGCTTGGGAGTCAAAGGAATATAGATCATGGTAAGTCTTGGTGATACTGAGGCCTAGGGATTCCATCACAGCTTTTGGCATCAAGTTATGGGATGCTCCTGAATCTAACAGGAAATTATGAATCATTTGGTCATGGACAGTCAAGGTGACATAAAAGGGAGGAGAAGCACCAGCCTCATTTTCAGTCTTCTCAGCCAGAGCTGATCCAATGAAGATTCTAGGGTTTTCTTCCTGCAAGTTAACTGTATCTGAAATAGGCTGATTACTGGGTACATTCATCACTTTCAGGACTGTTTCTTTATATGATGGATTTTTTATTAACTCAGTCAATGGTACAAGAATTTTTAACTTACCTAGTTCATTCTCCAAACTGAAATTTTGGACAGATTTGTTTACCTCTTCAACTTCAGAATTCTTCTTTGATTTTTCTGTAGATTGCTTCTTCTCTATGATAGGATCAAGTACTTGTTTAGCAGGAATAGGTGCAGCAGGAACAACTACCTTCTTCTTCGGGGCTTGGACCACTTGTTTTGGGCCTGATATGAGATTTATGGTCTTCTTAGGTGCGTTCTGATGAACAGCAGTAGTTACAGTAGTATTTTCCAAGCCTAAATCATCTTCAGTTTCAAACATGCCAGCATCATAGTACTCTGAATTCAGAAAATATTCTTCAGTAACAAAACCTGTAGACAATCCATCTCCAAAGTGGTTCATATCCTGATCAGTCTCAGTCTCTTCAAAGAGCAGCTGTTCATCAACATCTTCTTCATCAGCTACATTATTTTGAAGAGGTGGGGGCACTCTTTGATCCTCATTCTCTCTTCTTTCTCGCTGGATATCATTATTCCTGTGCTCTCTTGGTATAAATCTGGGTGCAAATTGCCTTCTGAAGTGATTCTGGTTATTTGGATTCCTTTCAGCTTCTGGAGCAGGTTTGGCAGAATTATTTTCAAGTTCTAGTTTATTTAGTTTGGCAGTAAGAATTTTCACAAGCTTAGCCATCTCATCTATCTTGGCTTCAGCAGACTGAGGAGCAACACTTCCTGAAACAGCTTCCTTCTTTCCTTTTCTTTCATAAAGCGGCCAGAATGTTTCTTTTTTAAGTCTGTTTGAAGCCAGCAAATTGGACTCAACCTCCAATGCTGCATCTTGCATGTTCAGCAAAGTGATAGGTCTTCTTTCTCTTAGTAATAAATAAAATTCGTGGTCAAAGGCATTGGCATAGGTAAGTTTAGCTGATGTTTCAATAGGCTTAATTTCTGCTGGAATCTTACTATACATTTTGTTAAACCTTTTGGAAAAATCTGCAACAGTCTCCTCTTTCTTTCTTCTGAGAGCTCCAAACTCAGTTATATAGTAAGTGTGGTCCTTTGTGTCTCCCCATTGCCTCATGAAAAGATCACGGAGCTCTTCAATTATAGTGATTGAGTTGGCAGGCAACTCTCTGAACCACTTCCTTACATCTCCATCAAGGCTCTGAACAAATACCCTCATCCATACATCTTTGATCTCAATGTTTTGATTGTCAGCATAACTCAGGAAAGCCTCCCAATGTTCCTCAGCAGTGGTTTCCCCCTGTCCATTGAACCTAGGCATATACTTCTGGTAATCACCTCGAGACAAAGCATGTAAAGGCTAAGGTAAGACTAATGGTGCATACCTAGCTGCAACCATCCGGTCCGTCATATCCATGGGTGGGTTTTGGCCTACCATTTTGGATTGAGGTTTTGAAGACGAGGAAGCTTGACTAGAACTTGTTTGAAAAGGGCTCTTTCCTACTTTCAGCTGAAAGAGGGGTATTTTACCAGGTGAAGTAGTCTTAGCCTTCAAAAAGGTTTGAGGATTGGTAAAAACTTGAAAAGTGCTTCAGGGATGGTAGGTTTTATCCAAGGTGAGGTTTCAGCTGAATGTGATGAAACACCCAACTGGTCAGGGTCACAGGAGGCTGGTAAAGATTGAGACCTTCTGAGTTTTATTGCTATTTTTAAGATCTATTCAGGGTCTGTCACACCCAATTGCAATGGAGAAGTAGGTCTGCTCCTGGTTCCAATTCCTCTAGAAGCCACTGTGACAACTTGGTGAAAAAAATAGCCTTCAAAGATGCTGGTTCAAGTCCACCTCTTAAACCAGGAAAACTGATAAGTATCCCAGGGAAGATATGCTTCAGCTTCATCCCCGGCAATGGCGCCAAAGATGTTTGTGCCAGAAATTGTTTCTAAGGCCAGAGAAACAAGCCAACACAATCTCAAATATAAAACTCAATAAAACTAAGGTTTAGGGTTGTTTTGGTATGATTTAATGGTTGAAAGCTTTAGGAACAATCAGGGAATACATTCAGAAACAAAACAATAACTAAATCATAAACAAAAGATGATAAAGATGCATGACATATCAACAAGATCCAATAGAAAGACTATGCTGAGGTTCATCCATAAAAGACAAGCATTACCAGCAAATACACATTAACTAGCAATGAATATATCCAATAAGAAACTAAACAAGTTCAATAATGAAGCCAACACAGAAAAACTGAAGGGGAAAAGTCATATATATCTCATAATTTCATCAGCAAATGCTTATAAGAGTCACAATACTTACCTCTGAACAAGTTTGAAGATACAAACAGTCTGCAGACCTCCTGAAGCTCCCAAAAATTAGAACCCTCTCAATGACTTTCCTATCTCTCTAAATAGTGTTTCTTTACAAAATCAGTTGAGTCTAAAACCCTAACTGCCTCTATCAACTCGCTGAGGTAAAGTAAAAAGTACAAACTTACAAAATTACAAAATATGCTAAAAATAGTAACTCACTAACATGTGTGTTTATCAGAAGATAACAACTAACTAAATGAACAACTGACTCAAAGCTTCTTCGCTACCTCAGCTAGGAGAGCAATGCCATCTAGTGCTTGATCTTTTCTGTTAGCTTTCTTCTGCTCTTGCTTCATGTCATTTATCTTCTTACTGAGCTCCTTGTTTCTCTGCTCCAGGTCTTGGACTGTCTTTTCCAACTCTGTACAATGCATGTCAGTAGCCCTTTTTCTCTTTAGTGCTTCCTTTGCTACTACTGTCAACTCCTGGAAATGATCATTTACATCCTGAAGGTCTTCTCTCAACCTCCTGTTAGCCATCATTAATCCATCATTAACATCCTGCATGTAAGTCATTTGCTGCTTGTACTGCCTGACAGTCTTCTGCAAGTTCTCTTTGTCTGTGTCAATGGCCTTTTCTGTCATAGCTTCTTGTTCATCTGTGGGCTTCCAAGGTATGTCAAGCCTTTTGAAGATATTTGCATCATCAATTAATATGTCTGTAGGAGTGTCTACAATACTTGGATTTTCCTCACCTGTTACCTCAACTGAAGGAGTTTCTTCTTTTGATTGTGGCTGCTTAAAAAGATCACTTCTTATTTCATAAAATATTTCAGATAATTTAGGTATAGGCTGACTTGAATCTTCTAATGATTTTGATGAACTCTTGGCTTTTGCAGGATGCACGTATGAAGGCTTTGCAGCTGCTTTCTTCTTCTCTTTTCTGCTAACTTTCTTAACCTCTGGATTTTCATCAGGCGATACATCATCTAATACAGTAACTTCATTTGTGTTTAACCTGGGATTGAGCAATTTCTTCATGTTCAATATTAGTTTGTTCTTTGACCTAGTTTTAGGTCTCCAATAAGATGTTGTCTCTCCCAACATTTTCAGCTCCTTTCCCTGATGCTGGATAGCAGCCAATTCTACTACTTCAAGTTTATTTTTCCTTCTGCTAGGTTTTGTTGCTTTGCTGCCTGAAGTAGGAATTTCTCTGTAGGTTTCAGTTTCAACCGTAGTTTTTTCCACTTGCTCCTCTTCTAATAGGTAACCTTCATCATCAGATAATATAGTGATGGGGCTTTTCTATTTGACCTGCAATTCTTCTTCATGTACAGCCACCTTTTTTGTATCAGCAATTCTCCCTTCATGAGAATCCTCTGCAGGTGCCAAGGACTACACAGGTTGCTCTTTCTCATCTAAAAACAGTGAGTATTTGCCTTTAAGACTGGATGAATATACTTTGGGTTTACTATCCTCCTCCACATGTTCTGATGTTTTCTTAGCTTTGATCTCTTCTTTAACCTCAAGCTTAGGATTCTGTCCTAATTTTTTCATCAAAACCTTACCCTTGTGAGCTTGCCTCTTAGGTTTCTGATCTTCTTCTTTGGTTTGAAAACCAGACCAAAAGATGAAAAAGTCCCAAGTCTTCCCTTCATGTTGCAAAACAGTGTTAATAATCAGCTTAATTAGCCCATGATGAAAGATTGATTGAGATGTATGATCTTCATGCTGCTTAACCCTACTGGACATTTTCTGCAAGCTTTTCAGAAATAAGAATGGCAAATTCATCTTTGACACCCCCACCATATGTTGAAGGAATCTGAAGTGATATTTATACACATAGGCATACCTGCCTTCGCAAGTAACATAACTCTACAAAATCCTAATTGGTTCTATCCATTCCTTTCTGAAATGTTGAAAAATGATGCCTTTATTCCAATCAAGAGTGACATTTGGTAAAATATATCTTTGTGGATCAAAGGTAAAAGGCAGCTTCTTGAACCATAGTTCACCCTCATTTTTAATCCCTGTGGCTTCTGAAATCAGCTCTACTATCATCTTGAATTTAAGAGTATCAAAGGTCACCATGTCATTTTTTAAACCTTGAGCAAACTTACAGGACACCTCTGTATTATGCCCATCTATCTTCTTGAAAAATTCCATCCAACCTGCTTGCTGAAACAATTCAACACATCCAGGGAGCTTTTCAATCCACCCTACATCAGTTGGTTCTGCTCTGTTCACTTTACCACTCTTACCCATCTTTTTCTTCTAGGGATGGAAACTATATGGCTTTAGGTTTTAGTTTAGGATCTGACAAATGCCTGCTTTATTCAAAACTCTTCTCTACTGGAAACCTTCTAAATTGATTGCAGACTATTCAAAGTTTGTATGAGAGGAATATAAGGCAACAACAATCTCAAACTTATCACTTTCATCTCTCGACAGTGTAAATATCAAACTGGTACTAGGCTTTCATCTATTATCAACTCCTTGTTGCCTCCATCTGCTTTCAAAAACAATGAACTTCCACACCTAACAACTTAAATCTCCCCGCAACCTTAAATATTCAGTTCCTTATGTGTTGTTAAGAAAACTAGGTATCATGTACATTATTCATTCAGATGAGGGACTCTCCTTAAACTGCAAACAGGAACCTTGTGTTGAAAATACAAGGATGAAAATCTTATACTCTGTTCATTTCATATTTCAATCTTGACCTCAAGACCAACTGATCAGCTTTTAATCATGCAGTAAAAACTAAGTGTTTAGGCTGTCTAGGTCTTCATATTGTCTTAAAAGTTCAGATCTTTTCTCTTATGTTGCACCAGCAGCAGTATCAATATTTAAATCCTCATGACATACATAGTTTTCGACCCTGCCTCTTTGAAACTTCAACAAATGCATAGTCCAATATAAAGCTAATTTTTTAGTCTTTCCCTTAACAGAGCATCTCAACATGTCCCAGGCAGCTACTTCCTTGGATGAATTTTCATTTCATAGCACATTTTAACATTTACAACAATCAATTCTGATAAAACGAACCCTGCCGGAAAAACCTCAAATTTGCAGATATATGGGTTTATCATGAAATACATGTTAATTGATCGACTGAAGTGGTTTAAAATCATACCCTGAGTTGTCAATTTCTTCTCCTTGAATGTACAGATGTCCTTCAACAATCAATTTTACTGCGAGTAGCGAAATTAAAGAGCCCTAGTTTCCCATGCAGTCTTAATAACCTTGCCTTTGTTCTGAAGTGACACATGCCGACTTTTTAGCAATTATGGTTATCCCACGAACTCCTTCATCTTTGATAGTGCATGCCAATGACAACTCATGTCACATTAGACTGAATTACGTGGCTACCTGTCAAGCCAAACCGCATTAGGAGTAATGATAGCCACGATTTGCTTCACGACCTGGAACCACTTGGAATCATGATAACTCTGGAGCTCACACATAGCAAACAACTCACAGCATGGGATTAGTCATTCAACGTTTGAAATCATGACAAAATTTTGCTAGAAAACCGGGAAAAATGAAGGTCGCGATATTCTTGTAGCGCGCCTTCATTATTTTTTTACCCCAGCGCTACAAGAATAATTTCAGTGCTATTTTCTCGCTGTTTTTCAGTTTTTTGTCATTTTGAATGCAATTTAAAAGCTGTTTGAACTATGAGCTATACTCAAATGCCATTTGTGACCACATCATTCGATAATATGACATTTTAAAACCCTTTGAGACCTAAGGGAGGAAAAATCAAAATAACTCTAAAAGTAAAAAAAACTTAAAAATCAAAATAAATACCCAAAAGCTCCTATAGTAATTGAAAAGATAAAGTCAAAGAAATAAGAAAACTTAATCAAAAAAGGTAATGGAAGCAGGGATGATTTTAAGGAACCATACTTATTTAAAAGTGTATAAATGTTGGCGAATATTACCGATTCTTAAAACACCAACTATAAAATGATTGGCGATATTTTGTAAAAAATATTTTAATTTCCAAGGATTTTATATCGTTTATATAATAATTTGGCGATTTTTGGGGTGAAAAAATTTTACCCCATCAAAATTGGGCGAAACAGGGCTTCAAAAAATGCAAAATGGCGAATGTTTTTTGGGAGAAAAACATGGAAAAATAGCCCACTGGGCTAAAATTCGCCCCTAAAATCATCCCTGAATGGAAGATGAAAAGGTAAGAAACAAAATCCTCACATAACAGGCATTATTTTATTTTATGCAGCTTTCTGGTGAGCGATTGCTGCTTGAAGAGAACCCAATTGGGAATGCTAGTCACACAACTCTCCCCCCTGGTACATGTATGTCTTGTTTTCTTTGAAAAATCCATAGTCCCTCCATGTAGTATAGTTTTCTTTGTACATGCAAGTATCTTTTTGGTGCACCAATTTATTTTCTTACATTGACATATATTATTTGATGTAGAATTCTAGTGAGCTAGTGGTTCTTGAAGAGCACCAAATTTGGGTCGCTGGTCACCCACCTCTTCCCCCTGCCCCCTAAGGTACATGTATGTTTCACTTTCTTTGAAAATGCCATTGTCGCTCAATGTAGTATAGTTTTATTTGTACATGCAAGTATCTTTTTCATGCACCCATTGATTTGTTGACATTAACATATATTATTTTATGCAACCTTCTAGTGAGCGAGTGGTTCTTAAAGAGCACCCAATCGGGGCCTCTGCTCACCCACCTCTCCACCCCAAGTACATGTATGTCTCACTTTCTTTGAAAAATTCAATGTAGGATGTAGATAATTTTTCAAATATTTATATAATTTCTCATCTTATAAACAGTTGTACATGTATTGAATTATTGGTACCATTTATTTTTCCAGGATGTTAGTGAGGCACCGACGATACATCGAGTTACACCCTACCCACCATCACTTACACATGGACAGCAAGTAAAAATGTTATATTGGGTTGGAATTTGAACAAATGTACATAGAATTTTTATAGGTTGGTAAACTAACTTACAAATTTTGGTTTGTGTGCATTCTCCGAAAATGAGATTCGATCCTCTTGTTCAACATCGGGGAACACCATTGAGTAGCTGAAAAAGAAAGATAGACTTCTCAAAATCCATTGATAGTGGAAGTAAAAGGGGGGATAAATATAATTTGTGTATAGGGGGGATAAATAGAATTCATGTATAGGTGGGATACATATATGTACCATTTTGTTTGTATACACACATATGTACAGTATGATCCACTATTTTGTATTATGGCCATGAAATGCCATTTTTTAAAACATTATATGTACATATAATATAAATCAAGGTTCAGATTTATATATATGGTTGACTTGATATGGGAACATGACATTTATTATATTCTTTAAGAAATGCTTAACTATGTATTTGATTAAGTATGTGTTTAATTAAAATGATACATAATGTGTGGTTCACCTATGTGATATTATGATATTATAAACCTTATCATGACATATCCTACTAACTATTTGAAGATCTCTAATAATCCAAGGAAGAATGTATGACTCATAAAACTAAGATAAAGTAACCATTAAGTAATCCACCTCTAATATGTAAATATGTCACATACCATCCAAGGGCTAATCATACACCATGTACCCAAGTCTCATGAAGCACCTCTAAACACGGTGTAAACTATTTTGTAGTAACTTTGAAATATAATACTCCCTCTTATAAGGAAATTGTTTTCACCAATACAAGTTAGATATCATTGCAAATCCACTAGAACTACTATCTAGTTATATCACAACATATAAAACCTCCAATAATGTTGACCAACTGTGCATATGAAGGAACATAACTCTGCATCATCAACAAATTTCCAAAATTCATCATCCCTCAAGTCAACACCATGGGAAAAAATCGATAGACACCACATCATAAGTTTTCCAGGACATCCTATAAAGATAATCACATCTCCATACAAGACCAATACAAATGAATTGTATCTATGAAAATCACAAAGATAGAAAACTTTAGAAATCCATCCTTAATGAAATACCAAGATCATGGTACAATCAACAACCCATGTAGGGATATCATCAGCTTTTTAACACCATAACTTCTCTCACACACCTTAAAAACTTTGAAAATCGACACATTAACTGAGATAGGTCAAGTCTCTCTTTCTAAGAGAATTTTCAAGAAAGAGTATCATCAAGGTCAATTCCCTCTACCCAAGAAATTCCAACAACCCTGTCCCTATAGTCGAAAACACTCTCATCATTTTAAAGCATAGAATCAATCTATAGGTGCTAAACCTATCTTCATGGAATCTCACCACTCATTCTCTACATATTCCTCCACAAAAAATATATGGCCCATCTTTTCTTTCCATGTAATGTACAAGTGCCACTTGATCAACAAGAAACCTGTAAATACCACCCTCTCTCAACAAACTACAATCATTGATGGTGTACTATTTTCCTTCAAATGGAACTTCATACTATACATATATTATACAAGGAATTCTCTCAAAAAATTCTTATTCAAACATTGAACAAATAGAATATCACTCAAATCAAGAACAACACCTAATGAATTTGAAATAAAATGGAGCCAACTCATCACACGTGATAAGTAGCATCATAACCAAGATCCACACTAACACCTCCCTCTTGCTCTTGAATCATGTTTAATAATGACCTATCATATGTCACACGTCTTAAAGCTCCGATGTCCACATACCATCCAAGTCTAGACACAATATTAATATATAAATAAGAAACCATAGCCATATACATGTTAAAAAAAAACAACAAAATGCAGAAGAAGAAACATTTTTTAGGGTCCAAGAGCTTATCCCAAGAAACTTACGGTATCACACCCAACAATATCAACAAATTCAAGCACCTAACCTAAGTATACAACAATTGAAATACCAAATCCCTCTTTCACCTATAGAGTGATCCCAACCAAAAGAAACTATGATGCCATGTAGAAACGTTATGAAGTAGGGAAAATTAATGAGACTTTAGAAATTAGAATATGTGTCACCAATGCAAGAGTTGACCCACCAATGCAATAGTTGACCCACCAATGCAATAGTTGACCCACCAATGCAAGAGTTTCATTCAAGGAAACTGACCAAAACCCTAGTTTATGAAATCAATGCACAATGTATTCTCTGGGCCATGAAAGCAATGGTGGACATCCCACCCCTAGATGTAGTCGCATGCCAAAATACCAACAAATTCGATGGTTCATAGATCCGACCTTTGGTTGTCGATTTATGTCCATTTGAAAGTCGCCTCAAAATGTGGTTCAGGGACAATTGGTGACATTCGGTCCTGGAGCGAAAAAAATTGGAGCAACATAATTTCATGACATTAGATCCTGTAGGTGTGTATGTGAAAGGCTAGTATGGGAACACTACCAATAGTCGCACGGTGGAGTTTTTTGCAGAGTTGACCCACCAATGAAATATTTTCATTCAAGGAAACTGATAAAAACCCTAGTTTATGAAATCAATACACAATATAGACAACGGGCCATGCAAACAAAGTGGAGAGGCCCCCCTATATGTAGTCGCATGCCAAGAGACCAACGGAGTCAATGGTTCATCGATACAACCTCTAGTTGATGATTATTTCTAGTTGAAAGTCGCCTCAAAATATGGTTTAGGGACACTTGGTGACTTTTGGTCCTAGAGTGAAAACCCAAATGGAGTAGCATAATTGCATGTCGTTGGCTCCTGCAGTTGTGTATGTGCAAGGACGATATGTTAACACTACCAATAGTCTCATGGTGGAGTTTTTAGTAGAGTTGACCCAAAAATGCAAGAGTTGCAAGAGTTGACTTGCGAATTTGATTAAATGTGCATTAATATAAAAAAAATCATTAAAACTAAATTGCAACAACTCTAGGGAATGTTATTTTTTGAATTCTATTTGGTGGTATCTAAAGACACTGGTAGATTTTGGCCCCTCCAATGTGCCATAGATCGTGTTTGTATCTTAGGAACACAAAAGGATAAACATTAGTACTCTCATCAGAAAATAAAGAGAACCCAAAGAAATTGTGCAAACATTATCTATAGATAACTCACCTGAGGGTGTAGGATCGTGTTTATATTGTCCAGTATACTGTGAATAGTAGGATTTCTGTGAATGGTATTTGTCAATCATAAGTTAGTGTTGAAATGGTATAGGTAAATGGAATTGAAATTGTTCCTCAGCATGCATTTTAAATTTTAAATAACTCACCTAACAATCTACCCACACTAGATAATCTAGTAAAACATGACAATGCACTCACTCGAGTAGGCCATATGGATCATATGTTGCCGATGGTGACCATCAATCTCTCATGCTCTAAATGAGGAAGAAAGTATGGTACATGTTCCCTATTTTTGTTCTAAAGTGTGTGTAGCTTGATTTATATACCGAACTACCAGGTTGTTGAAGTGGTATATAATAACTCATGGTTAAGTGTAGGAAATGAAATTCCCTGCCAAGGTTCGAATTCCCAAGAATATGTTTTTGCTTCTCATGGGACATCTATCTGAAGGAAATTGGTTGTTGCATATAGTTACTGCTAGGTGAAATTCTTGGGTGACTTTGTTGACGTAGATACCCCACTCGTGGCTACTTAGCATAAGATTATTTATTGATTGTTTTAAGTGACCTATGCATCACTCTAGTACTCCCGATTGGGAATGTCATGCTTTCTTTGTCGTAATAAATTAATATCAAAATAAAATTGATAGCTCACTCTTATTATCTAGCTTTCTTCTAAGTTCAGTAGGTACATGAAAAAATGCAACAAAAAAAAACTCTTAGATGTGCAACACTAATCTTAGTGCCACTCCATGCTTCTTCAGGAATGTTGTCGTGGACACTCACGGTGGGTGATCTCTTGAGCAAGTAAACTGATCATGCAACAACTTTATCCCAATACTCATTGTTGATGTATTTGTAACTTGGGAATGTATTCATCTGTATATCTTATGTATTGTAACCCGATGTTTATTCTGGGATGTTTCTATTATGTATTTGAGTCATGTTGTCATGCCTCAATGTTTCGATCGAGAGGATCAATAATGTAAACAAGTCATGTCAAGTCATGGTGGGTAACCCTCCGATTGTCTAAGTGTTAAAGTCCCCGCAGTTCTAGGGCACTAGGGTTATTAGACTCTCCTAGTAGAGGTCGGCGCTAGTAGGGTTTTAGTCATGTTAGGATTAGTATAAATAGAGAATTGGAGTCTCTATTTATCACACAAGTCATACACACTCAAGTGTAGCGCATAGTTGAGGAAGGAGAAGACACTGGGGCTAGATAAGAAGAAGATTACTTCTATTGGGAGATCACTTACTGTTTTGGGGCTTTTACTATTTTGGTGCTGATTCTATCTCTGAGGAAGTTGCGGGATTTTCTCCTTTATGGTTTCCCCAAAGAAAAACACTGTGTTCATTGTCTCTTGTGTTTGATTGTTGCACTTCTTATTCTCTCAGTTAATGATCCTAATAATGCTAGCTTAATGTTGAAAAACTAACATGGTATCAGAGCTAACCTGAGAAGAAGACACTGTGTAGCTATGGGAACTAGGGCTTCCTAGTTTGTGGATCTTCCTCCACAGATTTTCAGCAAAAGTAAGGTGGAATAAATCTCCTCCTTAGGGCGCATCTTTCTGTCGAAGCAGAATCCAATTCTGAGGTTTTTCAGTTTTGGACCTGTCACTGTTGTCGAAAATTAGGGATTTTCATAGAAGAGGAATTTTTCAGTGTGCCCAGGCCTAGATTGATCTCCTCCCCAAAATCAAAGTTAGGGAGAAATTTCAAGGCATTTGGGTGGACAGAACTCTCAAAAAGAAAAACCCTAATTTGCTCCTGAACCAGCTCTGCAGAACTTCAGCTCAAGTTTCATATCTGACATCTTGAACCTGGTAAGATCTAAAATCTATTGTATTTCGATTTGAGGTTCTTAGATAAAGATGTCCCATCATACCAAGATTGATTAAAAGCTTAAGGGAGATGATAACTTCCAAGCTTGGAAGTATAGGATCTCCCTGGTCTTGGAAGAGAATGAATTAGACTCCTACATTCATGAGGAGGTTCTAGTTCCAAAGGGAGATGAGGAAAAGGCCTTACATAAGAAGAAGATGGTTATGGAAAAGAAGATCATTGTTGATTTTATCAAGGATCACTTTATCCCACAGGTGTCCTCTCTCAAGACACCTAAAGCTATGTTTGATTCCCTAACCAAATTGTTTGAAGGGAAGAACATAAAATGAAAGATGACTCTAAGAAATCAACTGAAGAATGTGAAGATTCAAAATGCAGATACCATCCAGTCTTACTTCACAAGGGTTTCTCAGATCAAGGAACAATTAGAAGCTGTAGATGAAGAAGTGGAGAATGCAGAGATTGTGATGACTACTTTGAATGGCCTTCCTAGGTCATGGGATGCTTTTATTCAGGGAATCTGTGCTAGAAAGAAGTTAGTCAAATTCAGCAGACTATGGGAAAAATGTTGTCAAGAAGAAGCACAGATAGCAGCTCAAGAAGAGAAGATAGGTAATGAAGATCAAGCTCTCACAGTTCACTCCAAGAAAGGTAGAAGGAGACCTCATTACTCTAAAGGCAAGGATCCTCATCATAGAGATAACATTAAAAGAGACCTATCCAAAATGAGATGTTATACATGTGATGAAAGAGGACACTTTGCAAAATACTGTCTTAAGAAAAAGGGCCACTCTCATAAGAAGAAGGGGAACAAAAGAAGACATCACGCTCATGCTATAGAGGAAGATGAACCATCCAAGAAGAGATCCAGATATGAAAGTGAAGATTATTCAAGAGAGGATGAATATGTTCTGATATTCGCTCTCACATGTAACATTTCTCATGGAAGTGATGATTGGTTTATAGACAGTGGGGCTTCCAAACATATGACTAGATTCAAGGAATCCTTTGTGAGACTGTCAGAACATGAATCACCCGACAAGGTGAAGCTAGGAGATGACTACCAATATCCAATAAAAGGTAGTGGGGAATCTTCATATAAACTAGACTCTGGTAAGTCTCTAACAATGAAAGAAGTATTGTTTGTGCCAGGACTCAAGAAGAACCTTCTCTCCATATCAGCATTGGGTGCAAAAGGAATGATGGTTGCATTCATACATGGTCAAGTCATTATGTGGCCTAGAGGAAAGACTATCAATGATGTGGTAGTGATTGGAGAACAAAAAGGAGGTATGTACAAATTGAAGGGTCATCCAGAACAAGCCTTGGTCCATGACACAGTAGAGCCAAATGAGCTTTGGCATAGAAGGCTTGCACATGTGCATTACAGAGCACTACCTGTTGCAAGCAAAGTTGTTGAAGGTCTTCTGGAATTCCAAGCAAAACATGATGGGGTTTTCAAAGGATGTGCGAAAGGGAAGAATACAAAGAAGACATTTCCCAACAGCGAAAGCAAAGCCAAAGGCATACTAGAAATCATCCACTCCGATGTATGCGGTCCTATGTCATCAAACTCACTAAGCGGGTATGCATACTATGTTTCTTTTATTGATGATTTTTCTAGAAATACATGGGTTTACTTCATGAAGAACAAAGATGAAGTATTCAGTAAGTTCAAGGAATTCAAAGCCTTAATCAAGAACCACATTGAAAAGAAGATCAAGACTTTTTTATCAAATAATGGTAGAGAATTCACTTCGAATGAATTCAAAGAGCTATGCAAAGAATCAGGGATTAAGAGGGAGTTGTCCTCCTTATAATCCACAACAGAATGGGATTGTGAAACAGAAGAATAGAACCATCATGGAAGCTGCAAGAGCAATGCTTCATGATCAAGATCTTCCTATGCATCTTTGGGCTAAATCTGCCAAAACAACAATGTATGTACACAACCGTACTCCGCATAGAGTACTCGAGAACAAGAATCCTGAAGAAGTCTTCTCCAAAAAGAAACCAGAAGTCAGCCATCTCAGAATATTCGGCTATCCTGTGTACATACACATTCCAAAAGAAAAGAGAACAAAATTAGATCCTTCAGGAAAGAAGGGAATATTTTTGGGATACTCTGAAAGCTCAAAGGCTTATAGAATCTATTTCCTAGGATACAAGAAGATTGACATCAGTAGGGATGTAATATTTGATGAAGACACATCTCACAAAAATTCCAGAAAGAGACCTGCTGAAGAACCTGAAGAAGCAGAAGAAGAAGCACCTAGAATCCATGATACAACCATGAATGAAGAAGCTCAAGAAGAAGATCGAGATGTTGAAGAACCACAAAGACCTGTAGATCCACCTCTGGAGAAGAATCCTTGTAAAAGGAAACTTGCTTGGGTACGTGAACTTATCCAAGGTGCAGAAAGATATGGGGTTCTAGAAGAGAATTACAGAGAAATAAAGAGGACCAGATCCTGCTCCGGGTATGTAGCTTTACTATGTGATTTCATTGATAAAGAACCTTCCAGTTATGAAGAAGCAACAGAACGAAAAGAATGGAAGGATTCTATGATTGAAGAATATCAATCAATCATGAAGAATGATGTTTGGGATGTTGTCCCAAGACCAGAAGGGAATTCAATTGTAACTTCCAAATGGATATACAAGATCAAGCATGCTGCAGATGGTAGCATTGAAAAGTATAAAGCAAGATTTGTAGCTTAGGGTTTCTCTCAGAAAGAAGGAATAGACTGTGAAGAAACCTTTACACACGTAGCCAGATACATTTCCATCATATCAGTACTTGCTCTGGTTGCAGTGATGAAATGGAAGATACACCAAATGGATGTCAAGACTGCTTTCTTGAATGGTGTAGTGGAAGAGGAAGTGTATGTAGAACAACCACTTGGTTTTGAGACACATAATAGAGAGTCTCATGTATGCAGATTGAAGAAATCCCTGCATGGTTTAAAACAGACACACAGGACCTGCTACGGCAGAATTGATAGCTTTCTATCCAGTTTGGGCTTTGCCAAGAGTAAAGCAGATTCCAACCTTTACTATAAGGTTTAGGATGGCAACCCAATGATGCTTCTACTATATGTATATGATCTATTTATGACAGGTACGGATGGGTTGATTGTTGATATTAAGAGAAAGCTTGCTGCCGGTTTCAAAATGAAGGACTTGGGGATGATGCATTACTTTCTAGGTATGGATGTGTGGCAGAGTACATATGGAATCTTACTTGGACAAGGGAAGTATGTAGTAGAGATCTTGAAGAGGTTTGGGATGATGGAATGCAAGGCTATGGCCACACCTATGGCATAGAACTTGAAGCTATTGAGTGATGCTTCATCAGATTTGGTTGATGCTACGATGTATCATCAGATGATTGGGTCATTGATGTACTTGACAAACACGAGACCATAAACTTTCTTTGCTGTGAACACCTTGAGCCAGTTCTTGACATATCCGAGAAATGTTCACTTGATTGCTGCAAAGCATATTCTAAGGTACCTGAAGGGTATAGTTGATTATGGGCTCAAGTACGATGCGAATCAAAATATTAACCTGGAAGGTTATGTTGATTCAGATTGGGCAGGCAGTGCCATTGACAGGAAGAGTACTTCAGGATGTTGCTTTAGTATGGGATTAGGTGTGATCTCTTGGTTTAGTAGGAAACAATCCTATGTGGCATTGAGTATGTTGCAGCTTGTTCAGCTAGTTGTGAGGTAGTATGGTTACTGAAGTTATTGTCTGATATATTTGATCCCCAGTTGGATGCTACTTGTATACATTGTGACAACTAGAGTTGTGTGAAGTTGTCAGAGAATCTAGTGTTCCATGACAAGTCGAAGCATATCAAGATCAAGTATCACTATATCAAGGACATGGTGCAGAGGGGAGCAGTAAAGCTCCAGTATGTTGCGACGGAGGAACAGATAGCTAATGTATTGATGAAGCCATTGGCTAGGCTAAAGTTTGAGTACCTCAGGGAGAAGCTTGGTGTTCTCCAAATCGAGGTTTCTTCCAAGAGAAAGTGATGAGAGCCATAGAAATTTTGACATGGTGAGAGGATTGGTTCCTTCCATGGTTAGATATAAGGGTTGAGCCATTCTATCATGGTGAGAGGATTGGTTCCTTCCATGTTAGATATGAGTGCTGGTAATTCTATTGAGTAGGACAGATGTAAGGGAAACTGCCATTCAAGAGAATGGAGGCACTTGGTTAGTTACCAAGAAAACTCAGTCTAGGAATGAGAAGCCATTCTGATGTGACAGAGGGATGTGTTCCCACTTGATCAGATATAAACACTGAACCATTCTATCATGGATAAAGGATTAAGTTCCTCCCATATCATATGTGAGTGTTGGCCATTCCGACGAGCAGGTCATATGTAAGAGAAACTGCCATTCTATAGGAGAATGGAGGCACCTAGTCAGTTACCATGTAGCTCAGTCAAGGACTGGGGGCCATTCTGATATGATTACTGGGATGTGTTCCCTGATGATTAGATATGAGTGCATAGCCCTTCCATTAGTAATGGGATGTGTTCCTTCACTGGGTGGATGTAAGTGTAGATCCCTTCCATCAGTAATGGGATGTGTTCCCTCATTGGGTGGATGTAAGTGCAGAGCCCTTCCATCAGTAATGGGATGTGTTCCCTCATTGGGTGGATGTAAGTGCAGAGCCCTTCCATCAATAATGTGATGTGTTCCCTCACTGGGTGGATGTAAGTGCAGAGCCCTTCCATCAGTAATGGGATTTGTTCCCTCACTGGGTGGATGTAAGTGCAGAGCCCTTCCATCAGTAATGGGATGTGTTCCCTCATTGGGTGGATGTAAGTGCAGAGCCCTTCCATCAATAATGGGATGTGTTCCCTCACTGGGTGGATATAAGTGCTAGGCCTTTCTGATATGATTATAGGATTGGTTCCTACATGATCAGATGTGAGTGTTGGGCATGCCTTTCTGACGAGTAGGTCAGATGTAAGTGTTGGGAGAAGACCTACATGATGGCTAGGACTAAAACCAGCATGAAAAAGGGTTGGCTCTGTAGAAATTCCTATGATGAGAAGAATCATGATATAGCACCAGTGATGATCCACATCGCGTGATGCTTTAGATCCAGTGATGATCCAGATTGAGTGATGATCGAGATCTAGTGATGATGACCAGTAATGATCCAGATCGAGTGATGATCTAGATCGAGTGATGATAGCTAGTGATGATCCAGATCGAGTGATGATAGCCAGTGATGATCCAGATCGAATGATGATCGAGATCGAATGATGATGATGACCAGTGATGATCTGGATCGAGTGATGATCCAGATCCAGTGATGATGTCCCATGATGATCCAGATTCAAAGAATGAAGATGACTTAAAGATGAAGATGACTTGAAGACGAAGATGACTTGAAGACTCAGAAGACTTGAGATGCTGATGACAAGATGATCTAGTTGATATAGAGAAGAAGACCAGTGCTAAAAATTGTGTCGAAAGAATACCTTCCTAGTTAAGAGGGAGTGTTGATGTATTTGTAACTTCGGAATGTATTCATCTATGTATCTTATGTATTGTAACCTGATGTTTATTTTGGGATGTTTCTATTATGTATTTGAGTCATGTTTTCATGCCCCGATGTTTCGATCGGGAGGATCAATAATGTAAACAAGTCATGTCAAGTCATGGTGGGTAACCCTCCGATGTCTAAGTGTTAAAGTCCCCGCAGTTCCGGGGCACTAGGGTTATTAGACTCTCCTAGTAGAGGTCGGCCCTAGTAGGGTTTTACTCATGTCAGGATTAGTATAAATAGAGAACTGGAGTCTCTATTTATCACACAAGTCATACACACTCAAGTGTAGTACATAGTTGAGGAAGGAGAAGACACTGGGGCTAGACAAGAAGAAGATTACTGCTATTGGGAGATCACTTACTGTTTTGGGGCTTTTACTATTTTGGTGCTGATTCTATCTCTGAGGAAGTTGCGGGGTTTTCTCCTTTATGGTTTCCCCAAGGAAAAACTCTATGTTCATTGTCTCTTGTGTTTGATTGATGTACTTGTTATTCTCTCAGTTAAAGATCCTAATAATGCTAGCTTAATGTTGAAAAACTAACACTCATATGATAGCTTCTTATGTGACACCATGGTACATGTCATGTTCATGATGGTTTGGTTCTTTTGTTCAGCAACTCCATTATGATGTGGAGTATATTTGGTGGTGAATTGTCTCTAAATTCCATGTAAACTCATGTGAATCATATTCACTTCCACCATCTGATCTAATCTAATCTGAGCACTTTAGAGACATTTTCTCTTCCAATGTTCCATTCTACTTGCTTCTTTCTGCATTCTCATTCATAGTGTCCATACTTCTTGCAGTATTTACATTGAATATTGGAATTATTGGTCCATATATTTCCTCTCCCCCTATGAACTTGAGAGTTGTGAGAGTGCTCTGAATGTTCATGATTGTTTTTTTCCTATGTATGAGGAGACCCTTGGCCTCTTCCTCCTCCACCTCATCCTCTTCTTCCTCAACCTCTGTTGAGGGAGTCTTAGGTGCGTAAAGCATTGCTTAATGAATATTCTTCTTGATTGAATCAAGCTTCATGAGATAGAAGGGATCCATTCAACTCTTCTAAGATGAACTGGGTAAGATATTTTGCTTCTTCTATGGAATTCTCTACAATAGAATTGTTTTTTGTGAGACACCTTAGAATCTTCTAAATATCTACCTTCTATTCTAAAGGTTTTCCATAGGTTTGAGATTGGGTTACAATGTCTGAAACACTAGTCATAAGATTATCTACATTGTTTGTTTCCTTCATTTTCAAACTGATGTTGAAGAGTTTGCAATCTTACTTTTTTTACTCGGGTTTTTCCCTTGTAGGTGGATGTGAGAAGATTACAAGCTTGATGTGTGTTGGTATCTCCTGAAATCCTTGGGAAAATGCTCTCGATGCAACTTTGGGTCAACCATTTGGAAAAATGGACTCCGTATTGCCGAACTTTGGATAAATGAATAGTGTGTTGATATCACACTTTGTCTGAATAGAAAGTGCATTGGAACCCCACTTTCGTTGAGAAAAGGGTGTGTTGGGGAAAAGGTGTCATAGTTCCCCATAGGGAAAAGGTGTGTTGGAGGTCCAAGATATAAAAAATACACCCGATTCCTTGATGTGTTCTAACTTCAATCACAACCTCCACATGTGTGTGCTTTCCACTGTGAAAAGGCTTACCCAAGACAAAAGGAATGGATCAGACCATACGCTATAATACCATGTTAAATAATAGCAAAACCATGAAGAAGAAATGATGGAACACCAATGGGCATACTGATTCCCTTATTCTTAGATTCAAGTATTTATAGTATTACATCACAACAATACTTGAGCCATAAGATTACATCAAAACAATACCATGGTCCAATACTATTGAATTCTTCACAAAACCTACATAAAAATCTCATTCTTTAATGTTGAAATCTGCAAACGGATAAGTGTTTAGTCATATACAAGAATCAAATTAATTGTTGAGTTTTCCATATCATTCTCCTACAATTCCATGTTTTCCATTGGATCCCCTAATATTGAATAGGTAATAATAATATGAAAAATATTCATACAACACCATCATTAAGGTAATATTGAATATGTAATAATAATATGAAAAATATTCATAAATAAGGTCTAGGCTTGATGCTTGATGGTTAAGTCTAGGAAATGAAATTCCTGGCTAAGGTTTGAATTCCCAATATTTTTTTTCCTTATCATGGGCCATCTATTGGAGAAAATTGGTTGTTGCATGTAGTTGTTGTTAGGTTCAAGTCTTGGGTGACATTTTTGGAGTAGATACCCCACTAATGGCTACTTAGCCTAAGATACTTTATTGAATGTTTTAAGCCAACTACACATCATTGTAGTACTCCTGATTGAGAATGGATTTGTCTCAATAAGTTACTCTCAAAAGAAAAAAATCTAGTTATTGATGTCATAGCCTAGCCTAGCATATATGGATTCTATATTTGCACTACCAGATTATTAGTTTCCCACAATCCCATTCATTCCTAATCATCCAAATCCCATAGAAATATAACAAAACTAGATAAACCCAATGATTTCATATCAATAATGTGCCACGTAATTGAATTCCAAAAGGTCTAAACTGAAAAACAATGTCCAGATAATATTATTTTGTATTAATATTATAAATCAGATACACTGCAAGAGCATTTTAAATAGAATTATTTATATTGAAAATAAGAACATAAATTATTAATAACACACAAACAAATATATAGACTAAATTACTTGTAATTTTATTAAAAATATTTTTTTAACCATGGAAATAGTAACCTCCCAAGAGTATATCTAACAACTCGTAGACCACATATAACAATAACTTGTAACCTAGCAAAACCAAGACTTGAACTTCTCATTAAAAATATTTATGATCTCTTTAAAATGGATTAAGGAGATGAAAGATCATAATAAGGTAGTTGAGTTCATAATAACATATTAAGAATAAACAAACTATAAAAGTTGCTAAGGATCAAATATATTAAATTCAAAGATGGAAACAATATATTTTGAAAGATCGTTCGCAAACCAAAAAATGGCATCCATTAATTGATGAATCTAGGATATTTTTCCATGGCCTTAAGAGGAAAGTGGAGTCAAGATGGTAGGATTCACTGGTGATGTATAGGGAGAGCTTGCATAGTTGTTGTATTCTTCCGTCACGTCCCCACCACTCATACAGATGACGGAGAGGATGCTACCTACACTGTTGTTGTTGCTGTCAAACCGGGAAATCTATCCCCATGAACATAAAAATAAAATTCCTTGAAGTAAATACATACACATGTAGATGTATAATTCATTAAACATCGGAAGAAAACACATTCATTCACATTCAAGCATTCAACATGTTCATGATAATTTACAAAACAAATACAGTTGCAGAGTTAAATATAAGAAATACTTATCTTGAGAAGAAACTTCCCTGCAACTAGCTATGCCGCTGCAATATTCCACCCAACCATAGGCTAGTGTGCTCATCAATCTCTCAGCATCACCACCACCCCCGAGGTGGGCATGATTTCCACAAGGAACTAGGGAACAATAGTCGTACGCACATCAAGACCATACACCCGCAGTCAAGCAAACACACCATTGGGATTCACATATTGTTAATATCGACCAATAAACAATCCGGTTTCATGGGCTAGTAAGGAAATAAGCCAATAGCACATGGGTTCCTTATACTTACTCAGCCAAGCCAACCCTTACATCAAAAAATAGTCAACCAATTGACAAATGGGTTCCTTGGAATTTCTTAGCTAAGCCAACCTTCACACCAAAAATGGACTTATGTGGCCAAGACAACCCAAGGATGCACTTCACAGCAAAAATACAATTGATGGGTATGGAAAAAAACTTCCTAGCAACGCAAATGAAAAGGAAACAAGGGAAAAACAACCTTCTGGTAGAAAATTTAATTTCAGATACATCTAGGGGCTTCATGTGGGCAGAAATGGCCTCTTCAAACACCCAAAACATGGATCTATCTTCCCTACCACTGAGCATAACAAAAAAAAGACGGTTTTGCAACCAAAATAGACCAAAAAAAGGGGGAAAACACCCTGTGAGAGAAATATGATTTCACAAAGTGTTTATGGGAATTGTAGGAGCTGAAACAACCTCCACACACACCCAAATCGTGGGTCTACTTCTCCCATTCACTGAACAACACAAAAATGGGTTTCCCATCTTAGAGAAATTAGGGAAAATGCAGAAAAATGTGAGGGAATCTCCCAACTTTCTCACAGGGGGAAAAATAGACTCTTCAAACCCCAAACGTCATCCCCTTCTTCCCATTCTCCCAGCAACAAAAAAAATGAATTTTGGGAATGGAGAAGTGAAGAAAATGATAGAGATCGTAAAGGAGAGAGCTCAACTGTCTTCCTGCTGCATGAAAGGAATGAAAGATGTGGGTGAATAATGGCTTGGGCATGCATTTCCAAGCATTTACTTTCCCAGGAAGTCAAAACCATGTTTTCCAAAAAATGGGTGGCTTCCCAAATTTGAATTTGACTCCCATACTTTTCCCATCCCCATGCATTAACTTCCCCAACCAATTTCTATATGACAGGGCATAAAAGACAAAATGGGTAGGTGACAACTTTATGGGTTCTCCCTTAGAAATTTGGCTTTTCCCCATTGGATCAAAGGCTCAAATATTCCCCCCTCCCTATTCCTTGTGAAATCATGTCCCCATCTCTTTAACATTGCCTTGAATAGCTAGTTGTGGTAATTGCATAGTTACATGATGTCTCAAAACATATTGTTCCCAGCTAGAACATAAACCGTCGGCATCGATTTTAATTACTGAAACATATAACACTAAATCCATGATGGGGCCTTTTCCTTGAGCTCCACACCATTATTTATTAATGCTATTTACATCATATGCAATTCAATACCATGGGGTCAAAACTAGGGTGTTACATCTTTCTTAGCCAACCTTGGAGCACTGTCTCTTTCTGGAGTTGGATTTATGTGAGAAATTTTCTTCTCTTTCGTAGTTCTCTAGTAGTTCATTGGTATCTATTTTCCCCCCTTCAGTAGACATCATGAAAGAAATAATTGAAATTATTGAAAGATGGCCTATATACTGTTCAAATAACTCTCTTCTAAACAACATAGAAAAAATTCTTCTAGATCTATCAGTGTTCCCGTTGATACACCTGTTTTTCCAAGTATGTCATATGATGCTCAATGTGCTGGATCATTGAGAACTTGGTAAGCTTCTCCCAATACCTGAAAATTGTCTTCCACTCCAGGATTATTTGGATTTTTATTAGGATGAACTTTCATAGCCTTCATGTAATAAGATTGCTTGAACTCTCTTTCAGTGGCCGTGGGACTTACTCCCAGCATGTCATAGTGACTGGTTTCCTTAACCATTTTTAAAACTCTCGAGTATATTCAAGAATTTCAGCAGAATGAACTACGAAAGGTATGTCTGCGAGCTTTGATGGATCAAAATATAAGCAATAGGTGAAATCTGGTTGATGCAATAACAAACACAATAAACCATGAATATTTCTTGCGAGGAGATAATTGATTAAAAAATCAACTATTAATACATTAGTTCCATGGAGTTAATTAAGGAAACTGAGAAAAATAATGTCTACCAAGATACTTCAGAACCATCAAATCTAGTGGTTACTTCACGTTTATGGAAATTTACGGGTGCTGGATCTTTTAACTGATGATGAGTTGGTGGACTATGGGGCAGAACATTTTGAATCCTGGTCATTTTTTGTCACAATGTTAGACAACTAGAGAACAATTTTGGCGATGCCCCAACGGAAGGAAGATTA